>VXBJ01001911.1:122189-202655 GCA_013400055.1 Nycticryphes semicollaris
TTTTTTGTTCATTTCAACTGTCTCTGGGAAGCCTTTGTATTTCTCTGAACGTATATTCCACAGGTTATTCTGGGCACTCACACATATTTACCCTCTTTTAACAGCTATCCCACACTTCCCATACCCAGTTTGAGTATTTTATTACTTTTGGGAATATTATGACTTTTACTAGTTTGGATATTAATCAGTGTTCTCGTCCATGTGGGTTGTTTGAAGTCTCGTAGGTATTTCTGAGTGCATAATGCTCAGTGCTTTCTGTGAACGCACCAGTAAGATCTCAGTCTGCCATCTGATCAGCTGTTTTCATGGAAATGTTGTTTAAATATTTATCCTAATAAATATAATTTGAGTTGACTGCCTTGAAGAGTAATGAGAGGGAAGTGGAAAGCAAAACACACAAACCTGTATCTCTGTATGAATTTAGGATTTAAGTGAAGGCGGTCTGGCAGTTTCAGAACATAATTTTCCTTGAAAAATTCCACTTCCCTGTTTTCTAATGTATGGAAAGGGATTTGGGAATTATCTGTTAGCACTTCAAGTAGCTACTTCTGGTAGGACTGTGGCTTTTTGTCAAACAAACATGCCCTTCAAAAAAATCTTCATATACTCTCAAAATACAGGTTCTCAGTAATGGATGACTGAAGAGCAGTCTTTCTCAAGCTGCAAAGTATTCATATCGTATGCCCAAGTATTTGAGGTAGTACACTTCAAATTGGAAAATAAGACCCTGTGTGTTGTAAACTCCCATTTACCTTACAACTTCTCTGTCCTTAACAACAGTTATGGGCATTGCTAAGAGCATCTTTTGAGCATGATTTTAATTTATCTTGTAATGAACCATGAGAGAGAATATAAGATGATTATTATATCTGTTTAAGAAAGAAGAGGTATTTCAACTTTTTAGTGAAGTAAAATGTAAATTAATATGAAAAATTTATGTTAGAGACCAAACACTGTTGTGCAAAAGGTCATACGTAATTTATTTTTCAGTCAGCGACATTGAAGTGTTATTAGCATTATAAATCTATCATTATGTTAAAAGTTTTTTAGAAGGTATGTTTTTCAACATAAATATCTGTTTGATTTTGTATCTCATGTTTTGTATTTTAAATTCCTGAAGAGTACAATGTTTCGGAAATAAAACTTTGACTTCAAAACCAGTCTTTATTTTCATTTTAGCAAATTTTCGGAGTGTTTGGAGACTTCATCATGTCTTTAAGTGCCAAGACAGTTCATAATACTATGTTTTTATAATAATTTCATCATAGCTGAGTTAATTTGGCACAGTTTTGTGTCAGTATCATTTTTAATTTAAAGTTCTTCAAGGTAACGTGCAGTCTCTTATTTGTATTACGTGGGAACAAACCCAAGTTTTACATCAAATATGAATTCCAAATAGTCTGAGCTCTTGGTTTTTCACGCGAGGCCTCAGTGAAGCCTAGCAAGTTTTGGCAAAAGCCATGCCTTTGTTTCCAATTTTAAGTGAAAGATTCATTTGGCAAGTCCAAACTTGGAATTTCTCTTTGGTTTCTTCTGGTGGGCTGGTTTTGGCAAAACGATTCAGGTTATGTGGTGTATTTTTCTTTGACAATAATGCCATTCTGTTCCTGTCATTCGTTCTGAAGGGTTAAGATAGCCACACTCGTAATCTTTTGCTGGACTGTATGGTGGTATCCTTCTGGTTTACCATTATGCTTTTTGATGAGCAAATTTATGGACTAAGGAAAGGAATGTTCAGACTTAGAAGAATATGAAACACTTGACCTTAAAAGATGTAAAAAAAGAAATACAGGTATAATTGGCAACCTGTTGGAGTACAGTTTAGCTTCCTTTGAATGAATTCTGACTTCACATGTTCTTGTGTTTGTCAGAGTCATGAATTTTGTGCAAAGTGCTAAAACTCTCAAAGGCATCCAGGGCAGAATCCAGCTGAACATTACACATAAAAAATCAGAGTTGAAAAACATTCTTGCATTTCCTGATTATGATATCGTAAGAAAGATAAAAATACAGCTGCTTAAAACATTTAATTCAATATCAATCTTAAAAGCAGAACAATTGCATACGAGCTCTATAACATATATAAAAAGTGCTGCACAACTTATGTGACATTAAAAAAAGTTTATTTAACATGAACTCTGATACAACTAGGTGTAATATAAAGCAGGCATGTTTTAGAACCTATAAACAAAAGTGTGGTTACAAAGCACAGTTTCAAATCATGCTGATTGCATCATTTCCAAGTATGAAATAACTGGATATGAATATGGTGTTGTAGGAAAAATAAGAAAGCCATAAAGCATGTTTCAAGTCTGTTAAAAGCTATAATAATGTGTAAAACTTCTACTTAAAGTTTTGGAAAATATTTTTAATCAATCAATGCTTTAAGTTTTCTGGAAAGCAAACCTGAAGGGTATAATTTAAAGTGTTAAGGAAAAAAGCTAGTTTTATTTTAGGACTGTTTTTCACACTAAGTGTCGTTTGACAAATGCAGGAGATCTCTCACTATTTTTCTTGACAAGCCTAGATTCCCATTTTTTGTTGTGATCAGAATATCAGGCAAGACAGTTAAAAAAATTCTCTTACAGAATTTTCTTCTATTGTTGAGAAATTCATTAATCATTGAACAATTGAGCTTTGTGTAAAACATCACAAAGAACAGCTATGTAGGGGCCCTGGAAACATTAACTAGAAGGTGTTGGGATAGACACAATCTTATCAGTGAGTGAAATCAAGTGTCACACACTTCAGCTGCTAAGGAGTCATCAATCATCCTTAGGAGAGCAGAAGGAGTATTCTGTGTTTGCCTCATTGATCTCAAGGAAGGAGGCTGCTCCTTCCCCTCTTTTGAGTGTGAATGATGACTCCTTGGGGTTTGAAGCTGTGTGACACTTGATTTAGGAGCTGCTGTCATCACTTGTAAGGCAGGCTGCCACCTTTCCCCTTTAAGAGCCCTCTTGGAAGGGTTCTTGATTAAGTCACAAAAAAGAAAGAAGCCTTAATTTCCTTCCCAAATGGAATTCACCGTAGTTCCGCATAGCAATTTACATCTCTCTAATTCTATTTTGCAAATTATATGTCTCATTACTGTTTAGAGACTAGAAATAAAATAGATATGGCACATTTAAATGTCAAAATCAGTTTCTCAGTTTCATTGGCAAATAGCCTGTCTTGATGCCTAGAGAATGTTATGGGCTGAGATCTAAACAGTTCTTAATGAGACTAGAAAATGTGAAGTACTTCTACCACAAGGATAGCCTAAAAATGTGGGAAGCCACCATTATTAATTCTCTAATTTGTGCAAATCTTTGAGTTGAAACAGGAAACCTAGTTTTTGTTTGGAGTCTATCTACTTGAGCTTCCTCAGGTATACAGCACATGAATTTTGCTTGACCTGTTGCTTAGTTGCCATGAAGAATATCCCTGGTAGGGTCTGGTCTAGGTGACTTTTCTAGTAATTTTCAATTCTGCTATTAACTGGGAGGGAAAAACTACGGTGTATTGACGTATCTGCTGTCTATTCAAGGTGCAAAGGATGAAATTCTGTCCCTGAAGCATCAATGGCATAAAATGTCTTTAGTTTCAGTATTATTTTTAGTTGGTGGTTGAGTGTATAGAGGTTGATGGACTGTTGTAAACAAAGAGGGCCAGCGACAGCAGGATGTTTTTTGTTCATTTCCCACAAAATGCTTTGTCTTTACAGGGGGAGACAACCAAAGCTTATCTGGCTGACATATTAAATCTGATAATGAAATACAACTTAGTTTTTCTTTCTTGCTTCTTACAGCCACAAGGATAACAAAGTTATGTAGGGAAGAAGATCCTGTAATTATCTGCACTTACATTAACTGAAATAATAAAATATTGAAAGCAGAAAGTTCCTTTCAAATGGTTCAACTTGCTGAATATGGTAGTGGAGTTTCTTTTCCATGTTCTTTCTTTCAACCTGATTTAAGAATTGTAGTACAGTTCTCCTGAAAGAATGCATCAGTTTATTGCTCAGTACAACCGAAACAGGTACGCCACCATTTTCAGTGGTAGAACTTGATGGTAGCTCTGGGATCTTTCTCAGGTGAACGTGGCATCATGCAACTACAACGTTATGCGTAGTGAGGGCAGTAGAAGCGAGCATTAGAGGGTCACAGTAAATGGCTTTCTACCTGCAGCTCCTTCATCTGCTACAGGAATCAGGCAGATTATGTGAAAGTAGAGAAGTTAATGACCAAAGTTACTGATAAAGTAAAACACTATGTTCAGAGTAAAAGGGAAACAGAACTTTCTTGCAGAAGATGGTGGTGAAGATCAGCAGGATCACAATAATTTGATCTTGGTAACACATCTAATGAAGCAGGATTTGATTCTTATCCATGACTTATTTCTTCATGATTTGTTTTTTTTTTTCATATGCTGCAGAACAGCTACTGGGATAGCTACACAGCTAATGGAGGGTAACTTGCATGTCTGTATACCTATCATTTGAGAAAGACTTTCAGAAGTGTCCCTATAAAGGAAGTGTGAAATAATAAGCGTTGCAGCTTCTCTACTCTGCTAATGGGAAATGCTGTATTTGTTTAGCTGGTATTTTTAGTTCAATACAAAACATGTCCTTGAGAAACACCAGAATATGTGTTTTCTGCACAGAGGGTATTTCAGGAAGGAGACTACTGAGAATTAATGGCTGTAAATCAAACACATTACTTTTGGGCGAGTTTCTGTATCTATTTATTGGTCCCAAGGTGGAAACCCATAATAAGCAATAACACGGTATGTATTTGAAATGTTTTTGTCTTGGAAAGAAAGAAAATTTATTTTTAATACTTCAATGTATTATCGTTAGCTGGCACTGATGTGTTTAAAAGGCTGGCAAAGAACTGCTGGCATTTGGTGATTGCTTCTTAAGCAACTGGCAAGGATATGCAATGGATTTGGTACATGGTAAATTCTCATTGTAATCATCACTAGAAGCCAAACTTTGGATTGCAGGTTACTTAAATATATTACCCCACTGAAAATAAAAGGGGATGATAATTTCTGTGCATGCTGTTTTAAAATGTTGCTGCATGTAAATAGATGGGAGAATAGGAAAAATGAGAACAGTGTGAATAAACTGATGTCTTTATATCATGTTATGGTCGTGGTTCTACAGGAATGTGCATGTAATGAGTTGGGAGGGTGTAAAGAGTGCAGGAGAGAAGGAAATACGGAGTGTGAAGTCAGCATAGAGGAGAGCAGGGAAAACCTTGGAGTGCAGAGAAGTGGAAGCTGTTACACAGCTGGTGAGGACTGCATTTGCAACCACCAAGGGGAAGGAGCTTCCACTGGAGGACAAACTGGGTGGTTGGTCCCCATCAAACCTCTGCACCTAAAATGCTTCTGCCACTGCCTCCATTAATGCTAGCAGCTCACTGCAGTTTTGGGACATCCCAGCATAGGGCACTCTTGTTCTCAAGGAGTTTTTCCTCTAGGTGGGCTGGTGGGAGTGTGGGGGAAGACAGCAGCTGAACTTGCATCCTTATCTGGGAGTATCTAAGTTGCCAGGTATTAGGGAGTGAAAATACTTGTCTTAGACTTTTTGTGACAGGACAAGAGTCTCCTTCTGCTACCTCTGAGAGCTGCGTTTTCATCTTCTAAAAGTAATGTCCTTACTCTAAGTACAGCAGGGTTTCATGGTTTAATACAAGACTTGCCTGCTTAACTATCAGCTCATCTGGTCCATATATAGAATTGTTTGGTACCCACTTAAATAATTTAGAATGGAATGACAATAGTCTTGAGGGACTCACAGAACTTAGGTTTATGTATGTGTGTGTGCATATATATATATGTGTGTGTGTGTGTGTGTGTGTATGCTTTGGGGATGATTTATTTCCAGATTTGTTTGCAGTAGATGACTTGGCTCTTAAAATGGACTGAAATAAACAGTGACAATTGAATTAGATGATATCAGGCACTTCTGCATTGGCAATCTAGCTTTTTAATTATATCAATAATTTTTGAGTCCATAGAACAGAACTATAGTTTAAAGTGTGGGAAAGTAACTATAAATTATATCTTGGCTGTCCATGCTCCTTCAATCACTTCCTGACTATGTTTACTCAGTTTTTAAGCCAAAATGAGCATTTCTTATTACAAATACCGCAAGCCAATCTTGATCTATAAAATGCAACCTGTTGCTTAGCCAGTAAAAAAGCTGGACTCCAGAAATGGTCTGGGATTTCTGTTTCTAATAGAGCACGGCATAACTCTTTTATTGCTACATCATTGTAGTCTTGTCAATGGGAGTAATTATTTTTCTGGTAACTTTAGCAGATGTGATGCGTACTGAAGGCAGGTAGCAATAGTTAAAAATATTCTTGTGGAGACTTTATTGTGGTGTATTTCTAATGTAGACTCTGGTGTCACAGAGCTAGGCACCTGAAAGGAGAATCAAGAGGAACTGGCTGTTAATTTTCCATTGCTGCTAGGGCAGAGCATTGTATAAGCGTTTGAAATTGTGGGGAACCTGTGGACATGAAGGTTTTCAGATAATGGAAGTGCATTCTGCTTGTAGTCCTGCGCTGCCACATTGCTACTGCGTCCCAGAGTGATCAAGTTAGGAGCAAACTATGGGGTTGTTTTGGTTTTTTTTTGTATACGTAAGGATTGCTAGAGCCAGAGGAAGTCTTAGGAGAAAAAACGAACAAACAAAAAAACAGTAAATTTCTATTCTCCTTGTACTGTTAGGAGTAAGAGGTATGGAATAAGGACCTACCCATCACTGATGCTAGCAAACCCCCAGATTGCATCATTCTGCCTTTACTAGCTTAGTAACAGGAGGCTTTTCAAGTATATTGGCCAGTAGTCCTGCATTTTACTTTTTTTGGTGTGCCAGATGTATTGTCATTTCAGATTTATGCCAGCAAAAGCCTGCAGTCTTGCATGATCTTTGACCTGCCTCCTCCTCCTTCCCTTCCCTCACTAGTCATCTGCTGTCCCTCTGCTTCTAATTTACATCCCCAAATGAATGAAACTTAATCCCTAAACCTTAATCCTCCTAAAACCAGATGAACTTTGTGATCCTATCTTGACTTTGCAGATTTAAAAAAAAAAAAAAAAAAAAACCAAACTTAAAAATAGTGTTTATATTTTTGGAGAGACTTTCTGCACACACACTAGCATTTTAGTGATCCCTGTATTTTTCCTTGATATTTTATTTTTTTCACATTAAGCATAATCATCTGGGGTTTCTGTTTCAGTTCTGCCTCCTTGCTGTGCATCTTGTACTCCTGGCAGTAAAAGGCTGTGTCCTTTCTGTCCATAGGACTTTGTATTTGGATGCTCCCAGCATCTTGTCCCAGAAGATTTCAGGCAACACAGGAGGATGCTCCTCCTCTTTGAATGCAGTAGGATTTACATTTCTTCTCTTATGCTACATTGCATGGTCAGTCGGCAATATTCTTCTTGTCTTTTGCCGAGGTGAGTTATCACAACGTTCAAATGTGAATGTAGTACATCTGGATACAGTCCTGAGTAATGTGCTCTAGGCAATCCTGCTTTAGCAGAGGAGTTGGACTAGATGATCTCTAGAGGTCCCCTCCAACTCTGACCATTCTGTGATTCTTTGTGAAGTTACCATTTTTGATATACAGACAAAATCAGAGCTGACCTGAGAATCATTAGAGTTTAAATCTCGCTTAATTGGGATATTGTAGGGTGACAGAGCAGAGAGGGAAGCTCTTCTCAGACAGAGGGTGAAGTGTGTCGGCCGCTGGAGCTCAGTGTGAGGGCAATCCCCTCCTGTAAGCTTGTTGGCAGTTTAGCAAGAAGATTCTAGTGGCTGTGGCTGGTACCCCGTCTGCATGCGCTGCTCTGATTTCTAGGCTGGATTACTGCAATTTTTGCATTTTGGAAAGCTTGGTCAGTATAGAATGTGATTGCTGGCTCACTCAGTAACGTCATGTGGAAAGAACAGGCTGGGGAACCCCATGGTTCCTTATTTAAAGAAACAAACCTTATAAAACATGCATTGTTTAACATTGTAACAGAAACAGGAGTGAATTGTACAGCATAGGATTAAATATGGAAATGCTCAAGCAACAAGAAACAATGGTTTATCTTATGAGACAAAAGGAAAAAGCCCACATAAAAATGAAGTTCTTGGTGGAAATCTCATATACAGGCATCTTGTTATAATTCCTTGGAAAGACAGTACTCTGCACAGCTGTTAGCCATGTAAAAGAGAAATATGTATGTGCATGTCCAAATGTGAATATTCAGTTACTAATCCAGTTTTCCCAAATACTTGGAATGGAACTTTCAGCAGTACTTATTAGCTGAAAAAAAACCCGAACTCCTCTCGAGAAACTGTGTTCCAAAACCTTGTTTCTTATTAGGAAGCAAAACAACTTGCTTGTGGCATGAAAATAATCATACTTTGGGTAAAAGTTTTCAAACATTTGGCCCATAGAAATAGCAGGCTTCAGAAAGATTTATCTTTTACAGCATGTAAACAATTTATCTTTGCATGTGGAAGCTGCACATCAGATAAGATGCATTTTCCCAAAGTGCCATTCCTTGAAAAAAGTCTTCAGTCTCCACCTTCACATTAGACCCTGCAAGACTGCATTAGACAATAGGTCAAATGAGAAAGGAGAACAGGTAGGAAAGACAGGAGTTTCTTATCTTGCCAGTGGCAGCATCCTATATAGACTACTTGATCACAGAGTTTGTGGTGTATTTTTAATAGCTAGGCTGAGTACGTTTTCTACATTTTGTCAACCATGTAAGCTTTAAACTCACCATTTTGAACATATTGAATATCTTTTTTTTCATTATATATTGGACAAAACCAGAGTTCTGTTACAAAATGACATACATTTATCTTGTTTTTTCTTCCTTGTGAGATGCCTAAGGAGAGGAAGAGACATCATCTATGCCAAGGCTGTGAATGAACATGTAAAATATAGTTTTCTGACGGGGGCAATGGGATCTTTTCATAAAGACTTTAAGTAGCCAGCCTTTGTGTCACTGCACAATCTTTATGGTTGCAGGAGCTTAGCAGGAAGCTTAGAGACCTTTGCCTGTGTTTTGCTGCTTTTCTCATCAGTGCCTTAATGCCTGCTGATTAAGGGATCATAAATCTCTGCGATATTAGCGGAGGAGTCCATTTCCATAGCAAATGACAACCTTTCCCTGCCTCCTTTTAGCTGTTATCATGCACATGCTGCAGCTACTTGTACATATCATTGTCACACACACCATATATTCCCTACAATGAATGCTCTCTTCCGGGAAACCTGAACCTCTTACCAATGCTAGAGAGTAGCCTTTACTCTTGAGGTCACCTAACTTGGCAAGTCAGTGAGTTAATGGGTCTGAAAAGATTATCCTAGACCAAAATTGATGTAAACATTCTCTTTTCAATGTAGAACGTATGGGCTTAGATGCCTTTCATCTTTCTTTGCACATTCCAGATGTTTGCTTCTTTCCTCTCATCGTATATACACGATGGGATAGATAATGTACGGAGTTCAGATTTATGTCTAGAGCATGATGTGTTTGTACTCTGCTTCATTACACCTCCTTTTTCCCTTTTATTTGAGAAAGGAGAAGTACCTTAAAAGCCTTTTTTTTAAATTCAGGTTTGATATGTTTATTCAGTGCTGTCCAAAAGCGCTCTGGTTAGAGTCCCTCATCTCCTTCATTTCCTCTGCTGTTCTCCTGCAATATATCTCCTCTCAGTCAAGGATGAGACTATGCTGTAGTGATTTACTCCTTCGACTGCTTTGAAAAAGTTCCAGAAGACAGATCTCACATTTTTCTTTGGGAAGGTCCTTAGTTCTTTGTTTGGTGGAGGCGGTGTCTTGTGTTGTTTTGTTTGTTTGCTTGTTTTCAAATAATATAAAAAGTCACCAGCATAAACCAGATCTTTAGCATGAGGTATTTTGAGAATTAAATGCTAATTTTTCCCCAGGTGATACTCTCTCTAATATGCATTCACTTTTAATTTAAGATGATGCAGAACATCTGAAAGTTATAATGGGTATTTCAGTTTTTATTCTTAACTGAATGTCAGCTGCCCTTAATGGCTATGTGCTGTTAAAAATTTTACTTAGTTTTTGGGTTGAACTTGAAGGTCTTTGAAGTTGAAATACTGTTAACTTCTTTAGCATAGGGAATATTTTTTTGGTATCATCCGTATGTCTTTTTTTGTCCTCGAACACTCGAACAGGCATGTTAGGTTGATTAACAAACGTCAGAATATGCAGATCAGTCATTGCATTTTCCTGTTTTCCCAGTCTCGCTTACTTGACTGTGAGTCAATCCAGAAATCCACATAGAATTTTTTTTTTTTCAACTCAAGGGTGATGCAAACACATTTGATGCAAAATCAAAATGTATATTCAAGTATCAACAAAAGGTATTTAAAAACAAGGAAGTGTGCAGTGAGCTAGGATACTGTTACTATCTGAAAAAATAATTGTGGTTATTTCATTCAATAGTTCACATTATTATATACCTTGTTTCTTTTAAATTAGACAATGGTGTTGTCCAATAAAAGATCTTTGCCATCAGACTTGAGAAAAACTGTTTTGGAGTATGTTTTTCCCACAGTTTTCTTGATTCTGCACTATGCTACTAATTTCTGTTTGTTTTCTAAATATTGCGTACTCTTGTCCTTTCTCTACCTTGCCCTTGCTCCCAGCACTGCCCACTCCAGGTAGGGGAAATTTGGCAGCTTCTCTCTTCAGTAGCAGGGAATTTTTAACCATTGACTTTGGCACAGAGTAACTTACTTTCTAGGCATGCAAGGTCCTTGTGAATTACCATGGTGTGTGGCTTTAGTTTATCTGAACTCAGAATATACTTCGCTTTAAGTTTATCTGACGAATTCCAGGGATGTGTTCCTCTCTCTTGAGTTTTAGGAAACAAGATTAAAAATTCTTGAAGAACAAGAGATTACTCAAGTTTATTTGAGCTAGAAGTACCATATAGAACAGGATATCGAAACATTCAAGGTCAGGCTGTAAGGGGCTCTGAGCAACCAAATCTAGCTGAAGATGTCCCTGCTCATTGCAGGGAGATTGGTCTAGATGTCCTTTAAAGGTACCTTCCAAGCCAAACCATTCTATGATTCTATGTATGTGAGGGAGTAGTTGCCTGGCTCCAAGAGGTGGCCAGGGAGAAGAGTCCTCTGGGGCCTCTGGGTGTCGTTCTGGAGGTGAACCTCCATCTTACAAGGTGAGTTTGAATGATGCTTACTTGGGATTTGAATCTGTGTATTGCATGCATGCGTATTTACTTATGTATTTATTTCTAGATGATTGATTTTTGAATCAAGTACCCCAAGTTTATGGGAATGAACTTGAGATGTGGCTTTGATCATCAGAAAGCATTTTACTTCAGGTGTTTTTCTTGTTTTTCCAATAATCCAGTTGTTGTAAAATGTGTTGTAAGTGATGCCAAAATTCACATGGTGACCTTCCAGATCAACAAATTAAATTGAGATAAACTGCTTCAGAATTAAGAGTTCAGTCCTCTGACCGGTGGCATTTGGGAAGGGCTTTGCCAGAGACCACTGCTCAGGATGGGACAGGCAGAGGTCCACAAGCCCTGGCTGACCATATCCCTTCCTAGGCTCCCATTCCATGCTCTTAGATTGGCAGCTTGTCCAAACAACCAGTGACCTCAGTGCCAGCCAAAGGTTCCCTGCTGTAAAGATGTCCTTAGATGCTCAATGTAAACAGCTGTCTTAATTTGTCAGTTCTTTTCTGGAATGGCAAGGGAATTCCCTGTTGGGTTGCAGTGGAGGAGGAACTCTGCATGCACCTTTAAAACATCGATATGTACCATCAGGAAATCGGGATGTATTTAGTGCTGTCTGTATCAACAGCTATAGAATCATAGAATGGTGAGAGTCGGAAGGGACCTTAAAGATCATCAATTTCCAACCCCCCTGTCTTGGTCAGGGGTATATTGTCAGCATACTCTTCCTCTGCTCTACTAATAATCCCTTGTCTTTTAGGAATGGCAAATAGATGAGGAAATTTGTTGTCTTCCTAAGATCATGTGCTTGCATCCAAATGCAACATAGAAATTGGTAAACTTCCTAGCTCTTCAGAAAACATTATCAAGGCTTTTACCTATATACAGAAAAAAATAACACCCTCAAAAAGTAAAATATTGAGACTAAGAAATAAATACAAGTTTTAGCTCAAGTGGGCCAAAGCGGTGGATTTTTTTTCTTATGTATTTTGGGGGGATACTGTACACTTTCGCAAAGATGCAGGGAATGATTGCATGCTTCCGCATTATATACTTTTTAAAGGATAACTTACCTTTACCATGTGATAAAATTGTGTATCTATACATTACTGTACAATATATATATAAAAATTTAACAAATTTGACCTTCTGAAATATTAGTTTGCTCTTTCTCATAATTTATAAATTTTTCATGAATTGCTAGATCACCGTACCATTTTAAATACCCCATTTGGTTAGTCCTTATGAATTATTTATCTTAGCTCTGCTGAAAGAAGGAAATTAATAAGAAATAAGCCATCAGACCAAAAGATATTTACAGTAAGTGAATTGTCACACTAAAAGGCGCTCGATTATTTTATTTCCCTTGGCAGTTTTCTAAGTGCTATGAATTCAGAATTCACTTTCAACAAAACTATCTACTGTCTGGATCTTGGCTTATCAGGGCTGTTATTGTAAAGCTGAATTTTTTATCTAATAAACTGTTGTGTATGGAAACATATTAAAAATACTCAAAGAAAGGGCTCAGCAACTATGATTTTCAACAAAGTAGTTATCATCCATTAATATTTTAAGTTGGTTTTGTGCCTAATTTTTGTGGCTAATTCATGAAATGCTGCTTGATCAAGATTTTAGTAGCCTCCTGTTTGTCTGCGTGAGCCTTCTGTAAGAGGAGAAGGCAAGCTTTGGATACGGTGCTCTCTAATCCCTTGGCATAGTATTATGCATGTAGCACCCAGCAAAGCCTTCCTCTCCCTGATATCACGTATATCTGTGATATAGGGTCATTCTCCTGAACTGAGTAAAGGACTGATAGTTTGAAAAAAAAGTGAGTCGCTTTAACAAGTATAAACTCCCATGAAATACCGAGGGTATTTTCTCTTCTATTTGCTGTGTTTTCCATCACAGTGTGGGAATATTATCTACTAGTGTTCTTATATTCAACAATATACTTTTGCATTCTAAATATAATGAATTAATGTTCTTTTAAGGTAGTGAATATAATATTATGTTGCAGTAAACACCAGTTTTACAGTTTTGCTGCATGCACTTAAAATACTAAAACTGGAATTATGCTATGGCATAGAGATGGACCTTCTCTTGTTTCTCCTGACGCTTTAAGTTCGTAAGGATGTGATAAAATGAGATTTTAGTATCCCGATGAACGTTTGCAAGCCTTTAATGAAAAAAATCAAAAGTCATATTTTACTGATTTTAATCTTCCATAGGTGACTTAAAGGTAAAATCTTATTTTTTCTTGCTTTGCATTGACATCTCTGATTCTGATTGTAAAATTACGAATTCTGCTTCTGGTCTTCTGTATAACAACTTTCCTATCAACTTGCTTACATCATGTGAAACATAAAGTCAGCGTTGAAGCCATGTATCTGGTTTCACATTATGATAGATCCTGTTTCTTTGTCTTTCAAATTTCTAACCCAGTTTTTTCTTTCTCCCGTGGCAGGATGACAAGGACTTGGTTCATGAGTTTGTTGTTGCTGAAGGTCTGACTTGCTTAATTAAAGTGGGAGCAGAAGCTGACCAGAATTATCAGAACTACATCCTGAGAGGTAAAGGAAAGGCATCCAAAAGTTTTTTGTATTGCTCTGGAGCTGTCACAGGTCTGCTGCAACTTGCTGTGTTAAATGTCATGGAACACGTTTCTGTTTGGTCCCGATTCTTGCATGTTACACAAGAAAATTAAGGAGGGGGGGGGGATTTACTACTCACAGTGGGATGGTCATATCTTAAGGTTGGTTGGCTTGTAGCAATTTTTAGCTGTTTTACATTCTGGAGTTAAACAGGTAATCAGAAGTTTGCATTCTGTTTTTTGCAGTTAAAAGTTAACTGGCAAAGATAGGGTTTGGAGAATGATGCAGAAAAGGTATGTTACTGGATTAGAAAATTAATTTACTGTATTGTGGCCCAAATGAATGTGTGTGATTTTCATCTAACCAGGAAACTTAGGCTACAAATTTAGAGAGTTCCTTCAGTATTTTGAGGGTTTATGAGTGAGGGAAGAACTGGCACACCAAGGGAACTTTGCTGCTGGATGATCTCATAGTAAATAGAGAGTGCTAATGAATGCATAGTTGTGGTGGATCACTCATTTGAATTTTCTTAGACTGACGTATGCAGCTGTCTTTAAAAATGTCACTTTGATGTATTTAGCTGCCAAAACTCAAACTGCAGAGTGAAACAAGTACAAAAGAAAAAGGATTTATAAGAACCAGAAATGCTGAGTTAGAGAAAGCAAGGTTGCAAAAAGTAAGTGTGGATTCATGTGAAGAACTTGAAGAGAAATACCAGCTTTTGGGGGTATAAAAGAAACCAAACCAGTACCACAGAATTATGTTCTACGTCAGTAGTTGTGCAGTGATATGAATATATTTGAATAGTAGCTTGTTTGTACTCAAAAGACGGTTAACCTCAGTGAAACTAGACAAGGACACAGAAACATGTCAAAAAAAAAAAAAGAGACTTTCTTTATAGCTGAAAGAAGATGTTTCTTAGAGAAAGCTGATCATAGATGCTATCAGAAATTTCAGACTGGAAGGGAAATAAATGTGCTGTATTGGACAGTCTGGCCATCAGTCTGGGGGCTTACTCCTTTTTCATCTCAGCATTGACCTAGTGTGGCTGGATGATATTTTTGCCCTCCAGCTGAGTCTCCACAGCCAAATATTGAAAACTCAAAACAAAGAAGTCTGAAAGGTATTTGCACTACCTGAATATCCAAGTGGCCTCAAAATCTAAATATAGGGTAGCCCTGCAGCTCTGCTGCTCCAGTGTCTGATAAAGTCCAGCCAGGGCACTGGATTGTTTTTTTGTTTTTCTTCCATTTTCCCTTTGTCCTTTTTTTTTCCTTCTCCACAGGAATGAAATGTTATCTGTCTGTTCTACTAGGATATAGACTAATGCATCCAGAATTCAGGGAGATCACAGTGGTCTCTTTCTTGGTGTGGCTTCTCTAGTTTTGGTGTGTCTGAGAGCTTAGTGTCCATGGTCTGAAGTTACAGATTTCCCCCTGAAATCAACGAAAGATAAAACAGAGCCTTATTGCCTACGTCTCTGGTATCATACAAAAGAAACTGCAAACTCATCTTGTTGCATTGTTATTAACAAGTGATCACAGCTTGCACAAAATAAATATAAAACAAATCAACATGTAGAACATGTAGAAGTATGTCATAAAGCCAAAAACCTTATTTTAAGATGATGTTTTTAGGGATTGGTACCTTCTGAAATAACGCTTTTTTTTTTTTTTCCCCTATATTATGCTGATGTGTGAAGCTGAGGTTTCTCTCTGGGTGGTATATCTTAGCATCTTTTACAGCAATACGATTTGCCTATGTGATGTGGGGTTTATTTCAGAAACTAAATTGGACTTGATTGTCTTTCAGGAAGTTCAAAGTTTGTAACAGCTCTGAGATCGTGTCAGCTGGTTTGCAGTTCCAGGAGCCAGCATGTACTTTCTGAATAGGTCTGCATGTGCAATGAGATAAAGATAGGCTTGGAAATAAAGTGTAGCCAGACAATCTTATCCAAATACATTGAAAAAGGTGCTGAAAAGAAATATGAAATACGTCATGTAAGATTGTTTTTCTGGTGTGTTATTTTTGGAAGATGATAGTGATTGGTTGGATTTTCTTTGTGACAGTTGTGTGTATTATTGCAGTGCTGCATATTACTAAAACTGCAGTACTGGTAAATAGGTGAATAAATTTCACAGTTAACACTGAGGTGGTCTCGCAAGCTTTAAGCTCAGTATTAAATTATGGAGATTCAAAATTAAATTTTAAAAAGTCATCTTTGTCTATAATTTTTATGCCTTGCTGCTGTGGTGTCCGTGTTCCGCTGATCCTTTTGGAGTGGAATATGTCCTCCTTATTTCCACTACATTTAATCTGAATCATAAAGGGATGGGAATTTTCCTTAGTTCCATGTTGTGTTTGCATTTCTCCAGCACCTTTGGTGTAATTCACTGTTTTCCCCTTGCAATCCTAATGCAGCTTGCAGGGCTTGTGACAGCAAATGACAGCCTTAGGCCCGGCATTGACACCTCCATCCCCAGGACTCACCCATGTAGGTCTCCCCATCGTCTTGACTGAGCAGTTTCTGAGTTTCTCCTGTGAACTCTTGTTTGCATGCACTCTCCCAGAAATAGCTTTGGACCTAGGAGGTAAAATAAGCTGGAAATATATATACATGTAAGGGTTGTAGGTGCCTCAGTACGTTCCCAGGTACACGTTATTTCTTGAGGATATTGCTTTCCTTTTTCCAAAGGTCTGTGTTGTTTCACTCTGATGTTTCCTGGTTGTGAATTTCTACTTAGCAGTTCTGACTTGGTTCAAGCCAGACCAAGCTGCCAAAAATATGACTAAATATGAGTCACTGAAGTTTTAGTTACATTAACGGCTAAGTGAAGTGTGGCTTTTACATACATACAGTTCTGAGAAATCCAGACAGTTTATTGTGCTAATAATTTATTAGTGTGAAGGAGTGATTTTCTTTCTGCTTGGGTCTCCTGAACTAGGGTTGTTTGACAGTACCTTTCCCAAAGTGTTCCCTTTTTTTAGTGTATAAGCTTATAGGTCCTAAACCAACAGTAGCCAGGGCTTCTGTCTCAAGGTACTTTGTTCCTCCGTACTTACTAGTTCTTCACCCTAGATTTACTCTTTGACATTAAACTTAATTATTGTGGAAACATAACATAAAGAAACCATGTTTTGAGGGATTGTCCCCCATACCCCCAGAAACAGGCTTGCTTTATTTTTTTGTGTGTTTTGTTTTTTGTTTTTCTTAATTGTTTTAAAAGGATACTAAATAAGCGAGGTATGGGAGTTCAGAGGTGAGTCCTCTTACATCGTGATGTGGGAAGGTCTGCCTGATGAGATCCTGTCACACCTGTCCCTCACATCCCATGAAGAGGGATTAGGGATTGGCAACTTCTGAAATCACGGTTGTGTTTTTTTCTCATATTTTGCTGATGTTTTCTCTCTGGGTAGCATATCCTAGCATCTTTTACAGCAATACAATTTGTCTGTATGATAGGTCATCAGCCTTTTTGATGGGATATATTTGGGTACCTGGATCCCTAATTGCCTACTTGTGAATTCAGATCAATATTTACTGGTGTCCATAAATAGATGAAAGCTAGAGTTTGTTCTTGTGGTCTGAAAGCACAAGCCAATTGTCCAGTCCAAGCAGGAAGAGATATTGACCTTGTGGCAGAGCAAAATTTGTAAGAACTAAGGCTGAGGAAAAAACAGGACATCAGTCTGTGTTCATAGTAGACCATGTTTGAATCAAATTCATTTTTTAGATGGAGCTCTCTGATTTAGTGAGAGCTGTGTGCTTGTATGGAGAATAAGAATTTTAGTTTAAAGTCTGGATGAGAGAAGGTTTTAATTTTGTTTGGCAGTTTTTGGATTTTTAGTGGGTTTTTTTGGTGGTTTTTGTTTTGTTTTCTTTTTAAGATGAAGAAATAAAGGAAAACAAGTGCTTGGAAAGGAGCCTTAGAGTTACGATATGAGGCAATATTTGTGCCTTAATTTAATCCCCTAAACTGTTGTTATAATCTAAAATTAAAGATACATCAGTCTTAGAATCATTTAGGTTGGAAAAGACCCTTAAGATCAAGTCCAACTGTTAACCTAGCACTGCCAAACCCACCATTAAACCATGTCCCTAAGCACCATGTCTACATGTCTTTTAAATACCTCCAGGGCTATTATAGCAAAAACTTCAATAATCTGTGCTTAATAATCTGGTCAGGAGACTAGGTTACAGCAGAACCAGTTGTGGGTTGTTCTTTTACAGGCCCACTACACTTCTGATAAAGTCCTGTTGGTCTCTACAGATGTTGCAAGCACAGAAGATGAAGGCAATGATTCTGGGTGAGGGATCTTACATTTTGTGAGAATGATGACAGCATACCATTTAAGAGGATTAAAGGTTCATAGATTCATACAAAAAGTCAACATCATCTTCAGTCTGACAGAATAGCAGCTTTATTGTCATGCCTTTCCTTTTTATTTTTTTTTCCTTAGAAATAATAAAAGGGGTTTGTTTTGGAATTGCATTTGTACAAGCATGCCTTTATCTTTGTGCACGTAGAATGAGTATATAACGGTGCTCTTATTTTATTTTGTCTCCTTGTTTTGAAAGACCTTTTAGGATTTTTAAATAATTTCAGGGAGAACTTTTACCAGTAAAGTCCTAAAATGTAAGTAACAAATAACTAAGTATCTTAAAACACTGAATTCCTGTGTGGAAAATAACTCCAATGTACATTCTGATCTTTGCTGTATGTTTAAATTACGTAGGGATCCATTAAAACAACTTCCTTCAAGCCTGATATCTGCAATTTGCATCATTGTGAACTGCTAGTGATGGACAAGTTCCCAAGAGGAGCAGCAACTTCCCAAAATATGGAAGTGGGAATTGAGGAGCATGAAACTTTCTGATTCCACTCTGGGGCATGAGGATGGGGGAATCTTTTGATTCTTCACCTTTCTAAGTTGGTAAATGGGAGCCAACCCTTGCAGAGGGATAGATGAAGGTAAAGGATCTAGCTATATTTGGGTAGTTACCCTTTTAGTGACCTCTCTTCCTACTGCAGCAAGGTAATTCTAAATCTGCATTTTACATGTGCTTTTATTTAATCAGTGTAGTGTAGCTGACAACAAAAAGTGGAAAGAAGTTGCTGTAAGTACTACTGGCTATAAAGCAGAAAGCAGTTTTGCTGTTGGAATTGGGAAATGCCGAGCTGTTTGATGGGGTGGTCAAACATGCAAAGTCAGAATTACCGATGAGTGCCCAAGCAGGAAATCAGGTTTTCTAAACCAACAGGCAAACGGCTCAATCACAAACGTGCACTAAAGCTACCAACGGTTAGGCCTATTTATAAAAGCCAGAGGCATGCAGTACCACCTGCACGCCAACTTTAGAACGAAGTGATGTGGTGCTTATTCTAGGAAATCAGATTAAATTCCTGAAACGACTCATTGCTGGGTGGTAAAAGATCATCTGGTTACTGTCTGTCACCGGGACACTGTGTGCCTGAAGTTGTCAAGGAGCTAGAGGAAGTTGAAGGTGAGGGTGAGGTTTTGCAAGCAGGCGGTGGAAGCTGCTACTGATAACCCGCTCATTTTGAAAGCCAGACATGAAGTTATCAGCGAGCCAGTGGCATTTCTGCGCTGAGCCAACTGCTACTAGGAATGCTTGAGGGTTTGTAAGTGTGCTGTCTGTAACGGGAGATGATCCATTTCCAGGAATTGGCTAGTTGTTTTTATCAAAAAGACCCCTCTTTAGTACAAGGACACAAATGCTTCCAGTGCTCTTGAATTTTCCTCCCTCACCCTGATAGATTTTGTGGCTTTGGACTTTTGCATTAAAGGTTAGGTATTACAAGGCACAGTCTTCTGCAGTAAGTTTATGACAAGCATTGTATCATCAGGGTTTGTGTAAATATCAAAAGACTAGAAATAAAGTCTGTGAGAGGCTATGTCTATCCTAAGTAGATGTATCTTGCTGGATTGATGCTGCAGCACTAAAACAGATGGTAGTGATGTTAAGTTTAGCAGTGAAAATGGAGCTATGGAGCTAACACTGTGTATCGTGCATACCTTTGTGTTATTCCTGTTTCAGTGTGAGCTGGAGAACTGTTTAAAGTTTTCCAGCTGTAGAAAAGTCTCCCAGCCTCAAGTAAATAGGAACCGATAGCACATGTTTAGGCTTTCCTTTGCATTTCTTTCTTTTCGTGAAGCCAAGTACAAAAATTTTCTGGACTTTTTTCCTCATAACCTTCAGCGTGCAGCTACATGTATGTGACTATGAAGTTCTTGCACATATCTCTACATATTCAAGTTGACTTCTTATGTGTAGCCTGTTAAAATTACATAAACTTCTCAGTTGATCTTGCAGTAGCTGTAGTAAGAACCTGTGCTTTAAAGAGAAACCAAGAGCCTAAAGCTTGATTACTTAGGAGTGTTGCTTCCGAGAGGGACTTGCTGGCTCCGTCTCTCCGTAAATTCAATTCTTTGAGGAGTCCATTAGAAAGCCTATCAGAGTTGAACACTTGTCATGTAGGGATTTAAACATTCATGTCATTCGTTTTATGCTGGCCATCAGACTGCAGTCCCAGGAAACCACACCAACATATGGCAGCTCCACTTGGAAGCTGTCATGCCCACATAGTGTGGGGCCACTCCACATGGAGATACAACCTATGTTCCCCACCACCAAAGAAAAACCCAAAAGAAAACCCACCAAACCAAACAATCCAAAGCCGTGTTAGCGAATTAGTAGCAATGCAGCATACCTATGCTAATAACACCTGTTAAACAGCAAGACTGCTGAGCTTGGGTTTGGCATTGCTGTGATGCAGCCATGGCATCTCTCTTTGTGAAATGAGATATGTTGCCAGCTTCCCGTCAGTGAGCTTTGTAGGTGCCATGTGTTGTAGTTCGTATCAAAAGTAACAGGCTCAGAAAAAAACAGACCTATACCTGTTGGCTCATTGCCTTTTCTTTCTACATGTGTGCAGAAACCTCAAGATGTGCCTATTTTTGTGTCTTGAAAAGCCATGGAATTAAAAAATATGAATGCATTTGGCATTCTGGTTCATGGACTCTTTAGATTAGAAACACTGATAAATTATTGTTTTATTTAGAAATTAAATCAGAATTAAATAAATTAAAATTAAATAAAATTAGAAACAATGCTCTGCATTATACCAGAAAAGAGGGCACATAATCATGTGTCCTTGATTAATAATACAAACACTAAACCTCCTTGGCTTGGTAGTTGAATCCTCCTTCACTTCTGCAAATACCTCTCCAAGACTAAATGGATTTGTTTACTTGTGCAAGGGTACTTGAGAGAGCTTGACCTTGGAAATACAGTTCAAAAAGAGGGAAAACGTCCTCTTTGCTTTCCTCTCTATGCTTTTGGTGTTTCCTTTCTCTGTTTCTCATCTGCCTATTTTAAAATGATATTTAATAGACTTGATCCATGCATGCATTACACACAGTTTCCTACCAAACACAGACTTAAGCATTCACTTAGTTTGTGGAGTGAGCACTGTCCTCTCCTTTCCCCTCCTTCTCTGTACTCCCTTCTGCCTGGATGTGATTCTGATCCATGATCCATTTGGAAGCAGAGCCAGATGGTCCTCACACACAGCGTACAATATGAGTCCTCCCAGTCTGGGATGGGAATTGGCACTGAAGCAAATTTGAGTTCAAAAGTTTAACCACCCTATAGTAATTTACACATCTACAAATAAACGGAGCTGTTCCTTTGCTCTGTGCTTTATGTGAAATGGCCTTTCATGTTGGGACTGCTCGTGAGGGAGATATAGGGTTCTCATGGTCTATGTGGAATTCAGCAATAACACCACCATAAAATTATGGATTTCCCTTGTTTTGAAAGCTGACAGAGGCTGGGAGGCTTTGGGTTGCTTTCTGTCTCCATGAAAATGAATCTTTAGGTTTTGTGCCATTTTTTTCATGCTCTATGAAATTCCCATGAAATGGGACACCTCAGGCTATGCAGACCCTGTGTAAAACAAGGAACTGAACCATGAAAAATGCACATCCTTAACTACTAAGCAAAGAATAAGTACTTGGGAAGTAGTCCCAGGGGCCTTTAAAGCCATTGTTGATGTTATATGATTTAACTACTCAAACTTCATGAACAAGCCTTGAAAACAATGTACCTATTCCAACTGGTAGGAGGATATTACAGGGTATTCCTACCTTTTTGTAGTAATCTTTTAGCCTGAAAGCATCCAAAACCTGATTTGTTAGGGAAGGAGAAAATGTGTACAAAATAAAGACATTCATAAGCCAGCAGAGACATGAATGCTTATACAAAGTACACAGCTGCGAGGGATTTTACTATTAATTACTTGTATTGAAAATACACACATAAACCGCGGTAAAATAAAATTGGGAAATAGTGTCTGATCATTACCATTTCAAAATTAGATGCTTCCACAGTTATTTGTGGTGGTGATTGCTAGGGTGCCACACAGAGTGCTCTATCCTGATACAAAACTGGAAAAATTAAACACTTTAAAAGAGGAGAAGGGGAATGTGAAGGATAATCAGAAAGCGCTGTTATTCCCTGAAGGTGATTGTGTGACATAAGGACATGTCAAAAGTGAGATTCTTCAAGTGTCTTCAGAGTTAATTTCCATATCCAGATATGTGTGATTTATTTTAAGCTACGCCTCAGCCCTGTCTGGATTTTTTGCATATGTGCATGTGTGTACATTTCTATTGATCATGTTCTCATAAGTGCAATCAGAAAATGGGAGCAGTGAACTGTGAACTCTTAAAATAATTAATTTCATTACCATAAGGTAGTTACCTGATCTGAGCCTCTGATTGCTACTGCATCAGAATATTAGAAAACCATAAATAATTCAAAAATGTAAAAGCTAAGCCATAAGACATGCATGTCTTATTACATGATTATTACCCCTTGTTAGTATTTCAGGTGGGTAGCGATGAAATGGGTAGGAGGAGGCTGAAATCAATTAAAAGAGACTTTAGAGCCTTAGGGCAGCAGCTCAAGGGGTCAGGAACACAAGTTGTCTTCGCTTCTATCCCTCAAGTAGCAACTATGAATAAAGAAATTGATAAGAAGAGGCGACAGATCAACTTATGGCTCCAGAACTGGTGTTACAGGCAGGGCTATGGGTTTTTTGAACATAGGTGGCTTTATGAGACACCTGGCATGCCGTGGTCAGATGGGACACAGCTTTCCCAGAGGGGGAAAAGAATCTTGGGGCAGGAGTTAGCAAGACTCATAGATTGGTCTTTAAACTAGATATGAGGGGGGAAGGGGAGATAACTGGGCCTGTCAAGATTGAACCTGAGGAAAGCATGCCACGGTTTGAAGGCGGCCACATTAGTGAAGACTCCCACTCTGACATTTCATCAGAGAAAGGTGATAGACATTTAGAAATTACTGCTAGAGAACAACAGGAACACCCTTTCCTAGAAGGGGAAAAGGGTACNTTTATGTGGTTGAGAATATTAGAAACAAAGGTCCCTTCCAACCACTAAGATTCTGTGATTCTGTGATTCTATGTATTAGCACAGTATTAATTATTAACCTATCATAAATGCTGTGTTTGCACGTGTGGTTCTAAGAAAAACAGTACAGTATTCATAGGCTGATGACAGTGAGGTATAATCTTAGTGAGCATACAGGAATATTAAACACTGCTGTGGAGGGTTTGTGCTTGCCTGTTCTTTTGCACAGCCCTGAGGAGCACAGGAGTAGCAGCACGTGCCCCTTAGGAAGGCAGTAGTTAAGAGCTGCATGCTTACATAGCTTGATTGAGAAAAGGTGGAAACTCTTTTTGCTGCTTTGAAGGACCAGTTTACCATCTGTCAGTGCTGCTTACCACCCGCGTCCTCTCCTCCCTCTACCAGCTCCTGTACACAGGACTGGAGGCACTGATGGTGGCACTGGAGAGAACGTGGGCTGGTGTCCACGTGTATGTGAAGGTTGTCTGTGAGTGTGTGGGCAGGGGCTGAGCGGACCTGGAGGGGCAGAAAAGACAAGATGCCCTGGAAAAGCAGAGAGGTTATTTTGTCTTCCCTCTGGAAGCCGGAGGGAGAAGAGTTGTGGTTGGGGGTCCCTGCCTGCTAATTGTGGGGGAAGCACAGGTTCATCCCATTCCTCCAAGTTTTACAAAAAGTAGGGATTGATAAACTGTGAAATGATTAATTGTAACATGATTTCTTTCTCACCATACTTCCAGAAAAGAAGTTCTTCCTGTTTTCAGTGTGTGAGGCATTACCTGTTTTTTCCATTTAAATTTCTGACACTAAAACTGGTGCTCTCCATCCAGGAGAGGAGGCTGTGCCTACCTCCTGCCCCCTAGCCATACCACAGCTTGCACTAGCTGCTAGAAATACTATACCTCTGTTGTTAAGGATGGGATCTTCAATAATTTGTCACTCACTTTGAAGTTTCTTCCTAGAGATTTTAGTGAAGAGTGGTTTAGGTGCCATGCAAAATAAGTCACTTTTTTCCTTTGTCTCTTTCAATTTGTTGCCAGGAAGAAAACAAATATTATTCTGTCTTCTGGTCTTATAAGTACTTTGGGTTCTCCCACACACGCTCCTGGAGATGACAAAAGTTATAAAGAAAAAAGGGAGAGAGTATTCAGGATGTACGGGAGCAGGGAGGAGCACAGGGCTGTGAATTTAAGACCAGGGGCTGGAATGTTTCAGTCCCACAGATTGGTGTTTCCAAAAAGCAATGAGTAGGTTATAGGAGTGTGGCAATGTACTGAAGCTGAACTTGCTCAGTAATATGAAAATCTCTGAGTGAAAGACTATAGAGAGGCGGAGTTTAAGTTTTACACCTGAGTGGCCCCACATTGTATCAGGCCTGAAAGGATACATTAAAGGAAGGAAACCGGTATGTGAGCTACAGAGAGATTCTCCAAAAAGAAAGGTTTCCCTGCTGCCAGGAAGCCAAGGAGCATTAACATCCCACGTGAAAGATTACTGTTTAAGGGCAGATCTTAAGAGTTGCATTTAATAAAGGCTGGGATGGACAGACTTTCTTTCAGAGTTTACTACTTTTTATTTTGACATTTCACAGTTCCCTGGAACATTAAAAATACTGCTGTTTTCCAGGAAGAGTGCCATCAGATAGTTCTGCTGTTACAGCTTATTGACTTTAATCACTGAAGTGCTACTCAGGATTTAATATTTCTATAATGTGTTTTAAGTGGGTTTATTTAAATAACAGGTGGGGTCTTAAAGACTTCTGCCAAAACTGGGCAGCATCCTGTTTCCTCCTGCTTAACCTCCCTCCTACTATACTTATCACCTGACTAGACAAGGGTATCAACTTCCTTCATCCCTGTCTCTCCTGTCTCTGTCTCCGTCCCCTGATGCCCCGATTTCCTAATTTTGTTTTCCAAATCCCTGCTTCAAAAAGAGCTCTGTTGTTTTTACGGCTAAACTCCAAAGCGGCTCTGGCTACAGCAGGGTTACACAGCACTTGCTCCTGATGAGCTTCGTGTATCTGGACTAACAAGAGGCCCTGTCTGCAGACTTTTGCCCTGAATGTTCTGAATCTTGGTAGCCTGTCCCTGCGTGCAGAGTGCAGTCTCGGTGAGAAACCACTCAGAAACTGTTTTCTCACCACAGCACTACGGTGGGCCAAAATTTTGCTTTTTTGCCTTTAGGCAGCAACATTGAGATATGGTTCCCAACTTCTCAAACTTCAGTAGTGGGTCACCAGAAGCTTGCTTTTAGCATTTAGCTTAATATATGTGATGGAAACATTGATCATAGCATTTATTAACTAGATATATTGATTGTTAAGAATATTCTTTTATATGTGCTTTTGATAAAGGTTTTTTATGTTCTCTAAGATGATGATGATACAAAAATACACTAAGAATGCTATATTGCTTAGTGGAACTCCTGAAAATTAAGCAATAGCTGTGTGATCTTACTTTGCAGGCATGCATGCCCCTTTATGTGGAAGCTGATCTAGTCTTTGATCGCACTGTGGTACGGCTTTTTCCACAGATGCTCTGCTTCAGTTTGTGAGCACCATCACACCTGTGCACTTAAGGAACACTTTTTAAATAGCTTATCATCAGTGCTTCCCAAGGCTTTGGGATCTATTTTGTGCTATGCAAACTCTGTTAGAAAATGTTTGTTTTCCTCGTGGGTCTTTGCATGGCTTGTCACTAAGTCTTATCGAAGAGCTGAAAGGGCAGCATTGTCTTTGTGTTGCAGATAAAAAATGAGGCATTTAAAACCGGACATATTCTGAATTCAGAAAGATTCAATAAGCTTAAGTACTGATTTGGGGCTTGTCCTTGTGCTGGTTTTTCATACTTGATATGGTACTTTCTGTTTATGCCTTTTTAATCTTTACTCTTAGGGCTTCTTTTCCCATTTAGACTCTCACCCAGCCTGACCTACCTTTCTTTCTCTGATCTGTCTATACATTTGCCCCTTCCCTTCTCAACTTCCTTTAACCTTCATCAGTTTATCAGGTCATTTACATCATCAATCCATTCACCAATGTTCACCAACTCTTTTACATTCATTTCTTTAACAGTTTAACCTGACTTAAGTACTGCTTCTTTCCGTCACTTCTTCGCACTTCTGCGCTGTCTGTCCTAGGTTCTGGCACCAGAGCTCTGTTTGTGTGATGGTGTAATGAACTTGACAGAGGAATGTGTTCATCTGAAAAATAAGGATGAAAAGGTAGATATTTTGCTATTGTTTTGTATATTGACATATATACCCAGTTTGGTTCTCTGCGGGGGGGGCAACACGATGCGATGGATGCAAACCCCTGTGCCAGTAAAACCCAGAGTTTCATCTGAGACAAAGAAATAAGGGCAAGTGTCGCAGTACCACTATCAAGTATGTAGTCACAGCTTCGGTCTCTCATCTCTTACCCATTTATTTCCTCAACATTTCTCACATCAGTCCTAATCCCTTTGTTCTCTCCAGCCAAATAGCTTTTTAGTCTTTACCATTATTTCCGTCATTTGTCCCAGTCACTTCATCTCTTTTCATGACTCTCAGATGCTCATCAGGCTTTCTGTCAGAGTTCCTCCTGTAACTCTTTCATTTCTTTGAGTCCCTCTGTGTTTAAATTTTGTTTCCTTCAGTGGTCAGATCAGAATTCTTCTCCTCACCATTGGAGTCAAAAGACAGTTTCCTTAAAAAAAAAAACAACCAACCAGCCAACCAAACAAAATCCCAAAATACAACCAGCACCATCACCCCACCCCAGGCCCCCTCATAAGCTGCCTGCTCTTAACTTTGAGTGCCATGTCCTTGGTCGGCAGCAGCTGGGAGTATCATGAATCATCTAATAAAAGAGCAAGACTTTCTCTCTTATTTTAGTGGCATCTCAGGAAGACTGGGATCCTGTATTTGATGTCCAAAGTGAATATACCTTTCCTTTTAGACAAGTATGAAATGGAACACATGAAAGAACCTAAGATTAGGAGCTAGCTTTGTAGTTTTATACACATAGGACATGTACTATACAAACAACAACCTCTGTGTAATACATACCTTTTAGCCATTCAGATTCTAAGAGAAGAAGTTGGGGAGGACATTTGAATAGCTTGTAGACTCAGACAACTGGAATTTCTATGACTTCCTGCATATAACCATGCAGGCATGCTTGGGACTACTAGGCTGGTCAGGACAGGAGTCCCACAGGTCTCAGTAGAAAAAAGAGTGTTCTGTACTTGATTCCATTGGGACTGAATGGCACCTAAAAGCTCCGTATTTTCAAAGGCTAAATTTTGTTGATTTCCCTGGCAGCATTCATGAATAGCAGAATTGTCATTTCAAGGGTTTTTTGCCTCATTACCTCAGTTGAACAAAGACCTGAGTAGAAAGACTTGAGCTTTCCAAAATCAGGAAAGCAAGCCAAAATCCTACGCACTAAGCCATGCCAGCAAAGCCAGCTTATGGCCAACAGAACTATAGTGCACGTCCTTCCAAATCTGACATGACAGCTGTGTAGTTGAACGTGCCACCTAGAGCCAAAGCCAGTGCCTCTGGTGTCCCTAGGGCTGGTTGGCCAAGTCCCTTGGACAGAGGTGGCTCAGTGACAGTCTGCGCAGCACTTGAAGCTCTAACAGTGTTTTTGGAAAGTTTCTTGTAAGCCTGTGCAGTTGGGGCCAAATCAGCAATTATTAATTGCATGTAAAATAAATAAGCCCTCCTAAACACTTCTCACAGGCATTTCAGATTCAGGCCTCCCATACAACTGTGTTTGGTCCAGAGCTATGCTAGGCCCTTAGTATGTTGTCTGATAGATAAAGAAAACTGTTCCTACCTGACACTTTGAGAAAGCACTGCAGGTGTTCATGGAGTCCTCTTTCAGAGTGTTTCCCACTTGGTGCCAAAACCCCCGTTTCGATGCCTTTTTGTGTAGCGTGAATTTCAAGAAGTCATGGCCTGTGCTCTTTATATGACTCTGCATTTGAACATAATGATGCTGTGATCTTAAGCCAGCCTTTTCCTCGAGTGCCCTTGCAAAGGTTGTGCCGAAAAAATAATTTGTAAGTTGGTTGATTGTTTTCCATCCTAAACTATTCCACTAACAGCAGACAGCACGATCTGCTTGCCTCAGACAAGACCAGGTACAAAGAAAGGAAACACATGATATATTTGGGTCAAGAAAAGAGTGCTGACTTTTGAGAGACTGAAGCTTCTTATTCCTATCATATTATAAGGATACATGTACAGCACTGACCATACTGAAGATACCTGAAAAAGCACTAATGGTTACTTTCAAGAATCTGTAATCTCGTGGCATATGGTCAGCGTGAATAAGTTCTGTCCTTGATTTATGGGTTTTTTCCCCATGCTGCACTTGTTAATGAATCAGCAGAGTGTTATGGCTGCTCTGTCCTTTGTGCATGGCATAGTGGAGAGCCAAGCAGCAAGTTGTAGTGGATCCAGGGGGAATGGTCCATACTTGAGCACAGTTTCAGCATTGTAATCAGTGTGTGAGCTCTGCCAGGGTGCCTGAAAATGTTATTTCTTCCCAAGCTTGTTGGAGGGGCATTGCAATGATGATCTTGGCCTTTGAACATATGTATGATTTAAGGTGAAAGTTCATTCCTGGGAAACTTACTTATAGATAGGTTGCTGGTTTTCCTCTTTTTGCCTGCAAAAGTGAGGGGAGAGCATGGTGAACACCAATGCTCTGAAGTTTTAAGACAAGCTTAAATAACATTGAGTGATTAGAAATAAAGCATACTGGATTCTTTGTATTTGCAGACTGATTTCTGCACATAAAAGGTAAAATATTTTAATAAAATATTTTAAAGTTTTAAAGCTTGAAGGAGATTCTCAGCTAATGATATCACTTCAGACCTGAGGCTGTAATTAAAACATAAACAGACTATGGTGGAGTTACAGGAACTTCTCCTTATCAGGTAATGGTCGTGGAAGCACTGTTCCTTCTGAATGTGAAACAGCAGCTGCTGCTGCCCATAGGCATGATGTGTGTGCATCATGGCCCAGCAGGCACAATTCTGTTTTCAGATATTGTAAACCAGGATGCTTCTTACCAGCAAGAAACTTGCAAAGTTTTGTTGCAAACTGGGTTAAAATATGATGGCCTTGATGGCACTTTTTTTTTTTTATCCAACTAACACAAGTAGGAGTTAAAACTTGATACGTGTGTGAAACACAAATTGGGTCCAGAACTCTTAAATAATAGAAAACATAGGAGTCTCTTTCATAGTTATTTGCCTATCACTTGTAATGTTCAAGAAAACAAAACCACAATAATCCTGAAAATTATGTTAATCTTGAAAAAGTAATCTTTGTTTTTCCTACATGGCTGCATTAATGGTTACTGGCCATTTTTCATTTCAAAGGCACCATGATAATTCCCTTGAAACACAAGAGCTTTTTTATGTAAATATGCTGAAATCTTTGGAAAAGTTCATTAAAAATGATCAGAGTAAGGCAGTACTGCTTTAGCTGAAGAGCTCATTTTTCAATAATACTCTTTCACACTTATTTATAAGTTTAAGTCATAAGATTAAAACATCTGATTGCTGGATTATCCTCTGAGAACCACAAACACATTACTGTACATCCTGAAATGCCAGCAGATATCTTACTATATACTTTATATAGATTACATAGGACTGTGGTTTCTCTAAATACAGTGATTTTTTATTTTTTTTTTCACTTCTGCTCTTCCCCTAACTGTTGTGTTTCCAATAAGAACCATGTTGCATTTGAGGGCTTTTTTAGATGCTTTAATAAATCGAAAGACTTTTAAATCTATGTTCTTCTTGCTGCTAATGATGAACATTGCATGCTACATTTTTGGACATTATTTCTTTTTTGTCTTATTTTTCCAGTCAAATAAAATTCAGAGAGCTTTCAGTCAAAGAACATTTCAATTCTTAATTTCTTCTTGATGATTCACATCTTTACGCCACAATTACTGCCAGGAGATAAGATCCAGCACATCAAAATTGTAAAGACAGCTTTGCTTTTACAAAGCAATATTCCCACTGTAACGGGCATTAAGCTTTCCTTTGGCATCACTTTGCAACAATTTAGGCTATTATGCATGTACTCAGTGAAAAGGTAGCTTCTGCTGCCTTTATTCTAGCTGGAAGAAGTTAACAAAAACACTACTTTCCATTTCCAAAAAAGCAGAACAAAATGCCAGTGCCTCCCTATACTCCTGCAGTATTGCTGGTTTTTCCAGTATTCTCCCCCCACCCACTCCATTGGTCTGGAATGTGAGGCTGGTCTGGGAAAAATTCACTAGTTACCTGATCTTGGTGGGTCAGCTGGACTTCTTTCATTTCTCAGTCCCGATGTTCATGGGTGCGTATAAAGAGCTGCAGCAGCACATGGGTGAGCCAGCTCCCTTCAGCAGGAGAGGGCCACCATCTTCCAGTGATGGTGTTGGCTTTTTCAAAGTGCAAGTGAAATTCTTGCTTCAGTGACTGGGCTGAAATCACTTTGTTTTCTTCTGGCTGTTACTGGCCTGTGGGTTACTCTTAAGGCATTTTTGACTCCAGCTGTTTCAATATGACCACCTGTAAAATCTTGTGCTATTGTATTTACTATTTTAATTATTATTTTTTTCAGTTTCTGGGCACAATTACACACTTTTGGTGTTTCCTTGAACATGCATGGAGAAGACATGAGGCTTCTCCCTGTTGTGATTGGAATTGGATGATGCCCCTGGAGGGCAGAGTCACCGCTGCCCTTTCTGCTGAGGAAGGCTGAGCTGGAGAGAGCTGGGAAGTGACTTGAAGAGCTCTGTTTGCTGCTGCTCCATAAGAGATGGAGGGGAGCAGCAGGTGGTTGCTAGTGCTTGAACACGCCTCCAGTAGTAACTACCACTCTTGCAGCCTTGTCTCTTTGTTTTGTCACAACAATATGAACCAACTCAGCTTTTTTAGCACCGGGACGCAACAGACAGTGGCTGACTGCCCTGCTAGTCTGCTGCCTTAGGGAAATGCTCATACTAGGGTGTAATTTATAAATAAATTGTGATATTTTTTTTTTCATTATAGCCTTGACCTCAAAATACTGGGATGTCTTTACTAGGCCTATGAAGGTGTGACAGTGCCCCTTTTGTCAATCCTGTCAGTGAAATTTATTTGCATGTACTTTGGCAAGTATTGTAATGATTGTCCCTTCTGTTGTTCTAGTTAATTTGTGTCCTTAATCAGTGAAGTTTCTGTCTCATGGAAGGGAAAAGGTGATTTAGGAGGCTGGCTGTGACTTTCTATGGAAGAATCTGCTTCCTTGACGTGTCTGAAGGTCAGAGGGAGAAGTTATCCAGCTATAACAACTGCTGGAAGTTGTCCAGAGGAAAGGCCTGTCCCTCTTCATCAGGAAATCTGTTTTCTGCTATATTACAGACACTTCCATAATTTAGGTAAATTAGGCTCTCTATATAGCTCTGCTACTGTACTTCTCTCTCCTGAAAATAAAGCTTGATGAGAAGGTACTTCAACTTATTAGGAAGCAGTACACTCATACTGTTTACACTTTAGACATTGCCTTTATGGCTTGTTAGAGCTGTTATGTAAGTCACTCAGAAAAAGTCAAGAACAGATATATGATGTGCATTACTCCAGTTTTCTACTCACTGTTGTTTCTGTAATGATTAATTCATTAATCAGATGTTTGCTTTCGCCAGAAGAATCAAACATGCTCTGTAGAGTCTTTGCTCTGTCTGTATGCGTGTGCCTGTTAACAGTGGATATCCTCAGATTTCCACTGTTTTGTTCTTTGGTTTTCCTGGTCTTCAATTATGCATGTCATTTCTTCTGCTTTATAAGAGATCATTGCAAACTGTGTTCTTCCTGCTTACAGAAAGAGTTTTGTGGAAAAATGCATCATTTAGGCCTATTTAAAGCAATTTATCATGAAGTGGCTATGTGGGGTGTTTTATGATACTGAACACTTGAATTTAGAGAGAGGGATGTATGAATGCATATATATATATATATATAGATAAATTTATCTGCAGATATGCATATGTATAAATGACCAAATATGTGTTATTGCAGGATGCAAAGAGTAAAAAAAAAAAACATTGCTGAACTGTAGAAATGACCTGGAAGAAGTAATTTACACTGCAATAATGCATTTAATCTGTGTTTGGAAATTTTCTAATCTTCCAGCTCTCCGAAATTTTTTTCTTAATCATAATTGTAGGCTCTAATGTAGCTGTGTTTGGAAAACCAAGAAAAGAATATCATCCTGTTTGGAAGGCATGGTTCTTTGCGTAGGTCTTGACTGACCGTGCTAGATCCAGAGCACTTGTGACTGAGCAAGGAAACACATAGTAGAGAAGGTGCAAGAGGAAAGCACCATGACATCCCATCACACAGAGAATAAAATATAGCTAGCCTTTGAGTTCTTCTTTCTATAAACTGTATATTATTCATGTAAATTACATAAGGAATGTGCGCAGTGGATTCTGTATACAGAAGGGTTGTTAAAGTTGGCAGTCTAGATTTAAGGAAAAGGGTGATGAAAGAAGACAGAGTAGGTAAATGTAGCAATATCTAATTTCAGCTTTGTAGTCACTGAGGGCTGTGAGGGCAGGCCAGCTCAGTGTGACCTTGGAAATCCACCTGGGACTCTGATACCTCGATATGTCTCTGTTTTACATTTTACTCTCCAGCTTTATGAAATGTCATGTAATTAAACCTTCAAAGACGTGAAGGGTGACCATTGAATCTTAGGAGTTTAAACGTGTCTTTATTTTTTTCCCCTTTTCCTTGAATTTCACTTTTAAGTGGTCAGAAGATAGAAAGTTGTAGAGGATCTGCAACTTTTCCATGTACGTTTATGAATAAGGAATTTTAAGGAGTTGGTAAACACACCTCAAGTTAAACAGCTCTACAGGTGCTGTTTCCATGAAGCAGCCGCTTTTCATGGAGCATGTGAAGTGCATGGAAAGGTTTTGCTTGTTTTGTTAGTTGGATCATTTCCTTCAAGCATGTTCTTAAAGCCCTTTGACAAATGAGAAAACTATAAAGTGTTTCTTTTGGCAAGCGATAAATTATCATGCTGGAAATGGTCCCAAAAAAAGAAGACTTTCTTGGTGTCCAAGAAAATGCCATGTCTCACCTTCTGAAAATTCCTGTTCATAGAACGAGTAAAAACTCTTCCTTGTGTTTCCTTCTACACGGCTGGGGAAGGAAGGGAGGAAAGTAAAGCAAAAGGGCAGTATGCATGTGGTCAATGCAAAATTAATTGCTTTGCTAATGCTACTATTCCTCTGAGTGACCTTCCCAAGGTGTTACCGTGTTTACATTGTAAGCTGGACCAGCTGCCTGAACTAGGTTGCATGGTGGTAAACGCCGTTCCCTCCCTCTGACCCCGGTCAGGAATTCGGGAAGGGAATAAGGGAATTAATTGGGTCTTTCTCAGAGGTGGCCACACCAGCAGTGTGGGGTACCTTGTTGCTGTAGGGTTCATTGCAGGTTTAGGGGCTGATATCCATTGCCATTTCATTTATTAAACACATTGCAAGGATGGAGAGTCAGTCTTCTAAAGGAAGATGTGGTAGGAAAAGATAGCTCTCCACTGTCTTTCCTGCTGAAAAGCAACATTAGGAAGAATTGGAAGGTTTTGTGGGGACAGGGCTGTATAGTCTGGAGAATTTGTCTAGAGATTTATGTAGTTTGGATAAGCATTTTGGCTCTGAGCCTTTTTGTATGTTAAACTTGAAATGAGATTAAGGAAGGCGGGAAAGAATATACTTCATTTTTTTTAATGCTTGTATCAGCAGCGTTGATTCTTTCTCTCGCCACTTCATATTTTATTTCTTTTTGTAAAGTCACTTGGATTGGATGCATTTTAGGCAACTTATTTATGTAACCAAGTTAGAAGCTCTCTCATGAGTTGATAAGCAAAAATGGAGCTCTCGGAGGTTTCCACAGAGAGGTAATTTGGAGTCTCAACACTTTCTTTGAAAGATGTAGAACAGTTTATTAACTTTTATTATGCAACAGTTGTGAAATAATTTTTTACAGGTTTAAATCAGCTATAGTACTGCAATGTTCATTTTGTAAAGGTCTATTTTTTTTTACACAGTAGCAGGCAGCTGGCCTTTTTTAACTGATAGCTACTATATACATTTATTTTTTCTGTTGTGTGACCATAAAAAATTACTGCCTTTCAGACTTTTCTGTTACCTTTGCACTTTGCGCTAACAAAAAATTATTTTGATCGAACAGTGAATAGAAATTAATATATTTCAGTTCCACTTTACTTTCTTGAGCAATAAAGCAACTCCGGTATTTTATTTAAATTCTAACTTTTCCGTTATCTGTGCTATATGAAAAGTGAAAGAAAGACTCCTTTCTGCCTTGAGTGATCAGAAAGGATGAGATTAGGGAAAATTAATTCCCAGTTACAACTATGAAACAAAATTAACAGCCCTAGAGATTGTCGTAACCATTTTGTGGAGAGGAATGACTCTCTCCACTGAAGACAGCGCACACTCACTTCATAGTTTAGGTTTATGTGGGCACAAATAGATAATTTACCCCATTTTGTTTGACATCCATTCATTTTACCAGTAGAATTTGTTCTGAATGGCAGTGATGATCACAGGGTTGGTAATTGATACTGGCAGCATTCTCCCAGGCATAAGGATACCAGCCCCCCCAAAACGTGAGATGTCTGTTGAACAGATTCGCGGACCTAAACATGTCCTTCCAGGGTATCTGGGAGACTATAGGAGCAGCAGCGTGGAGAAACAGTGATCTGGAGCAGGTCAGATGTCAGTTGTCTGTCCCCATCTCATAACATTCCCTTGCTCAGAGTTCAGTGCTACAGGATGGTTTTCATTCTCAGAGTTTGGCAGGGTGATGAGAAGGTTTTGGAGTTTGGTAACATTTTATTAGTGCTGCTATTAAGGAAAAAGGGATAAAGGAGAGTTGTCCCAAAAATGGAAAACAGGTCAGAGGATGAAAAAGGCATGTGTGACAGTTGATGGTTTTTTTTTTTTTTTTTTTGTGAACATAGCAAGTGGCTTGGGGATATCAAAACTCTTTGATCTGTGAAGTGCCTCTGGATGTATCAACTCAAATTATTATCCATCTGAAATAACTCTTGCTTCTTCAAACTCCAGGTATTGTTGCAATGATGGCCTGACCTTTTTAGATCATGTCTGGTGGACCAATGGAACTTTTACTAAAAACCAGAAATGGTTTGTAGATTTGTTTGTTGTTTTGCTTGAGGGTATGTAAACAGTTAACAGGGGATGTATTAATTCTGTTAAATGGGGGAAGAAAAAAAAAAAAAAAGTGGTATGAATCTAGCCATTTCATTCCACTTGGTCGTGATGTGGGATTTTTTTAACACCCCCACCCCCACTGGAAATACGGCTGCCAGTCCTCAAAGTTCAAGGTGGGGGAAAGGATGGTGGTGTTACTCATATTAAGAAAGTATTATGTTCACTGTTCACGCATGTTTGTTGTTTTCTGGGGGGCTACCATTCTGCACAGATCTGAACCTGAACTCAGTTGCAGCTCTTCTGTGGATATCAGGAGGTATTCTCAAAAATCGGATTGTGAGGTGTCTCAGATGTGACGTCCAGAGCTAGTGGAAGCCTCAACTTCTCTGCAGAACAGAACAGGATCATTTCTTTATCTCATTGGTGGGCTATGCAGAAAATGTATTCAGACCTGTGAAGCACTCACTATATTGATAAATGTAATAGAAAACCCTGCAGGAAATTACTCTGTCTTCACAGGAGGTTTGCACTAAAAAATTCTGAGGACCACACACTGAGAAAGTGCTTTGTAGACAGTATTTTCCAGCACTTTCTTTGAATAAAGTAGTACTCCAAAGCTCAGAAATAACATTTCTTGAAATTGATTTTGACGTAACTAAGTTTGTGCACAAGGTTTGGTGAATGAAGTTTTCTACAGGAATCTCAATTTTGTCATTTCTTATATTTCAGGCACTTGAATTTTGTACACCTAATGAGTTTAACTTCTTTCCAAGTACTCAGAAAATGTTATTTACCTTACCCGTGGTGGATTTTTCTTGACAGCGGACTAGCTATGCAATAGATGCATAGTCTTCTATGCTGGTTAGGAACAGATGGTTTGGGTTCAGTCCACATTGCTTACTTGAAGGAGTGTTGGACAGAAGTGTCCATGATACTTGCAGGATTGGTTTGGGTCTGGAAGTAATTTAGCCGCTTCCATGCAGAGCCCGAGGTTATTGCTCACAGCACAGACCTCGGCAGCCTTGCTCCGAACTATCTGCTGTAAGGAGCTGTTAAACTCCCCTGTCTCCAAATTGCCTCTGCACCATCTTCTTCAGTGTTACCCAGGGATCCTGGTCCTGTGTAATACCTGCTAATGGGCTGCTGACCAATAAATAATTCAGTCGTAGAAACATGCTTGCATTCATACTGAGCATTACCAATAATGCTGTGGTCACTGAATTGTAATAATACCAACAAAACAGAATAAAACCACCCAAAATTGTTTTTGGAAGTAAAATGTGATTGTGCAACTGCATTTCTCACTTGCAGAGTTACTGGTAAATAAGAAATGTAGACCATCAAACTTGACTGAATCCACCATCTTCATCTTCCTGTTCAGTCAGTACATGGTTGTCTCTCCCTGTCACCACACGGGTGACAACTAGTCACCAATGACAGACCTCATATTTTTAAGTCAAACAAAGCTTACATGCCCAAACCTTTTTCTTTTGTTCTGAGCATGGGGTTTTTGACTTTTTTCTGTGGTAAGGAAATAAAGTGAGAAGCAGAGCTTCTGAAAACTGTCTTTCTGTAAATGAGAAATTAGGATTTACTAAATGTTTGTCAATGTATCTTTGCCTGAGAATTTTGAGAAGCAGGGGAAAAGGGGATTGGTATACATTCTGCTTAGCTATTCACCTATCTAAATTCAGTCAGAGGGGAGAAAAGTCTGAGTGTGACAGTGATGATTTTGCTAGGTTTCTCTTTAAGAATTGCTGTAATAAGATGGGTTTCAGTATTCAAAGGAGTTCTCACTGTCACTGTGCTGAAGGAGAAAAAGAATAGATGGATTAGAAGAGAATTACAGTTAATTTGGAAGGAATCTTTGCTCGTTATCTGAGATGAATGAGCAGAGACACAAAACAGCATTTTTCAATCAATATTTTGGAAGAGTGTGAGCTCTGTACTTAAAGGGATTTGTAATGATGTCCTTTTCCTGCACCTTTTTCTCATGGGAAGTCCACTTCAAATGACAGATATGAACTTGTGACTTGAAGACATTCTTTACCATGAGATTTGAAAGGAGACTGTATAACCCTAAATTTCACATAGCAGCAGACATACTTGAAACAAGAAGAATAAAAAGCACATTTAATGAAGTGTTGTATCAGTTTGCTTTCTAGTGCTGACTTTGGCTTTGTTTAGCCAGTTCTTAAAGAACAGAGCCTTTCATTAATGTGCCCTAACAAGCATAAATTCAGGAGATGAAAGTGAATTCTTTAATGGCACGCAAGGTACTGCAGGGTGGAGACTATCTGAAACGCTAGAGACAGGCTGAGCATGCTGAAGAGCAATAAATATCTGAAAAGTTTATCAGGAATTCAGTTTTGGCATCCGTCACAGTGTAATTACGATGAAGAAAATTAGAAGGATATACTCACTGTTGGTTTTTAAGGCAGCTCAGTGAATAAAAAGTGACAGATATATATATATATTTTTTTCCTTAAAATCACCTGATGTTGGGTTGCATCCCTCCATAGACAGAGACACAGATCTTCATTCAGTCAGGTTTTACTTTTAGGCTGTTTGATTTGAATCTTTTGTAGCCACCCACACTGTGATGAGGAGGCTGGGGTGCTGTGAGACTTCCAGTCTTTGATTTAAACAAATGTGCTTTTTTTCTCCCACTTTGCTTAAGAGCTATGTTAATTTAGTTGCTGAAATGAAAGCATAGTGAATTCATATTTATCCTATAGATTACTGCTCTTGAATCAGTCATTCCTGAGCAGAAGGAGGAAAGAAATTATTTTGGATGGTGTAGAATATAGGTAGACAGGCAACACGATTTTGTGTGCTCTTCTACAGCGACCTTTAAATCAGTTCGCTTCAAGGTGACCGAAGCATTGAAGAAATCTTAAGTTTATATTGAAATGACAGTTAAAAAAATAAAGTTTCTTTACCTTTTTGCCACTAACATTTCAAACACTACCCAAGTGTCCCCAAAATGGTCTTAATATTTCTGTGCTGTCTGTTTGTTTGTTATAGTTCTATTGAAAGTGAAGAAAGCCAATGCTTCATAGGAACATCCAGGCTTGTCTGAAATCCTGTAGCTGTTGTTGCTTTAGCACAAAGTATTCTAAATGTTAGAAGTGATACCTACTTCACATGTCTTGTGGTGCTTTTTAAAACAGTGGTTCTTCTTCTATTGTGAGACTTATACATATGCGGTCCCTTATTTTGGAAGAAGAGGAGTACATTCTTTGGAATGCGTTACCAGGTGAAGAAACCATGGGGGAATCAAAAACCAGCTTAATATAGAAATAATATAGCTGGGGAAACGGACTTGTAGTTTATGTTCTCAGTGTAGCTCTTCCATGGTATTCCCCAGGTGCACCTTACATTCCCAGCTACAATAAACAGTGTTTGAATTTTACTGGAAATTGGAAGGCTACTGAAGTGTCACTTTTGGCAGCACACTTTGTTTCCCACAAAACCCTCTGCGGGAAGTGGTGTGAAACATTGATAGTAGGATTACTATTTTCATTGATTGTGATTCACCCTTTGTTTTTTTTTTTGGTTTTTTTTTGCATTCTCTTCTTCATGAATATAGTGTGTATTATTGTTAGAAGTCCATGGTTATCGAGAATATGGCCATAACATATGAATTTTGGAGACTGGCTTCTGGGTTTTGAGTAGCAGAAGTAACATGCCTACTGAAATTATTTTGACTCTCTGTAAGCCTCCCTGCCAAAAGTCTAGTTTCAGTGTATTTAGTTGCCTTACCAATTTTAATGCTGTTATTTGAGAAAGCTAAATTGGGCTTATTTTTACCTGCCCAGCGTAGCACCTTGGAGAATGAAGTTGAGCTTAAAACCAAGGAACTGCAAGCTTGGGAAATATTAGCACTCATGATAACAAAACCCCGGTACTACATGACAACAAAAGATCATTCATCAGTGTTTGTGCTTTACAAAGACTATGGGGTAGAGCAATGTTTAAAGTTTTTCAACTGGCACAGGAATTTGATTCTTTTTTTTTTTCCTTTTAATCCTGTTATTATACATTATTACTGGGAATTCTTCTTTCATTTTTTTCTTCCCAAGAATCTTCCTTTTTTTTTTCTTTTTTTTTTTTTTTAGCAAAAATGTACTTTTTAGAAATGTGGCTTTTTTTTTCAAAAAAAAAAGGAAGAAAAAAAAAAAAACGCACTCAAAACTGAAAGGTTCCATCCTGGAGGGTTTTCTGTTTTACTAACAAGAAACGATGTTGATGACCGAAAGTGCTCAGTACATGAACACTTTTATACTACCATATGTGCTTCTTCTGCTTTACTGTTAATCCATTTGTTAAGCAGCCCAGCTGTGTTACTCCTTTCTTCTCTTTACCTTCTACGTAGGGCAGGAAGCCCAGGAACAGTGTGGGTTTTTTCACAATCAGTGCAAAAGTGCTTGACTGCAGTCAACAAAGATTTTATTGTCATGTAAAAGCAAAAAAAAATATTTCATGCATTCCCTCAGTTTTGTGTGTCGCAGGTGCAAAGGCACACACAGTCTGACAGTCAAAATAAGATTTTACTAAGACTGAATCGTGATTGCATTTTCTTCTGAACTCATATCTGACTCTCTGGTGTTTCCCAGTTTGAATGCTGAGTTCATTCTCAAGACATAGCTTTTTGGCATGAAAAGGAGATGCTGGAATTCCAAACTGATGTGCTGTATGTAATTGATAATGATTGATAAAAGACAGCTAGCACCTGCGGGACCTTTCTTTGTGCAGGATAAATAGGTTTCTGAGGAGTTCAAGAAAGTGAGCTGCAGAAATTATCTTTACCATTCTGCAAAGGTTGGTTTGTGTTTCCCTCTTTGTACCTTCAAAGTCAGGATTAGTATTGTTTACACAGACAGAAGGCTTACGTTCATGATGATTAATGGAGAGGGAAAGGTCTTGAAATCCATCACATCTAGCACATTGCCTGACTAAATTAGCCAATTGACTGCCAAAAGGAGGACTAAGGCATCACTTCTTAACTTGGGAGTCTTGCTGTGTCTCCCTAGTTTAATCCTAAATTTAAGATAAATTTTCTTTTCTGGCTTCCAGTTCTGTGTAGTTATTGTTTTTTGACTGTGGATTAATCCTCAACTTAAATTCAGTTTAATTTAAAAAATTATGTGAGGGGCTAAATACATGATTAGAAGGAGCAAAGAAGGTAGAGCCATACTTCGGTGGTGGTGGTGCATAATGAAGGGACAAAATGAAAGACATGGGAAGTACAGGAAATTATATTTAAATTTAAAAAACAAACAAAAAAAAAAGTGAGGATGACTTAACACTGGCACAGGTTGCCCGGAGAGGTTCTGCAGTTTCCACCCCAGAGATACATTCATCATCCAACTGGACAGAGTTTTAAACAACCTGCTCTGGATTTCCCTGGTGTGAGCAGGGGCCTGAACTAGGCATTCTCCAGAGATGCCATCTAACCTCATCCAACCTAGGTCATCTGATTCCGTTTTACTGCCATTGTAAAGCACTCGGATGCCTAAGCGTGACAAATCCATTAGTAAAATTTTTAAATATATTTAAAGATGAGTCTTCTGTGACATTGGTGTGTGAACTATTTTCTGGGAGATGAGAACAGACACCTAATCCTTAAAAACAGATCTTAATTTCTGCCCTAAAATCAAACTGTTCCTCTTTTGCTGCAGCATCACTACTCAATGCAAGGAGTTATAGCTGGGAGTTGGGTGTAAACCTATTGGAGTTAATTCTTTAGTAATTTCATGCATATTGTCATGCACTGGCATGATGCTTCTGCAGAATACCTCTCACCTTACAAGCAAGTCTGGCAATCTCACCATTGTGTCCTGCTCCTCAGTAAATGAAGTTCTGCAGACCAATGTGGAAGTCTTATCAGAAAAATCCTTTAAAATTCTAGAAGTCTAAATCTTTAAGAAAAATGTGTAACTTCACAGACGTGTTGGAATAACATTCTTCAGTTTTACAGCCTGTATTGATTCAGTTAAGAAGCAGCTTCCTTAATTCATCTCTATATATGCATGCATTATAATGTGTCATCTTAATTCAGGGCTGCCATTCACTCCCTTTTTCCACAGGAGTTTTGCTTCATGAAGCGCTGGTCATCTTTTAAAATCATCTGGTTAACCTTTATTTTCTGTTTTCTTTTTCCCCTTTCTTGTCATCCTTTCTTCCTTAATTCTTTGTTTCTTTTTTTCCTTTTTTTTCTTTCATGCTTTCATGCTTTTAGTCAGCTTGCAAAATAGTGGGCTAATGCAGGAGTAGACTTTAATAAGTAATCACTTATTAATAAGGTATTTTAATTACATAGTTCTTTTTAATGTTGAAATGTTTTTGCCTTTTGCTAAATAACCTTTACCCAGCTTATTGTACATTGGTAAGTGTTAGTAATCTTTTAAAGCTTGCTGGAATAAAGTCTATTTAAAATGTGAGAGCTGCAACATAAAATAATTATTAAAGCAATTAGGACTAATCGTGCAAAGATTTTATAGTGCCTATATGTAACCCAGATTTCAGTTCATTTAAAAAGACATTCAGCAGATTAACTGCTGACACAGTCAAGTGAGAGTCTATTCTTTCTTTGCACTGAAGTAAGTAAATTGTAAGAAATACCACAAAAGAAATATTGGAAGAGGAGCAATTTGGATATGCTCCTTTGGCTTTGATGGGGCTTCTGCACTTTCACGGGTGTTGCCTGGTATGTGTAAAGGACCAGGTTTTGCTGAGACATTTGAGCTGTGTAAAGCTGCCTTGTGCCCTTTGACCTTCCTGTGTGTGGGTTTTGGAGAGAGAAACACCAGAGGAAAAGGGTGGCAGAGGGAACATGAAGAGGAGAAAATTCCTCTGTAAGAGGTTTCTCTGGTCCTGGACTGGCCATGTGTTGGCCATGGGAAGGGCTACTACATTTCTTTTCACTTGAACCTTGGGGGCACTAAGAATTGTTGGGAAGTAGGCTTTAGGGAGAGGAAATGTGCATGTGGGTGTGAGGTTGAAAGGGTAACTAGAGCCCTTCTAATTAAGGAGCCTCAGAACAGAGAGTTACAGAAACGCTGACTTTGTACAGTTACCTTTTGTTAGAAAACAGGAAGGGGAGAACCTGTTACTCCCTCTCAAACCACAGTCACAACCTGCTTTCAAAGTGGATATAGTTAGGTTTGTAAACGCTCTGTGGTCCCTACGCCTGCTTTATTGCTGAAGTGTTATCAGCAATCAATTTCCAAGGACCAAAAATATTTGTCTGTGTTCTTTGTGGATGACTTGTGAGCACCTACAGCACAATTGACTGTAAATGTCATTGAGGCTTCAGAGGTTTGACATGTTTCCCAGACTCTTGGTTGGTTAAAGCTCTGCTTTGAATCTAGAAGTGGCATCCGTGTTCCCCTTTGTTTTTATGTAGCAATGAAATAGCTTTTCTTGGGTAGCAGCCCCTGATGTTCACCAAAACGAAGGTTATTGTTAAATTAGGTTGAACACAATTAGGTAGAACAGAATAATAACACAGATCTAAAGGTCTCTCCTTCGTGCTAGGAATGTCAGAGAATGTTATAAATCAGAATTTCCTGTGGGCTTTTGTGGACAGTGGAAGCTATTGCTAGGCTGTGCCATTTAAGGACATACTGTTAAACATGGAGTTTTAACAGACTGATTAAAATAGTGTCAAAACACACAAGTGCTGTCTCTTTAGAATTAAAATAACAGCAAAGGCATGATTTTAGCTGTCAAGTAAAGAGAGGATTGAGTCCATGATCCTTATGGGTCCCTTCCAACTTGAGGTACACTATGACCCTGCAATTTTGGGGGTTTGGTGAGCTTGACCTTGATTTTTAACTAAGATGTTCTTTTAAGGGCAAGTTACAGCATGCTGCTGTTGTACCTGCTCAGGCAGCAGTGTACACTGCGGGGCCTGAGCATGCTGCAGAAGGTTGTATTGATGCAGAGGAGGGTGACGAGTCCGGGCCTCCTGATTTGTTTGGCTTTGCCCAGGGGTGACCTCTGTACTGCAGCTTCCTTTGAGACTGTAATTTGAGCCTGTAATCCAGGGAAAAATTCTAGTTGTCTCTTTTGTCATTCATTTTCGGTATTAAAAACAGAGTTTTATTGTGTCTTTATATATTTTGCCATAAAAGAAGATGGGGCAAAAAACGAAGATTATGTTTAATCTGGAAACCATTTTTTTATGTGTAAATCTTAGCTTTCAGTAATACTTTAGGTCTGAAATTAGCGTGTAGAAATTTCCATATACTTTTGAGCTACTAAAATACTGTGTAAGACTAAAAGCTAGGCTTTGAATAGAGTCAGCTAGCATAAAAACTTCAGATTTACATTAGCAACATATTTGCTATCTTTGCAATTTCAGCTCATAACTTTAATTCTGTGATGTGTTTTTTGTGAGAAAATTCAATTCTTGGTAAATCCAGTTAATGCAAGTTCAGTACATGGTTAATAAGGGAGTTCTGCAATATAATTTCTTAACATGTTTCAGCCATCACGTGTGTGAGAATGGAAAGAAAAATGAAGAGGGGATTAAAAAAAGGATTAAGCAAAGAGTTGGGATTTGAAGAAACTTTGATAAGAAAGAAAGTATTCATGTATTTTTGGCCAGGAATAAGATTGCCTTTATCTTCCTAGATGACATTACAGATATCTTTGACTGGAGTAAAGAAATGGGAATAGGTACAGGTTTTTGCATTGAAGCTAAGAGGAGCCATATCAATAGTAACAGCTAAGGGTACAGGGGGGAACCCAACTAAAAATTTTAGCTGGTTCTAGCTTTGAAACGTTTGACAGTCTGGGTGGGAAAAATAGACTATTACTTAAAGTGATGTAGGACTTCGGTTGGTTTTGTGCTAGATTTTTTTCTGCTTTGGTCCTGTTAACTTTATATAGGAAAGATCCCAGGAGAATGTCAGTGCCAAAACTGGCAAGTTTTTAGAGGCTTTCTTAAACCTCTTATTTCACAGAAATCTATGAAGTTTCTGGCTGGTCTGTCCTTTTCTAGCCTAAGCCTTTCCTAAGAAATCCACTAATTTTCCACTTGAAAATAGCTATGGGTAAAGTCACACACTACTTTCACATAAGATTAAGGGTTTGACAAGGGTAGCGGGAACAAAGAAATTCCAAATTAAGTCTGCTCCTTATTTAAACCCCCCTTTCCCAGCCCCCTGTTGCACAATAGCAAGCTTTCCTAATGCAAGTAGGTTGTTGATATACTTCCAAAAAAAATTCCAGTTAGCTGAGAGATGGGATTAAATGGATTAAATAGCCTCCTTGTTTTTCAGTGAAAAAAAAGGACTTCGGTTGAAGCCACGTAAAAACGTGAACTTAAATTATTTTGGACTAGATTGGCCTTCAGAACAACCTCAAATTGCCTTGCAAATTAGCATGCTTTTTCCTGGTGAGGGCCTGTATGTTGCTAGTGGGTATGTGTGCATGCAGATGTCCCCGTGTGGGATGGTGGTCACACAGAGTTTGCACTGTAGCTGTAGCCATTTCAGCAGACTACAATCGTGGGCCAGGAGGTAGGCTATCAGTTGGGTAGGAAAAGCTGCAAAGAATATAAAACAGTCTAGAGTGTTCTGTGGCCAGTCTGTCGTCTCCTAGCATCACACTGGTGTGCCCCACTCTGCCAGACCAGAGCCCCAGGAGATCCCAAGAACCTCCAGCCCATGAGCCTGCTCCTACCTAGCATTTTTGTGGTCTCTTCCGTGTTGTCATGATGTTGTGTTGTTGCTAGGTGTTACCTGTTCTTCATGGTGTAAACCCACAACATTCTCCTTTTTTAACACTTCTCGTTTTAACTCTTCTTTTCCTAAGAATTTGTAAGGCATCAGCTTTGTACGAAGTATATACAGATTCTCCCTAACTTACTCTTCCTCATAGTAAGAGCTAATTTCTCTTCAACCCTGCCTATAATGTCTTGCTTTCAGTTTTCTGACCCCTGAAGACAGGAAATAGCCTTACGAAGCTCTACGCCAAGGTCTGTCAGCAGCTGATAACTTGATGTTGGTAGATAATTACTGGAGAAATTACTTCTTTGTGGACAGCATGACTCCATAGCAAACCTGTCTTTCATCTGGGCCATTTCGTGGCATTCTTCCTAGACCTTTGTCCTGTGAAACTTATTGGCCACTTGTTCAAGTGTCAGTAGTATTGCTTTTTTCATGTCTTAGTAGTTTTTCATCTATGTCCAAAAGACCCATTCTTTGTTGCTGGAAGGATACAGATAGTATCATATACTTGGGATAGCATTGATAATGACAAAAAAAATATGGTGGGAGGGTTTGGGAGGGCAAGGTTAGTGGTAGTAGATTAAAATTGTCAGGAATCCCTAAAACTTTTTTGTGGCCTCTTTTTAAGGTCTACTAATTTGCTTTAACCTGTTATTGTTATGAAAAGTCACATCTAAGAGGCTGAAAAGTAACGCATCCCAGATCTTACTTACACATCCAGTCTAACTGGTCTTAAGTGTAAGCAGTAGAGTAATTTTGTATTGTCTGCATGTTTTCCCTTTAAAAGCAGACTTATTGCTGTCTTTGATTTCTATATTAATTTGGAAAGCATGCGCCAAGAGTAAAATTTGTTTCACATTTGTTTCAAATTCAAATTAAATCCCTTCACCCCCCAACCAAAGAATTTGCAAGAAAAAAACAAAGGAGTTGTTGACCTTATCATGACTGGATCTCATCCTGATCAAGGACCAAATCTTTTTAGCATTGAAAGGAAGTAAAAACAAAAATTAAGAGCTTTGATTACTGCTGGGATAGCGGCACCCCCTTCTTTCCTCTACCTGCAAGGAAATGCTACAAAGCAGCCATTTATTCAGTGAGTCACTTCTTGTCTCTTTTTGCTGACAGGCTTACATCTTTTATTTTACCTTAACACTTGGGCCTGTGTCCTTCCCACCTGATGTTATTCACCTGAGACACGTGTCCTCAGAGGGTGGTAAATGATTGTATGAGAGACATACCGCAGGGGCAACTCAGCCTGCTTAAGATAGAAGTTACCTCCTTGCTGTTGCCTTCCTGCGTGCATTTTCTACATCTGCATTCACCATGTAGGGTGACTTTGGTTCCAGCTTGGTGTCACAGATTAGATAAGGAATATAGGTACCTAAAATTAGTTCTTTGGGTTTTTTTAACCGTAAATAGACCAGCTAGAGCAAAGGGAAAAGGAAGAGATGTGGTGTAAAAATGAAAGTTAGTTGCTTAGCTCTAAGGGGTCCTTAAGTGCTTGCCTAGCATTCATGTCTCTGAAAATCTGCCCTCAAGGAAAACATTGCTGCCCTGTGCACAACCTGTGCAAAACTTAGCAAACATTTGGCATGTGTTCGGAAGACTAATAATGTCGTAATTTTTCTTACCCTGTGGATTTTTTGCCTTTTATTCCCCCATAAAGCAGTGTACTAGCGGCTTGTCAGGTTGTACGTTAGGTAATTGAGTTGTTATGCCAACAGGCTGTGCTGAAAGGTGTTACATCAGTGATTTCTTTTTCATCCCACTGTGCTTTGATCTCCTGCTATAAAGCAGAAGATCTAACAGTGGAAACTTTTGAAGATGATAGATGAATTTTGCTAATCCACTTTTTATAATCCTTACAAAAAATGTCTGTCCTAATCAGAAAAGATTTAATAGCTGTTGTCTCTATAAAGTCTCATATTATCAGGATTGCAAACTACAGAATTACTATTATAAATAGTTCACGAGTGTATTTTGAAATGCCTATGTAAATACTTTAGAATAAATTAATAAAATCCTTCTGTTAAATGTACTTTGTTGTATTTTCTCACTAAAATGTAAAACTCATTTGCAAAACAGCACTGTGCAATCGTGAATATATATATTAGTTCCAAATGTTATATGATGCTGAAATAAATGGTAAAAGGCTTGGCTCACAAGATGCAAGACACTGTAGATGATAGAACTGTTAGAACAGTAAGCAGTGTTTAGAATACTGTTTGCAGCATTTGGGGCAATAAAATGTGGCATCTCTTCTAGGAAGGAACAAGTGCCTGTACTGTCCCTGGATGAAATTCACGCTTATATCATCCAGATGAAGTCAGTAAGGTTACTGCAGTTGCCCAGAATTTCATCCAGCACAATCTTGCCCAATATATCTTTCGTTAGTTGAGCTCCCCATGTCTCTGGAAAACCCTACTTATAGAAAATTGCCAGCAATGCTTGGGATTATAAAAAATACTCACCAACTCTGATTATATTTTATCTCTGTTTTTTACAATAGCTCTGGGCCAGATTATGCTCTATGTTGATGGCATGAATGGCGTAATAAATCATAATGAAACCATCCAATGGCTGTACACACTTATTGGGTCAAAGGTAAGATACTCTCCAAAATTTTCATTTTATATGTTTTTGGTGTTCTTCTGTAAATTCATTTTATTTGTATTATGTGTGCATTTAGGGTATAAACAGCCTGTGTGTGTTAGGCTCTAAATGAGTAGAGAACACTGCATGGAAACCAGGGCACGCTGAGCTGTTATTTCTGCTGTTTGTATAATGTTTTGTGCTGTTGCCACATACTCTGCTTTTAAAAGCAAAGGCACTAAAGATGCCCTCATTACTGTCTCTGCTGCCATTGTAGATGACCATGCAGAAGATATTTTAGTCTTGCAGTTGTAATTCTCAAGGCATTCTTTGGAACCACTTTTTGGGGTAGTTTGTTCAACCTTTCTATTCTATGAATTCAAATCCTTTCTAAGGTTTCACCATTCTACACTGCTCAACTTCGCTGAGCACTGAGGAAGGACAATTCAGAGTGACTTCCTTCTAGTGCCTGAAGAACCCAGAAAGATGAAGTCTGGTACCTGCCTTCAGCAGATTCTTTGTTGGTCACTACATAAAAGGAGGCAAAAGCTGAAGGTCAGAGTATATATATACCTTGAGCTGGTGTCTTCCGATGAAGTGCACAACTCACTTTTAAGGATATCTTTTGTAGGTAAAGGCACAAATGCACCATTCACCAGTCTGTGGGCTCTTAAACTTTAGGGAGTTCCCTAAAGCCCACAGGGATTGCTGCTGTCCTTGCCAAGTAGACCTGCGTGGGGTAGATCAGTATGACACAATAACTGGAGCTGGATGTGTTAGCTATTGTTAATAACTCAGAAGTTGCTGTAATTGGTAGAATTGAATCCATAGTTAGAATTACTAAGAAATTTTCAGGAACTCTTCCTCAAGGGTATAAGTTGCAGAAAGTTGCTACTGGACACTGTAGGGATAGAGATGCTGCTGCGCCCCCCTTGTAGCTTTTGTAACACAAGAAGAAGAAAAGAGTTCTCTTCCCCAACGGTCTTTTTTTGACCACTACAGATTTTTCTCGACAACGCACAAATTTCACTGCTGCAGCAGTTTAACAAATCAAAGAACTGTTTTATCTTGGATTGACATATGTATATTGATAGATATGTAGAAGTAAGATAATTATGGTTATCAAATCCTAGGCTTGTGGGGCGGGATTCATGACTGAGAGATGAGGAGAAACTTCTCTCCCATGTAAAATTTTTCACTGTTGGCTGGGCATTACGCTGGCAGTTTGCCCTCTTGAAATGGGGAATCCTAGACATAGTTGGAAAAACTGATGCCAGATGAGAAGGAAACAGTCTGCTTCGTATGGATCCTCTTTTTCTGTACAACAGATAGAAGAGTCAAGCAAAAAAGGAAAAAAATACTACCCTGTCCATGATTATTTTAATTCTCTAATGCACCTAATGGGAGTGGGATAGGGGAGAAACACAATTGTATTGCTAACTTGCGGATTAAATTCTGTCTAGATTTTCTTGACCAGAGTACTTCGGCTCTCTGGTCCTTAAGCTCCTTTCTGCCTCCCCCATCACCAGCCTAAATGATTATCTCCATGACCTGGCTGGGTGCCTGCAGCTAAGGAATGCAGGCAATGTGCTTTGAATAGTTTGGTTTCAGGTAGCATCGAAGTTGCTTTTTCATTATTCTTTGACTGTCTTGGAAGAGATCTACGTCCCTGTCTGTGTGCCAGAAGTTAACTGAAGGTACGGCAGGCTTACTATCAGAGTGTGGTGGGACAGCTGTTCTATGCACTTAAAGGTGGTTTTGACTTTCTGTGAAAAATGAACCCCTGGAATTTGCAACACACCTAATGGTCTCACTTGCAGCCTTGCTATGCTGGTGCCTTTTCTGCAGCAAAGGCAGCGAAGAATACATTAACACTTCTAAAGAAAAAAAGAATAGTAAAATTGCCATTTAAGTCTTGGGACAAATACCTCTAACAGGATGCAGGAGAAATACAGTCATTCAGCTGCCACAGCTGTGGCATGTGGTTTCTTACCTTCTCAAGAGCTCTGACCAGGTTTAATATACTCAGCAGTGGAGTGGTTGAATCTTTTCCACTGCTTTTGGGGGGAGGGTGGGGTGGGTGGGATTTTGGTCAAATTCTGTAATGGTTTTGACCATTTACTGTTCTTGCTGTTTGCATAGAGCTGCTGGCTCTTTTGTCCTTGCTCACTTGGAGTAGTGTATTATTGCATATGCTTGTCCCCTGCAGTGCCCGTGTTCAGCAAAGAACCTTAGGGCCTGTCCCACTCAGCACTGCAACAGCTTTAACTTTGGTACCCAGCTCCAAGTTCAGTTTAGGCACCCAGCGATACTGCTGTACAGGAATAGGGGAAGGGGGTGGGAAAGGGAACTAAAATTTGAAACTAGTGAGAAAGGACTACAAGCAATTTACTGAAAGCCTGTGTAGATTGTTGTCATTATATTCTTTACTATTGCTAGTTCTGCTGCACCAATAGATGCTTCTGTGGAAGGATTGTCAGAAAATGCTGATAATTTTAGCTCTGTGGTCTAAATTTGTTCTAAACAAAGTTACTGGGGAGGTGATTAAAATTCCAGCAGAGTCACTGCACTAGTGCTGCTGCCCTTACACTGGGTAAGAGTCACCAGGGGTGTCAGGCTGAGGAACTGACAGGTGGAAAGAAAGTTAATCTTAGATGACTCATTTCTGAGTGGACAGAAAGAGGCTCCTGTTGCAAATTAGTATTATATAGGTGTTAGACTGGAAATCAGAAATTAGCCATGACCTTCCTGTGCCATGTTATTTAATGAGAAAACATCATTAGCAAATCCCAACAGTGTGTGACCGTGCCAATGTGTGCCAGTGCCCTGTCACAGGCTGGCTGTAGACAGCTTTCCAGTTATCAGTGGCTAATAGATCCCTGCCATAAAACATTTTTAGTGTAATCCCAGTTGAACTGTACAATACTACTATTTCATTATTAGTTATATAGGTGGCAATTCATCAGTTTAACAAAGCATTCAAGTATGTACTCAATTGTAAGTGAACTTTTACATACTGTTGGCTTCCATGGAACTTTAATACATAACTGAGGTCAGCAGTATACTGCTGTAGGAGTACAAAAGAGGACTATGGCAAGGCCAAGGCTCTGACCCTTTTATATAAGCTGGAAGTTAAGTAAATAGGAAATATCTATGTCAAGGAATGCAAGTGAACTATGTATCTTGCATTCACTGGTAGCATGCAACATTCATGCAAGATAGTTTACTTTTTAAAAGACAAAGCTAGGAGTGAGTGCACATCAGTTAACAGTGCTTTCATAATTACTCCTTGATTTTTACCTTTTGCTTTTTAAAGTGCACAAACTAAAGTATCTTAACTGACCGTGTGGCATAACACAAGCCTTGATTCAACCTCCCAGCATCTGGGAAATGATATTTCACCACTTTCTCAGTATTTCTGCCCTCTGTACCTTGTGACTGCTGAAGTTGGAATTAAGTTTTTGCAGTGTATTGTGAGTTATATTTAGCCTGGTTGTAAAAGGACCTGAAGCATTTTTCATGCCGGCAGCTGTCACCTGGAGCCCTGTGGAGCTTTGGGGTAGATCGCCTGCAGGTAGAGTCTGGGTTTGGTGATGGCAATGACTGTTGGAAAATCTATTTTACCCAAAGCAAGGGGCACCAGGTTAAAGACATATATGCACTAAGCCATATGAAGTCCTTATAATGTATTTTTCATCTGTTAGCATGTATGAGGTAATGCATGTATTATTTTTCATGTGTTGGTATTCCCTCTGACCTGGTAATAGAAAGTGTACAGTATTGTATTAGTGCCTTACCCTCTCCAGGGCTAGCTCCCATGTGTTTACAGAAAGTACATTTTTGAACCAAATATCTTGGAAAAGCCCCAGGTTTTTAAATCATCCACTAGAGAAGCAAAGGTTCCTTTGCATCACAAATCCACTCCATGTCAGTCTTCAGAGACATGTTTAAGGCATTATGTGGTCCAAAACTTGAGTCTGGTTTCACCTTTTCTTTCCTCCTATTTCTGCCTGCTACTGATAATCATTATTTTTTCCCATTTGATAATCCAGGCTGTTCTAATTTCCCCCAGAGGAGCTAAAGCCCCCTTTTGGCATTGTTTTCAGTGGAAAGTAATCCATTTTCAAAGTGGTGGTGGATAACCTCAGAAGACAGGGTGGAATGTTGGGCCCAGGCTGATACAACAAGGTTGATTAAAGATTCCTATCTCACATCTTGTTTTAATTTTTTTTTCCTACTTTGCTTCTGTCTTTGTCCTAGATTACAAGGTTGAATATGAATTTTAACTAGCAAGTTGTTCTATGCGCCTTGTGTGAATCTTTTGCTTCCCTTGGTATTAAAGTAGGGACTTCTTGCATGTTTTAAATCTAATTCAGTCCAAAAGAAGAAGAAAAAAAAATATCTCAAAGCAAAAGTAAAAAAACCCACAACATTTGAACAGAATGTAGTTGTAGTGGGTGAATTTGTTAATATCAAAAGGAAAGTCCTGTAGAGCTGCTTTTCCTTCATGGTCCCAGGGACCTGTTAAAACATGCACACATTTGGCAAGTCATTTTCTGAGAGTTTTGAGAGAAATAATATTGCTAATCACAAAAAGCACTAAAATAGTGTTTACAAGGAATCATTTAGGTGTGTAGAGGCAAATAGTTTAAGAACTTGATTAAATCAGTCTCTGTTTCACAAGTCACTTATGCTTGTGCTGAGCTGAAGTCATAAGCAGAGTAGAGACTACTATGTAACTTGAATTTGTGCTTTTCTTTTCCTCAGGAAATTTCTCACCAAATCTTAGGTAAATGGATGTTAAAGTGAGTCTACAAACACATACCAAAACTGGCTTGTATGTATGGAGAAAGTTACATTTGTAAGGAGCTTAACAGATAAGAATAAGACTAAAATAGTAGTGTTACTAGTACTAAAGCCCAAAGCCTGTTGAATTAAATCGCCACCAAAACTGGGTGATACACTGTCTTGTTGAGGGTCTTGGGAATATGACGTTTTTGCATCTCAGTCATTTTTCCGCCAGTATGTTTTGGAAATCATTGTGTGCATGGATTCTATCCTGAATTACCATTACCTGGATGATGAAAAGAAACGTATGTAGGAATACACATAGTCTTTGTGAGTAGGATTGCACTGTAGAATTAGCCTGTGCTTTATTCTTAATATGTTTGGAAGGTGATCTAGAACAGCTGGCCGGCTAAAATGGTTAAGCCTCCAGAAGAAATTGCACAGCTTGGGGACCTGCTTTGATTAATTTCACATGTTGTCCTCTTCCAAAACTGCTGCCTCTGTTTACAAACTCTTCTGCAGCCTCTGACAAACCAGACTCTACATACAGCTAGTGCACAAGCCACATGGATATCACCATCTCTCTTCCCTCCAGCCACAATTCTGTGGGTTTTTTATGTTTTGAAGTTTAGCCCAGGTAGAAATGTCAGTTATGCATCAGTTGTACAGGCTTTTAGGCTCCTTTGTTTCCTGGGAGGGTTCTAAACAAAGCTGAGCTCTACCCTCAAGCCCTAAAATCAGTGCAATCTCATCAACGGGCTGCCTGCGCTCGAGACCTTGAGCTGTGGTGAACAGGTACAACTGCTTTTGATTCAGTGAAACCATGGACATTCATGTCAGCTTAGTAGCCGACTCTTAAATTTAATCCGCTATGCATTTGGCCGTTGAACCATTGTTATGAAAATGATTGTATGAGGGAGAAACAAAATCCTGGTTTTATAGGAACTTAACTTTCCTACTTCTTGCCTCTCAAGGGCTTGAGCCAATACTCACGAGGTCAGCCGAGAGCTTCCCTCCCATCTCTCACTCAGAATCTGTAACAGCACTGTTGCATGAACGGAGTTTATTTTGAATTGTATTTAATTAGTGCTTTGAAGATAAGGATCAGGATGTTGCAATAAACTTGGAACAGGATACACCAGCCAGTGCAGACTGTTATGTGCTCGCTTTGGTCTGTCCAGCTCAGAAGACGGAAAGCTACGAGCGCTGCTCTTCTTTACCAACTGTATTTGTAGATGGGTTTCAAAGTTGCTGCCTCACATCTAAGAATTTGCAGCACTCCTGCAGCAATAGCAATTCCTGTAGCTCTGTTGCATTCATTTCTGAGCGTTTTGAAGGAATTAACACCCATTTTTCTGTGTTCAAAATGAACTCTTGTAGATTAAGGCGATACTAGAAAACACACAGTTCCCCTACATGATATCACAGATCTGGTTTCAACTCTTTTGAAGTGGAGAATGAGAAAATGTAATGATTAACTGCCAACAATGTGGCAAATGTTCAGGCCTAACTTTTCACTCAGTCTCATCTGCTCAAATCTGTATGAGAAAATGTCCTGTTAGCGATGAGTGAAATATGTCCAAATGTTTCCAGAAAATACTGTCCATCTATGTGTGCAAATTTCTTGTTGCAAAGGAAAGGTATGAAGAAATTAAAAACAGGCTTTATATTAGAATTAGGTAGGGGAGAAAACTGAAAAACAACCTAAAAATCAGTGCTAACTTTTAGAATTACCTTGATTTCTCTCACTAATGTAGTTCAGTGTCACAGATCTGTTACCATTCACATTTATGAGCAAAATATTGTGCCTCAAGCCCTAGCTCTTAGAATTTTCTATTAGCTGGTAGTGTTTTCTAACAAGCATTAATGCTGGACTTAAGTCCAGCATTTCTGTGAAAGGGGAAGGTGCAAGTGGAAAGTTATTAAGGGATGAGACTAAAGAAAATGGATCCTACTTGTCTTTCCAACATGCTTGAAGCTAACAACGTGAAAGTTCTTTGACTATATAATCAATTGCCTGAACAAGAAAAATAGCAAAATTTCAACCATAAGTTGTCAGAAAAGAGTGAATAAATATGAAAGAGTGGCTCCAAGGATGAAAAGCAGCTGGTTATAATCCAAGCTGATAGTACATACCTGAGATTTTTATGCATATCTAAAACCAGTAATCAACGTGGCCAGTATAAAACACATTGCTGTCGTTACACCAAACCTTTTTGGGTTAGCTAAGTAATCATTTTGCAGGGTAGAAATATTGTTAGTCCTAAGTTAAGAGTTTAGTAATGTGCAGTTTAAGGCAATGTACCTTGTTTTAAAAGTAAAATAAACAGTTTTGTCTGAACGTTTTCTGGAAGTGCTGTTTCATGAATTTGGATGCATAATGCTTCAGTCTGCAGGGTTACCTTTGCAGGGTTTCCTGTTTTCTGGACTCTGCTCTTACGTGATACAAAGGAAAGCTATTCTGGTGCATAGTCAGTTGTTGAAATGCCACCAAACTCAAATTTGTTAACCTGGTCCTTCCACAGAGATGTAGTAATACAGCAATTTACGTTTTCTTGAAATAAGCGTATGCAGAATGTTCAGGTAATGCTTCATAATGAAGTACTTATGTGTGGTACATGAGATAGACCCAGTATGAAAAAAAAAAAAAAAAAAAAAAAAAAAAAAACCAAACAAAAAATGCACCATAGTGAACGGATACGTTTCTAGACAGCGCCGAGGGCTGCTACCTCACCTGTGTACTTATCACCAAATTGATATATTGTTCCTCTTCTCCCTGCATAGTGAGACCAGCGTAAGAAACAAGCCCAGCACCCACATCTCCTGAGGCTTAACTAAGTCTCTGGAGTTTTAGATCGAGCTTTTGTTTGCTCTGCCAGCAGGAACTCCAAGGGTGTGTGCTAACATGACTCCTGCAATTCTGTAGGAAGAAAGGAGTTGGTCAACATTTTGCATCTTTAGTGTGTATTAATGTTCTGGCTTTTTATGACTATTAAAAGGTAGTATGGTTGATCTTGACTTACTTCCTCAGATTTGAAGAATGCAGGTAGTCTTTCCTTTTCCTAACAGAGTTTTGGGCTTACCTTACATATTTATCACAAAATCTTATGATATTGTTCTTGAACAAGCATAATTTAATTTACAGGACATGGGTAGGATGTTTTAGTTAATTGCTTCATTTTTCTTATTGTCTGTACTAAAGTTTTGGAGACTCAGACTTTGTTACCAAGTTGTTTTTTCCTCTCACCCCTATTTTGGTGACTATTGAATTGTTTTTAAAGATTTTTGAGAACACTGTTGGTGTGGATCCTTTTTACAGGATTTTGCAGAAATGCAAGTGCAGCTTGTGAGGAAGCAACAGCAGAAATTCCACACAAAGTCTGTTTAAATTTTTGGCTGTGCATGGATCTCATACTCCTCTAAAAGTGTAAATTGAATTTGCTGTGTACGCTGTGTGTACTGTGAGGCATATCGGATCCATCTTTTTCTGCAGAGCTGTACTGCTTCATCTTCTCTCTCAGTTTTTTTTACTGAATGTCCTATCTTTTTGGAAACTCATTGACACAGCAACTGAATTAGTCAATACAGCATTGCTTATATTTTTTTTTCTTCAATTTGTCTTAATTTTCTTCTTAAAATTTTCTTCTCTGTCCTGGTTACGATCTATATACTATAATAATGGAATCCTGCCTGTGGGAAAGAGGGTGGTAGCCAACATTTTTCACACCACCATGTAAACCAGATCCGAGGCAGCCAACACAGCAGTTAATGTACCAGTGTTTTGCTTGTAGCTTAACCTGGAAGAATGACCCAGCTAGGGAGGGAGTCCATACATTGGGAGACCCAGGCTGAATCCAGCTTCCAGGCACATTTTTGAACCAGTCTCCAAATCCCTTTGTGCCCCAGTCCCTCATCTGGAAAATTGGTGTTTGCATTTTAGAGCCCTGAGGGAAGAGCATGAGGGAGTGGAGGGAGAGATTATATGTGTTGAAGACAGATACATAGGTGAAAGTTGAACCTAATACTAATTGTTACCATATATTTCCTTCTGGCATCTATCAAAAATGCTTGTCATTCCTTTATTTAGCTATAGTCATTCTTTAAAGCAACAGCTACTAGCTAAAGGTACTTGGATAACAGTAAAAAATATGCTGTATCAAAAATTGAAACCACCAAAACATATACGACGGCTTTACATTCAGCATGTAGTGCACCCCAAGGAAACTTCTGAGGTGGAATCAGCTCAGGTCCCTGAAGTAACCTCATCCATGTTATTGCCCTAGGACTTGTCGTGGTTACCTCATAGATTTTATGTTGGTCTTTTCAGTTACAGGACTAGTCCTTAGAAAGGAAGATGTCTGGTAAGATCACGATCAAAAGAAAGCTTCTCTGATATGTTTTGGTTTGGTTTTATTTTGGTTTGGGTTTTCTTTATGTTGTTGGTTTTCGTTTGGATTTTTTTTTTTTTGTCTCCACAGTCCTCTAGTAGTGGTTTATACCATATAAAGTCTTTTCAGAATAATTTCCAGTGTACCAGAAGGTTCCTTAGCTGGCTGCCGTGGTACATTGAAATGAGTCTCATCTGGACGTGCTGTGTGCTCTCTTTCCATATTTTGATCCTCTTTGATCACAGCAATGAAATGAGGAGTTCAGATGCTTTCTGGTTTGCCCCCCTCTATCTCTCTACTATTTTCCTTTTTGAAGAAAAACAAGACTGCGATGTTCAATATAAAAAATACTATTAATACCTCAGCCAGTGTGGAATTTTTATAGATTGGAATTATTTTATAGAATTAGATTTATTTTTTTAATTTCCTCTTCTTATTAAAAGATACAGAAATGTAGCAAATCTATACTTTGTCTTTTTGGTTTCCAGCAGTGTGTAGCTGCTTCCTTCTCTAGTTTATTAAGGAAAGCAACTTCTTCAGAAGCCATTTTTTCTCCACTACTCTTAAAATTTCACTGTGTGGTTGTCTAAGCAGCTTATTGTTAGGGTTTTGGAGGGAAATACAACTCTTTCCTAACTTACAGTTTGAAATTCCCCAGTTGAGCTTTGCATATGACAGCCTTTCTTGCAAAATGTAAATGGAAAGAGTAAAATGGAACAAGAGACCCCTGCAGGTCTGAAATCTGCGGGATTGCCTCAAAATTGTTAATCCCATGTGGGCTGTTTCCATTCACCCTGTTTTCCTTTAAATAGAACAGAATTCTACTTCTTTGTATTTTTCTCTTCAGTGTGTCACTACCACTCTTCGTGGTTTGTGGTCCTCTATGTTCAAGTCACTGGTTCTTCTTGTTCTCGTGGTCTAGCTTTCCCATATACACTCACTTCTCATATTTGATAGCTTTTGGGCTGATCTTCAATGTACAGGGGAACTGTAGAACCCTCTATATTAAGGATTCTGTATGGCTGCAGGGGGAAAGATGTGATAGACCACCTGAAGATAGATTTGCTTCCAGATCTGCACTACCTGGTGATTGCTCAGGCAGACGCCTGTACTATCTGTGGATTTGACAGTGAGATTTGTGCCAAACTTGCTTGGAATCGTGATATACTTCCACTTTAATTGCTGGTCTGTGTGATGTCTCTTCTTGTTTCCTTGTCATCTCTATTCTGATGTGGGCATCCAACATGAATGGATTTCTGACAGTGGAAGGTCTACATTCAGAGCAGAGCATCAGACAGAAAATATTAGAAATTGCAGTGTATGTCCAAGAGTCTTGCCATGCCATTGACTAGAGTGGGTTTTGTATAGAAACAGAAAGTGTTCGGAGGGTGTCCCACAGCGTTGGGCCACGGGACAGAATCTGTAAACTGAGCAGAAGATTTTCCTGACATCATCACTGATGTAGTAACACTGCAGTTACTCATCTGGATGGTTGTTTTATTCTTGTTCCCTTTTGCTCAGAAGGGTGGGTTAGGATTATTTGTCATCTGCACAAAGTTATGTGGAACAGATGGGACATCACCAGACTGCCTTTATGTACAGGTCATTAGCACAACATGTTTTCACAGGGTTGAATAGTTGAATCCCAGTCTGCACCAGTTACAATACTATGGATGTTAAAGCACTAATAGCATCTTGTCATTTCAGTTATTCTTTAGCTCCAGAACAAAAATGAAGCCTAAAAAAGCACCCTTCCGGTTTCCTCCCCTTTCAGGCGGTTGCCTTCTAAAGTTTTTGCAGTAGGTTGCCTTTCCTCATGGAAGTGAGTTGCAGTTTGAGAGGGGAAAAAAGGAGATATTTCACTTGTTGGCACTTCAGGACGTTTTAAACTTACCCTTTCCTTTGAAACCACCATGCTATTAATTTGTGCGTCTGATTTAGTTTTAAATCCTATTTTGTCAATAAAAATAGTTTACTTAAATGTCCTCTATCTTTAGAAGAATCAAATTTTCAAATTTTGAAACCTTTAGAGTAGATTTTAATACCTCCTGCCTCCTTCTGAGGTTCCTGCTTTCCTTCACGGGTATGGATGTGTGCATTGTTCTTTTGACACACGCGCATTTTCTCTGATGCCTTTGGAGAAGCAGCATCATCAGTGGCGGCCACCACACACCTGCAGCAAGTAAAGAATAAGAAAGGAGAGACCAGACTGGACACATCTTGTACGACCAAGACACCAAAAACACTGCAGCATTCTCATGTAGAAGCAAAAAAACCCAGCGATGTGGGGGGGGGAAAGGCAAGCTGCCTTTTCTGCCTTAGAAAAGCCATCCCACAGCACCACCTAGCAGGCACAGATGGGTATGAATAAACAGACGTATAACAAGACTGGAGCAAAATGCTACTGGGAGAACAGGATATTGAGCAGGACTGTGGGCTTTAAAACAGCTGTTCAACCTAACACCTATACAGGTCGTTAATAGGAGCCAAGTTGTGCTGTCCTTTCCTCATGTAGCTGTTACCCTGTAGCATCTGATATTTGTAGCCTGGTGTAGCTAATGAATCTCTCTGCGTGTTTGCTAAAACATATCTTCAGTTTGGGTTGGTTTGGGGTTTTTTGTTCTTTTAGCTTTGGAGTCGTGTGCTTTGGCCTCATGTATTTTTTAACGCGCCTAGCTTAACTGGAGTGATGCCATTCTCAATCATCTCCCAATTTATTTATGTTCTTGACTGCATTATTCCAACGTCCTGGGGGAAATGGCCCAGCAGCTGACTAAGAAGTACTGCCAGGGCACAGACTTTGAAAAGCATGGCAAGCACAGACTGGTCCAACCCCTGCAACTGGGGAAGATGTGTTAGAAAATAGTTAAGCTGCAGCTGTTGTCTGCCTCTGTTTATAAAAGTAGTTGTTGTACCTGTTTGCTTTTCTAGGAGGACCAGAACACAAGCTTGCGTTTGGGCTGTAAATGTGAAGTATGTATTTGAGAAACTGGCAGATTTCAGCCGATGGCATTTACTTTGTTAGCTGATTAACCTTGTTCATCTCTGTACCCTAAATTGCCTTTTGGCCTTTGTCCTGCCATCCTAAACAGGTGGGTGTGAACCGCTCTGGCAATGCCCACTTGTGGGAAGCTGTCTTGGAGGTCGAAGGAAGTAGTCAGGGCTGCAACAAAAGAGATGATCTCAGAGCACAAGTTGCAGATGGTTATGCTGAACTAGAGCACCTCTGGTCCTCCTGTGAATTGTGATGGGGATGTATGGGCTGGAATCAACGTGAATCAGTAATGGGAAGGAGTTGTAGGACTTTGAACTTGCAAAGGTTTTTAGTTTGATGTTATGCATGTAGGCAGATCTGCTTTACTACTCAGAGGCAGTGCAGAATGATCTCTGGCAGCAAGAATGAAATCTAGTCCCTTCCAGGTTCTGAGGTCTTATTTTCCTGCTTAACGTGGGGGACAGGCTATCAAGACTCTTAATTTGCTTTCTAACAATGAAAAATCTTTATTTGTTGTTGTTGTTGTTATTCAGAGCCACGAACTATACAAATAATTCTGTATGTGGACACCTAAAGTATTCTTTCCGATAATGTGAGACATTTTACTTTTATGAAAGGAAATGTGCCTATGCAGTACCTTGGAAAATTTTAAAAATACTTTTTTTCTACCATTTCCATGATCCCTGTGGTAATATCTTTCAGGGCCTTCACACAGTTCCTCCATGATATTTCTCATTTCTGTGCAACTATTTAGATGTTAACGATTTGAAGTGCTGTGCGAGCCTACCATGAAACATTTTCCAAAAGCAGGAAAAATGTCACCAAAAGTAAGAGTTTAGTGCTATTTTAGCACTCTCAATAAACTCACTATTCAGAAATTGTACTTTCCTGAGTTGAAAGGGTCGAATCTCAATGACGTTTGGTTTTGGCTAAATCCATAGGAGCTGTTCCTGTCAGACATTACACAGCTACCGGAGTGCATTTCAGTTGAGATTTCTGGGATACAAAGGATCATGTTCTGTAGCAGTTTATTTTACTGCTTTTGTGAACTGCTGCCCCTTGATAGGGCATTATTGTATTTACTGATTTTGCCTGCAGTTACTCTTGACTTCAGAAGAAAGTGGAAGTAATCTGTTGTGGTTAGTTCAGGAAAAAAAGAAAGGCTTGGAGGTGGTTTGTTTTGTTTTGTTTTTTTTTTTCTTTCCTCTCACCCTCTTTCTGTCTGTACTGCTCCCAAAGAACTGAAATAACAGCCCAAAATTGATCTATGATGCAAGTCAAATCACTGCTGATTATGATCTCATACTTCTGTGGGTTCAGCGCTTTGAATGACCATCACAATTACTTGGCTAAAACCTATATCAGTCCCAGATGGTGAATAATTCTCAAATACTACATCTCAAATAGGTTTCATTCTGACAATAATGAAACTGAAATGTGTATTAAATAATGCTACAATAAAGGCACATCTGACTGTACAGTGTTTTGATCAAATGTGGTTAGTCCCCAGGTTCAGAGTAGGACACCGAGAAGGGTCAAATAAAGAGAAATCTGGGCTCTGCTGCTCTGCTAGCTGCTCCTCTCTCCTGGTCACCACTGCTGAAAACTTACCTGTAGCTAGATAGCTACAGCCTCCTAGGAATATACAGCATATATTTGATTTCAGTTATCTTATTACGTTGCTGTTTAGTATTTTTAGACTTGTGGCAAGATGGGTTGTATTTCAGGTGAGTTTGGAGGATGCTCTGTGGTACTTCTGAGGCCTTGTTTTCTCTCTTGGGAGTTAAGAAACCTGGTCCAGGCTTGTCTTTGAGCTGAACATGCTGGTTTCCAAGAAAACAAGCTGCAGGGAGAGTTGTACATGTGTGCTGGACCTGTCAGTTTTGCAAATGAGTTTCTGAGCCTTAAATATTATCATAGCCGTGTTCTGTGTCTCCTGTATAGGAAATGTATTTCTAACCTTCACTGTCTGCTGTCAAACTAGACCAAAAGTAAGGAGTGCTGTCACTGTGGTACTGGTAAGGAACCAAAATGCAAATTCTGTGAGTCATAGGAGGTTTTTTAGCAAGCCTCTCAGTATTCTCTTAAGTGCTTGGAAAAATTAAGATGCTTAAACTAGAATATCACCAGTATTTACTGTATTTTCCGACCACATCTGGTGTGCAGAGAACTGCTAGAATCTCATTGCATAAAAGGTCTCATCCTAGAGGTGATTTGTGAACTGGAAAGTACATCATGGCTATCTGAATCTCAATGCACGTAGGAGTGCCCTGTTATACATAAAGTGGTTGATCACTGTGATCTGGTGTAAATAACCAGTATTATGGATCTTTTTGCAACCTGATGTCCCTTTCAGTGTATGTGTGTTTGGGGGTGGTACAAGTGTATGAGAGACAAACGGAAAATAAGTTGCAGGTGTTGGTCTTAGAATACATAGAGTGTTTCAAAACAAGAATCATGGGGTCTCCTTTTTTTTTATTCATGTTCTGATATAGCTGGTTTTATTTAGCCATATTTAATAATTGAGATATGTTCTTGGATAACTAGCTCTAGGTGGCTCTGCAGGGAGTCGGACCAGGTGACCTCCAGAAATCCTTTCCAACCTTAACCATTTTGTGATTCTGTGACTCACCCAAGGATCCTCCTTCTTTTTGTGCTATAGTGGTACTCACATACATGTGCCTTATACTAAGAAGAAAATAGTAAATGCCGGATCTTTTTCATGAGTTTTAACAGAGAAATTTACTTCTGGTCAAAGTGGAGTTGGGATCTGGACATGGTGATGAATCTAGACATCAGAGTTCTCTCAAGGATGCTGAAGCTGAAGTTGACATTAGATAACGTGCAAACCTTTGAAATGCAAGTGAACATGGGTGTGATTAGAGCTAACCCCAACTTGGACTTTCCACGTTACCGGGAGGAGTGCTGTATAGAAACACTTCTATTTTTTTACTATCCAAGCAGGAGTCTGAGGTCTCCTGGCACCTCTTTCTGTTATTCAAAACCAAGCCTACATTTTTTCAGTTTGGACATTTGTTTGATTTGCTGTGAAATTGAGGACGGATATTAGGAGTTCAGTTGACACAAGTCAGAGGAAGGAGGTAGCTTGCGATGGAGATACTACATTATCTCCTTGAACACTGAACTTTATATCATTTCCAAAATACTTATCACCATGATATGGAGTACTGTTTCCTACCATATAATCTTGCTATTCTTCAGTTATATGCAGAACTTGCACATCTGCTTGCATTTATGAAAACCACTATTTAAAATCTTTCCATCTCTCTCCTCATTCAATGAAGTTAGAATTAGAATAATGTGAAATTACTAAGGCAGTACCTTAGCTGATACACAGTGATTTGTGTCCGCAGAAGTGTTAGCTGTGTGGAAGATGCTACCACTCAGCTCAGAAACGCACCACATGGGAAGCTGGGAATGTGTCTGGGCTCAGTTATGTTTTTGTTTTCATCATGGTGTCCTGTGGATGTAGAAAAAAGCATCTGGACTATAGTGATGATGTGAATTAGATTTGAGGATATCCTTTTCCAGATTTGGGAAAACCATAGGTGATTGCTGGAGAAATGTGACTGCTTCCATTATGTTTAGATGCACCTGAGAAAGCAGCTTTATTCATCAACTTCATTTGGCAAGTTCTCCACAGGTAAATAAACGGGTCTGGTTTTGCAGTCAAACCACTGGTTCCAGGTTCCTTTTTGTGCTTGATAATATTCAGAAGTTTTAGAACAGAGAAAAATCTCCAGTTTATACATGTGGTGAAATACTAGTACTCTTACCGTTCCAGTAATAAGTGGAATATATACATACATATATTTCCTCTCTCTAATTTTACTTTATTCTTTCAAGAGGAGTTTGTGGTGGGTTTGTCCCATGGTTTTATGTATGATACCCGTTCTTTCAACAGTTTTCAACTACTGAAATAATAAACCACTAGTATGTTGCTTTTTAGGGTGCCTAAAAAGGGTAACATGTTAACAACTATTTGCTTAAGAAAGCTGTTGCAGTAGATGAATATATTATAGTTTTGGTTCTTTGTTAACACACTATCTTTAACCATTTCCACAGATTTTATAAATAGTTGTTTTGATTTTGAATTTTTGCTGTTGAAATGTTGTCTGTGAGATTGTACAGTGTCAGGAAAGGACTGCCAAGCATATCATTAAACTCACAGGGGTTTTCAGGTGAAGTTATTTAAATCCAACCATAGTTTTGGTATTTAAAATGAGTACTTTTTAATGGAACTGTTGAAAGAACAAATTTCACGTGCATAAAACCACAGAATAATAACAAAGTAGTTTTCCACTGTACTTGCAGACTCAAATAGTTTTGTCCCCTAGGGTCCTTGAACTCAACCTTGATTATATTTAAACAGGACATCGTCAAGGCCACTAACTCTAGCAAGTTGTTTCATGAGCAGTAGAAATAATGAAGCAATTTGTTATCTTTGTTATCCTCCTCCTGTGCTTTTTCCTTCCCATCCCACAGGCTCTCAGTACCACCAGTTCTGTCATGTGCCCCATGCCTGCCTTCAGTACAGCTGGCAGCCTGTGGTACGGCTGGTGGAAGGCAAGGCTTCATGAGGACTAATTTTCTAGCTGGCTCCCTTTTCTGATAGGAACACCAACTTGGGGGTCTTTTCTATTTCAGTTTTCAATTTGAGTAGTAATATAGTTCAATTACTGTCAAATATGACTGAATGCAGTGGGCAGATCCCATAGTTACAGGGAAGAGTTAGTCTACCATTGGACAGGGGGAGAGACAGCACAAGGGTGAAAATGAACTGTAATGTGTTTGAGTGGGTTTGATTTTGTAAGGATGCTCTGAGAGAAGGTCCTCTGATAGTTTCCTTATTTCTCGGTTTTCCTCTGGCTTTGACCATAATTCAGCAGCTCCACACATTATATTGGTGATAATTTTCACAGGCAGGGACAGGGTTATCTCAGAGCTCCACCTGAGTCATACTGTGCTTTGAATGGAGGAAAACTAACTCCGTGAAGATGCTGAAGTTTTGAAGTGCTGCTTTGTACACAGTTCCCATCTCAAATGTACTGCAGGTCTGAAGCTTGTGAAGCACTCACTGCTGGTGTTGTGAAGAAGTTTTTTTCTGCGTCACCTACAGGCCAGCCTGTACAGATCAGAGGTCTGGCTATGATAGGAAAGGGGTCTCAGAAGAAGGAGGTTTTGTGTGGAAAACTGATGTGGGACAACTCGACTTCTAATTACTCATGGAAATGATACAGTAGTGATGTATCATTACATCTGCAGCCTGCATCTGGAATTTAAAATATTTCTGAAAACACACATTAGTCAAATATTTACTTGGAGGCTTTTAAAAAAAGGAAATAAGATGCAATGTTACATCTTTTAATTGCCTTTAACTTCACAGTCATTTAGCTTTCCCATATGTAAAAGGCAGTGAATTGCTACCTGTGTCATAGAACTGTTGTGTGACACGATTAATTGTAGATCTCTTTCAGATCCTTAAATGTAAAGTGTAAGTGGCACATCAGTAACTTGTCACAGTATTTTGCAGTATTAAGAAATTATTTAATCCCTTCTCTCATAAACTTGTTTGCTTTTTGTCTTGAGTACAGTGAGATTGTATTACATTAGATGCCTTCACAAAGCAAGATTTCACTCAGCTGCATACTAAAAACCTAGAATAGTGTGGTATGAAGGGGGTTTTGGAGAAGGGGAGTGAAGGGAAAGCCCTGTCTGCAATTAAGTTTGTAAAAGCTCTTTTCCTCTCACAGTTATGTTTTTTTTTTTCTTTTTGGAACATAGCTAAGGGAATATCACCTTGGCCCTACCCAAGGAAAAGAAGTTGCTGAAACTCCCATTCTTTCCTATTGCCAGAGGTTCAGCCCAGTGACCATCTGTTGAGGACAGTGTAGTTCAAGGCTAACATCATACATCAATGTAGAGAACTGGTGGGAAGGCTCAGCATGCAACTCTTCCATCATTACAAGAGGGGAAAAAAAAAACAAAAAAAAACCCATGCCAAAATAGCCTTAATCACGTTGTTCCTATGTAGGAACACACCCAGTTTTTGTAATCAATATAACAGTACCCAGTGGTTAAATTTTAGTTTGCAAAATCATCTATTATGTGGAATTCTACTTGTGGTTTCTTGCTGTTTATTGTCTACTTGTTGTCTTTTTACCAAAACATGAAATATCACAGTTGTGTCTGTTGCTGAACAGATTGCCAAGGTAGTTCTCAAGAGATTCTGCTCATCAGAATTGTAAATATTATTTAGTGGAAGTATGACTGATTCCTAAAGACCATTCTTGTTTGAAAAGTGGGACATGCTCCTACTTTGACTGTGACTTACAGATTTTTCCACCATGCATTTGCAGTAACTACTGAAAAATCACCATCAGACAGTATGCTTCCAGTTGCTAAGTTGCATTAGAATGACATTGCACATGTCATAGTGTTTTTATTATATTTGTATATAGTTTCATAGGTGCCCAACAACAAAGGTTATGTTATCTAATGAAAGAACAGACTTTACTAGATAATATTACTCTATGATCCATAACATAAAAATGCTTGAAAATCCTTGCTCTATATATAAACAATTGGAGGTGAATATTTGTAGAAAAAAAAAAAAGAGACTAAAAATGCCTGTTCTTTATCAAAAGCTGTTTGATAGCACATTGCATGCTTAATGAGTTTTAGCAGAAGTTGCTTTTTCATGTTACTGTGGTGTCTCTCAAGCTAGGTGTTATATACCTTGGATAAGATAATAGCACAATCTCTACCTAGGAAAAGAAGGCAGGTCTAGATGTACTGATGGCATTCATGTGGCTGAAGTCCTAGAAGATACCAATGTTTGGGAAAGGGTTAATAAAAACAGGTCGAATATGATGAAACTGCACAATTTGAAGAGAGAAGAAAAAAAAAAAAAATCTTATAAGTGAAGCATAATTTCTGTTCTGGGCATAGGCTGGTGGCAAATTTCCAGAGAAATGTTTTTGGTTTGCAGTGGATAAAGCTGAAAGTTTAATTAAAACCAAACCCTTCTGCTTCACCAATTTCTGAAAGAGCAAAAGAGAAAGGTGCTTAAAACTGGGAAATACCTATAAGAGCTCTGTGGTTGAGGATCTCAACAACGGTGCGATGACACCTTCTCAGGAGTCAGCTGAGACTAAAGAACTTTGATCCTTTAATGTCTTATAATCTACAGGTCCTATCCAGTCCTCTGTTCTGGCTGAATAATTATATGTAATTTTCACACAATGAACAGTTCTCACAGAAGAAAACAAAGAAAAATGTCATTTCATGGGATGAGAAAGTCACTTCCCTCCCTCATGGGAAAATCATCGTTGGTGTTCCAAAGGGCGAAGAGGGAAACGCTCGACAACCCCTGTCACATCTCTTGTCTCATTCCAGGATCTGCAGCACTTTGATTTTTAAACAATGCCAGTGTGATGTGGTGATTGCTGCATGAGAAATGTATCGATGTCGTTAGGCCATTATAAACGGCTTCATACAGGGCTGATTTCTACCCCTCAATATACTCTATTAAAGCTCCCATCCGAATTGCATGCGTTCAACTGAGAGTTGCGTTGGCCTGTAATATGTTTTGGTTGGTTGTATGAATTGCCTGCTTCTGTGTACAGATTTTTTTCATTTTTCCCCCTTCTGTTTCTGGACCATGATTGATGATATAAATAATCATTTCCAGGCATGAGCCTTTTTTTTTTTTTGTTTTTCCTGTTGACCAGTCACTAATCACTACTTGCTCATCCCTGTGTTTTGTTGGTAAGCCAGATGAATTTCTTCTTAATGGCCTTCTTTCTCTTCATGTCAGAAATCTCACCACAGATAAATGACAGATACACACCACATATGTAACAGTATGCAGACCTTATAATCATTATCCACTACGTTTACGAAGTTCTGAGAAATTTCATTTTAAGAATAGTAAATGCATGCATTTCTCTGCCATCCCTACCATTACACACTCTGGAGAGAGAAAAGCTTAAAGGAACATTCAGAATTAAAAGGCTGTTCTTTAGCTTCTTGAATCTAAGCATATAGGGTTTTCCGTCTTGATCCGACTCATCTTTCTGCAATATGCATGATCAGTCCTGAGTCTGCAAAGCACTTAATAACAGATAATTTGGGTTGTTTGAGCATCCCTCTTGGAAGGTGTGAGAAAAAAAGGGGTCTAGCATTATTTTAACTATGTAAGCATTAGCATCTAATGAAAATGTCGGTGCTTAAAATTGACATGGCATCACGCACATTCTGAAGTGTGTTACTGGTATATCAGTCCACAGATACATAGATCACGTAATAGTCACAGTTCTAATAAAATAAAATGCCTGAGTGTACACAATATTTAGTTTCTAGAATGAGATATTTACATTCTTTAAGCAGATTGTATTTAACTGTTGCTACCCATGCATCTCAGCTTTGCATACCCTGGGACTTGGGCAATTGTTGCCTCTCTGATAACAAAGCGGAGCAACTGGCATGTCCTCATTGCAGCCTTGAGAGCAGCTTTTAAGGGCCTGGCACATATAAACCGTTTCTCCCTTCTAGAGAAAGGTGGCAACACTCATTTGAGAAGTTTTGTGGTGGTTGGTAGGTTATTTAGACTTAAATTTTTCATTGCTCTCCTTAAAAGAAGCTGCTTTGAAGTTTAGACAGCAAATTAAGCTGACTAGAAACACTTGGCTCAGGTGACACAGAAGGGTCTCATTCTTCTGATGGTTCTGGCATTTGGCAGCTATGAATAGAAAGGAACTGGAATACAAAATAGAGTTCTCACCCCTTTTGGAATGAAGTAATTGACCTCAAATATCGGGTTTGGAGAAGAGAGCCAGAGAATAGAAAGGGCTTGGTTTGTTTCTTTGTTCTGTAAGGCATTTGGAAATCCTAGTAGTGGGGGCTTTCCAAATGTTTTACCCCCCTAATGTCTTCATCCTTGTTTGACATCCCCACACACCCCTTCTGATCTATTGTTTTTCTGGATTATGTAGACGCTGTACAACATATTTACAAAGCTATTTGCTCTTGGTGTAGATGTTATGATTCTGTCCCATGTATAGTCACACCTGCATAGCTGGTGTCCAGCCATCGTATGCACCCTTGTGCACCCAAGTGGGCTGACTGGCTAAAATCAGAACCGGTTTGTTTTCTGCTGTGCAGATGTGAGAAAGGCCCAGTGAGATGCTGGCTGCAGTGGAGATGTCCTTGTTACATAAATATGGGTCAACAGCTTGTGAAATACTGAAATTACATTTTTTCCAGAGATTTGAGAAAATTAATATTTATCAGAAAATACTGGGATGTTTTATTTGTCAGTTAAATTGTGCTTCTAAAAGACTGGCTACAGATACGCATCCTTGGCAGAGGGCTTTTGTATGTCATGCATACACATACCTGGCACTGACTACCTGACAGAGAAAATCAGCCTCCTGCTTCATAAACAGCCTGTTTTATGGGCTGTAAATATCTTAATTTCTACCAAAGCCGTGCTATGCAAAGGAATGCCAACATAAGATTATACAGCTGTCCTTCCCTTCCTCATCTGTTTTCAATATTTCTAATGTCAATCTCATTTCAAGATTGGATGTTTCTCTGAGAACAGGGTTAGAAGCGTTCCAGGTGCATTTTTATCTCTCAGGGAAAGAAAGCGAACAAACTGGCATGGTTCTGGGATCTGCCACAAAATACAGATGCCTTATGCCGGAGCACTAGTAAGATCAGATTGTGTTGTGTGGTCATTAGGAGGAAACCTTGCACACAGAAGAGACAACTCTCATTGTCTATATCCAATAATGCTGAAGTTGAAGCACAACCCTGAGGATTCTAGTAACGTGTAAAACAACAGTAAAATAGTAAGCTAGAAAGCAAACAAACAGGTAGAGAAAACAAGGGTTTCTTCTAGTACATATATTATTCTAATGTATGTTCTAGCCTTTTTTGTATAGGTGGAAGTGTGTGTGTTTGTTTATATATCTGTAACTTTACCAGGTGGTGAAGGAGCTTTTTGACCTATTGGCAACAACAAATGCAACAGGAAACCAAAGAGCTAGATACAAACTCTGGTTGAATCCCAAATTATAATTTGGAAACATTAGAAAACTTTTTATGCTTTTTTGTTTATGTACATCTAACTTTTTGATATATAATGTAAACATGTACTGTACTGTACTTATTTTTGATGACCTTGATGTTAGGATTAAATTTTCTCATGGCAGGTTTTAACTGGTACTTTTTGTACATCTTCCTTTTCTACCTCTTTTCTTAATTTGCCTGTGAAATCTTCCTTGAAAATTACCCTTAATGGCTACTGAGGCCTGGTAACTCTTCTTAAAAATTGGGGAAAAATACAGATATTTCTTTTTGTATCACACTATTTAATTCTGTCTATTCATTCTGAGTAAGAGAAAAAGTTTCAGTAAGAATTAGTAGCGTGTCCTTGTGTGAAAGAAGCCCAAATGCATCCAGGGCTGAGTTGGCAAGAGTGTGGCCACTGAGTTGAAGAAGGTGCCTCTCCCTGTTTTATGCTGAAAAGGCTGCATCGGGAGTTCAGGTGTACTGTTTTGGGCTCCTTAGTACAAGATAAGTATTTACCTACTGTAGCGAGTCCAGCAGGGGTTTATCATGATGGTTATGGGGTAGAACACGTGATTTCTGAGGAAGAGGGAACAGGGGTTGTTCACCTAAGAAGAAAAGACAAATGGCATTAGGTCCCTTCCAACTGAAATAATTCTAAGATTCTCTCAAGATTAGTGTTTATGTTTCCTTTTCCTTGCTTATTACAAAGGACAATATAATAACATAATTATATATTTCATTTATATTTCATATTTATCATAAATGTTTTTTATATATACACTGTATATTATTTATTTTATTTAAATATATATATTCAAGAAAGCTCTTTCCTCCTCTTGAACAGAACATGGTTTTATCCCCCTGTGAAACACGAAACTGAGCAACATTGCAGGTGCTGGTGGGATGCTAGCAAGCTGTTTCCACAGCACTGGATCTGCAGCCAGGGGTATCTTTGCACTCTAAAATAAAGGCAGTTTTCAACTTTCCTGTGCACCTGGACACTCATTGCACTGCATGCTTCTTTAGCTGCAGCTCTGCCTTACATGTTGCATCAAAGGGATGAGTATATGGCCTTATGAGGCCATCTCCATGCTTGGATCAGGCCTTGGAGGATTTGGCCATAGTAAATCTTTAGGTAAAAATGCAATACCCATTTCTCCTTTAGATTTTAATAGTGTAAATCCAAAGCAGCTATATTGCCCTGAGCAAAATACTAAATTTTTGGTTTTGCTAACTTTTTTTTAATAAAAAAGAATCCTAAATTATGAAATCTGAACTTTGCCACTATTGCTTTAGTCTCTAAGTCAATGAACTTTCTGACAACATTCCTTGTAAAGGCTAAAGCCTTTCCTGGCAAGTGATTAACAACTGAGACAAGCCCTTCCACGAGACATGAATTTTGCAGCCTCTTGTGTGGTCTCTTTGGCTGGGTCTGTAACACATTTCTGATTGTCTAAATATAAAGAGATAAAAAGCAAAGGGACTGCCAAACTCTACTGTATAACGTAAAGTGAGTCAGAGGGAAAAGGTTTATAATTTTTCTTCTTCCTTATACATTGCTGGCTATTTCTTATCTTAAGCCAGAAGATGCTAACATCATTTCCTTTCTATAAATTGGCTTGCATCTGATACAAAAACACAATATGACTTTCTTTTCTGCCTTAATAAAAATTTTTGGTACTTCAGTGTTTTGACATTCAAGAATCCTGATTTAATCTCAGAACTGTTAAAGCATCACTTTACTAAGCCAATATTGCCTCAGTAAACCTTCTATTTTAACTAAGCTGTAATATTTAGGACGGAAATTTGGAATTAATTGCAACAGCCAATATTTGCAAAGTGATGATACCAGGACTTTTTTTTGAGCTAGCACATCATGCATCTACTTCTTCTATTGCTCGTCTGACATCTAGTTGTTTGAGGAAACAGTGTGATTGCCCCGTGGATTTTAACATAACTGTGACTCTGTTGAAGCTGATTCAGAAAGCAGTTGTGCTGGTCTTCGGTACTAAATGAGAGCAGCAGAAACAGCCTCAAAAGACTTCATGAAGTTTTTAACAGTGATTCAAATTAATAGTGATACACCTACTGTTGTTCCCGTCGCTGTGCCTTCGGGGTACACCATGTGAAATGAAACAATACCAGTGACTGTCAAAAACTTATGTGTCTTCACAAAGGAAAGCAACAAAGCCGATGAATTGCTGCTCATTTTTTCTGTTAGGCAATCTCCCAGTTTTGAGATTTACAGTTATTTCCTTTGCAATGTAACTGTCTAAGATTTCAATAATTGAAAAGGCATGCCCTGCAAACACATTTTGTAATTCACTCGCAAAGATATGAGGATCTCCCACTTTGAGAGTCAACATAGTTAATCACAAGTGGAAACTTTCCGAATAGCTCTGCTATTTTGAAAGTTGTGAAACAGTCATGCTGGATCTTGATTGAAACCCTTCCCATTGCAATACCTGACACTTAACATGTCATCAGCAGCTGCTACAGGCAGGTCAGTTCCATAGGGGGCCATGAAGTGATCATTTAACAGGTAGCACATCATATGGGAGGCCACATAAAATATGCACCATGCTTCACATGGGTCTTGGCAGCGAATATATCTGGAACAGACATTTCAGAGACTTCTTGGTGCTGTGGTGGGCAAGTCAAGTTGACCTTAGTGTTATCATGTCAGGGTCTGGACTGTCCTTGCGTCTGGCAGTGACAGGCTGTCAGATGTCTTGGAGGAGCTGTGGCTAACTGAAGACTTCGGTTTCCAAGGAGCACTGCAGCTGCTAAATGATTGCCCGCTTCTGTTAAGAAGTACCAGTAAAGTGGTATTAAAAAGCCCCACTGTAAGAAGTGTGCAGAGGTTGTGCGTGCTACAGGTAGACAGTACGTCCCTAGTGTAGGCACTGTGTGGTTAGTCTAGGACTGCAGTGTTTTGCTTTTGTACTTGCCCGTGTTGTCCAAAGCAGCAAGCAGGCTTAAAAGTGCCCGCAGGGGTCTCAAAGGCCATTTTCTATTGAGCAGGAAACAGCATGTTTTAAATGCACTTTTTCTCAAAGCTGGTGGACATGTTGACTACCAGCAGAAAGCTGCCATGGTATGTACCTTCACCTAACAATACATCCACTTCTCAGGGCTGATTGACTATTTTGTGAGGAGCCCTGAAACTTTGCAGGTTGGGGAATTGAACTTACAGTGTCTTTCTACTAGCTAAATGGCAAGCAAAGCATAGCTTTTCTAATGACTTCTTTCTCCTGGACTGCTTCTGGGTGGTATTTATTCCTTACACTATCATTTGTTAGGAAGTTAACACCAGCAAACCAGGACCCAAATAATCAGCTGGCTTGAGCCTTGGTTTGGTGCAACTGCAGTGGGCTGCCCTCAGGCTTTACAGGATTTGCAGCATGGCAGGTACAAGGTGCACCTTATTACAGCAGCTCTATGGCCAGCAGGCAGCAGTTAGAGCAAAGGTATTACAGAAGGTACTTCCTTATGGAAGAAAAAGAAATTTGCAAAAATAGACTTAAGCCTGGTGTGTCCCCTACTGATTGCTGTCAAATGGAAACATATCGGAATTTTGCGATAGAGTACTTCTATATAAATATGCATCCTGTTGCTACCATGTGGACAAGCCTTGGGGTTTTAAGAACCATCACAAATAATATCCAGGATTTCCTTTCTAGGGAAATGTTCCTGATCAGATTTGTAGGTAGTACATAAGTGGTTATCTGGGAAGTATGTTAATATTAGAATTGTTTAGAGTAATCTAGTAACTCAAATTTTAGGAAGTAACTTTACAAAGCGAGTGGAGACTTGTTGGAAATTTTTTCATTATGTCTATTAAATAATTGAATATGATTGCTAAGGGAAATGTCATTGTAGAGCAGAAACAGTGTGGTACTGGCCTGACAAGCAAATACACAGATGTCAAGTTCAATCGTGAGGATAGTCATTTGTTGCCATGTCATTGGATTTCAATTGCCTTCAACTACTCTATGTATGTATGAAGTATCACTGCAGCACTACAACTGCAAATTAAGTCAACCAAGCGTCTTAAGGGATCTGGTCAGGTTTGTCACTTGGAGTTTCCTACCTGTCAGCCCTGTAAGCAACTGATTTGATGATAAGTCAAGTGTGAAAGGGGCTCTATTCAACAACGAAGATTTTTGCGTTGCTGGTAGTGTCATTGCAGTGCATTAAGCTCAATTCAGCACATATGGGTAAAACCCAAGAAGTTAGGAAAATTCCTGGGTCGCTGTTCACACTAAACTCTGTGTTTATAGCTGCAAGCTCCTTTTATCTCCTTAGCTTGGAGTGAGCTCTCTGTGAGTAGCGACAGGAACACAGTAGCTTGAGTCTATGGCTGTTGCTCTTGCAGTCCTTTTTAGAATACAGACACAGCTGCTGTCTTTGAGTGCATCTATGAAGTGATTAATAATGATTCTTTGCCTTTTAGGGGAGTTGTTTTGAGAGGACTTGAAAAAATGAGGGAATGGGAATGAGCTAATACTGAGAAAAAATATACATATATAGATATATGTATGTGTCCCTGAAACAGTTTAGCAATAGGGGTGGGCTTTTTTTTCCCTTTCTCCTTGGGTGAGACATTTTAATGACCAGGCGGTTATGTTTCAGAGGGCCTACCAACTTAAAGTAATGAGACAGTGGGATTTTCTGGAGCGTGGCTTATCTCTTCATGACTACATCTTAAAGTGGACTTAAAAATCTGTCAATAGCAAAGGAGAGAGTAGTGGCCACAGTACTATAGCTGTCTCATAAAAAAATCTTACTCATTTTTTGATAGATTTCTTACAGAACAAGGTAGTAGAAAAATCCAGTAAACTTACAAATAGCTGTTTTTCTAGACCTTGTTTCAATTGCAGTAGTTTGGAAATTGTGTTTCTGGGACCAGCAGTATATCACCTTTTGTTTGCCTTTAAATCCATGATTTATATTGGGGTTATAACAGGTCTGACCTACAATCAGTTCTCCTAGTAAAAGCCCTCCCAGCTGGCCATGTAGAGCTCTGCCTATTAAGAAGTTCTCGTCTTTCACGTATCCTTGTACTAAAAACTCCAGGTATTCCCTCAAGTAAAGAGTTGTTTTTTCACATACCCGATCATGCCAAGCAACTCCCCAAAAATTCTTACTCAGCACTTTGGAAATCATCTAATAGCCAAATGATCCTCTCTGGAAATGGGAGATCTGTGATGAAACTGATTGAGTTTGGCTATTGATTTCCAGTAGGTTCAGTTTACCATTGCTGAGTCTTTGCTGAACTCACACTCCTGGGAATGTACAAAAAAATTAGTTTGAAAACATGCAGGCAGAATGCTGAGTTCCAGTAAATCACACATTTTGTGAGAGGATAGGATAGTTGGAGATTAAACATGCTTTCTCCTAAGTTGTGTTAAATGGTAAAGATTGATCTAATTAATAATTTGGGCATTACATAGTAGCATTATAAGTAAAGAAGAAAGCCTGAGGAGAAAATACTGCTATTATACAGCAATATGATAGCATTAAAAGCTCACAGTGAAATGGGGAAATAAATGTTGTGTTGAGAAACAGAGGAATATATACATTCTTAGCTCAGTAGATTCTGTGTACATCTAGCTTTGGACACCAATACTGAGGATATGCATAGATGGAATGTTCAACTTTCTATTACGTATAGCAAGGTTAAACTTTCATTTGGATTAATGAGTTATTGAGTCTTCCCTAGGAGACCACTGTCCAGTGAGTGAAATTTTCAGCCAACTGGCTACCTTTCATTTTTTCAGTTCTGGCACAGCTTAATCTCTTCCATTTGTGTGTTATTACAAGATGTGGATCGCTGCACTTGTGTGTTGCCCAGTGTCATTTAGCACATCAGGAAATGCTGTGGTTTGCTGAATGACAAGTCACACTCTTTTCTTCCAGTTCCGTCTGGTGGTAAAGACAGCACTGAAGCTGCTGCTGGTGTTTGTGGAATATACTGAATCCAACGCACCACTTTTAATCCAGGCAGTATCTACCGTTGACGAAAAGAGAGGTGAGTAGCCTTACTTGGGGGGGTGCAAAATCCCAGCACTGCTGAGGTCAGGATGGCTTTTCATCACTGATTTCAGTGGTTCTAGAATTGCTTTTGTGATGCCTGCTTTGTGCGACATACTCTTAGTTTCTTGATTAAAAGCATTATTTAAGTATTCAGGCAATTTAAGATCGTTTTGAGGAATGAATTATAGTGGGAAAGTGGAAGAGGAAAAAGCTGAGGACATCAACTGTCTCCCTGGACACCACAGTCATTGCTCCTTCCCTGTACTCACACGTAAAGTAAGCCCTGTTGTGTCTTCCAACCTTGGAGGTTTCTTTGGGCCAGACTGTCTTTCCACTTCCTTCTTGAGAAGCAGCAGTGATTTAGAAGAGAAAATTATATCTAATCAGTGTAATCCCTTTGAAGAGGAAGACGAGGTCAGTAATAATACAGGCTTTATAGTAAAAGCAAAACCATCTGTTGTTACGTTAAAATAAAGCCCTTGAGCAGATATTATACTATGAAATCTGTTACCCTTCAGGCTCATGAAAAATACTTGAATATGTATACTGTATTTTTTATAAATAAATAGAACAAAAATGGTTCTTTCTTGTTCTTCCCACAGAGTCTTTGCTAAGCTCCCGGGGCATTCTCTCTTGATGCAAAACATTCCTTTGCCTCAAGGAGAGTTTTTGAGGTTGGGAGAGCCATTGTTGTGGTCTCAAACACATGGAGGTTGAAAGCAAGATCCCCTCTGTGGAGCAACTGCCTCCATGCTGAACTTGTTTGAGTGACTTGATATGGTAAAAGTGAAACAAAAAAAGTTGGAGGATGGGGAGAAAGGTGGTGCCAGAAATAAGAGTAAATAGCCAGATTTTGCTTTCAGCTATCAGAATGAGTGTGGTGAAAAGACCCCTGAAGAAGCCCCAAATTGTATCTTATGGAAGGGGAGCAGGCAGGAGTAATTCCAAAAACAGTGTGATGCTTTAAGCAGTGGTCTCCAGGTTGGCTTTCTGTTTTGAATTAAAACCAATAAACTGTACAACGCCATAAGCGGAAATGTAATTACAATATTCATGTAATTGTGAGCATTGATTTATTTTTACAGTCAGTCTTAGTATTTCCTCAGCTCTCTGAACTCACTGGTATTCTCAAATTGCCATCTGTTCACGTGCCAGTAAACCTCATTAAAGAAAAGAGGGAAAGGAGAACACACAACACACTACCATGAGCTGTGTATTCCCTTCTGTGTCTGTGGAACAGCCTCAGGCAAACATTTAAATGTCCCAAAGTAATAAAACAACTTAAGTAACAACGTAAAATGTGTGAAAAAAAAAAAAAGTGGTGCGTGTACTTAGATGGATACTAGTTAGGAATATGAAGAGAGGGTTTATGGAAAATCTCATACCTATATGTTGGTGAATTGTCTCATGAACTTGCAAGTAATTTAGCCCCAAATATCCAGTTTTCCTTTCTTTTTCTCTCTCTTTTTTTTTTTTTTAATTATGATGATGTATTTGCACTTGGTTACGAAAGATTTTTTTTTTCTGGTTTTATACTTAATTCCTTTTTTAAGTCATCAATGTAATAGCTCTCACTTTTAGCTGTGCGTGTGCTATGTTTTAATTTATATTTTTAAATTAGTGGCTTATAACCTGCTTTTAATGACTGATTTAATGGAATTGAAATATGGAGGAAGAAAAACCCATGTGGCTTTTTTTGAAATGGTGTCATAAATCTTGCAGGTATATAATTAAGTTTAGCACTGCTTTGAAAAAAGTCCAATGTTTCATGTACATACAAGGTGATGAGATATGACATAATTCCTCAACATGTGTACCACACATGATTACCAGAAAAAGAACCCCCATAATAACTCAGCCTGGTTTCAAAGCTATTCCATCTGTGGTTTCTATGTGAGAACACATCCATATGCAAACTGAAGTACAGAGATCTGTGGAATTGCCAGTTTTCCTCTCGGATACAAGCAGACCGTAACTGAATAGCTGCATGGCCCTCATCATATAGGAAGTAGCTTCTACTTATACTTCCATCTAGCTCCCCCTTCCCCCTGCCCTTTCTTGTTTCAGAGCCCCAGAGGAATTTAATCTCTTTTCAGTTTAAGCATACCAGGACTCTGTGAGCTCTGGAAAGTGGAGCTGGCATTGCACTCTGCTGTCTGGGGCTGCTTTATCACAAGCATTTTTTAAGACAGAGATTAAAGCCCTGTGGCTGACCTGGACACTCTCTGTGAATTAAATTTCTGCTACTTGATGTGTTACATTATTTGTAAATTGCCCACATTATCAGTGTTCTGCTTTTTCTGCCATTTCATTCATAGCTAGATACCCACTAAATTAATGCTCATACCCTAGGTGAGATGGAAGGCTGTATGTTCATCCATATTTAAATAGCCAGGAGTACAAGATGTTGAGGTTTTTTCAAAAGTATTAATATCTTTCCATCCTATGGTGACTAGAGACAGGCACTCTGTAAGTTGGTGGTAGTCCTCATGAATGGTTGTGACCTGATGTGAAGTTTATCATGCTTTATACATAATGTGCACATCCCATGCAGTTGTAACGTCAAGATTTTGTGTAAGGCTTGAATGACAGCAATTTTTTTTTGTCATTCATATTTAAAATCATTTAAAAGGCAAACTGAAAAAAAGACTTGAGACGTCAAACAATGGCAACACTATTCAGTATACTGTATTAATTTAATATGGGCTTAATTATTGTAACCCCATAGTTCTTCTTGTGTTTATGCACTGTGTGTGACTACTTGGAGCGCTGTAGTACCAACAGGATTGAGGCTCCCATCTTCCTGTTGCAGTAGCCACATTAATGAGCTGTTACTAGTGAGAAGCCCATGAAAGGCAGTCAAGCAGTTCTCCTTTTACCCATTAGAAGGCAGGAGAACACACACAAAACTCAACCTCTCCTCTTTTACCTCAGTGAGCCTGTTTCATCACTCCCATCAATTTTGCGGCAAGTCCTGCACAGAAGTCATAACCTTATGGGAATATCCCAGTCTGCTCCCAGAAGAATTGCTGGGATGCTACATTATTATTCTGTTACATCGTCATTCTTCTACATCAAAATCAGGTGGAAGAGACAGGTAGAAAGTAAACCTTCTTGATAATAAGCAAGCATAAGTGATTACACTTGCTGTTTTTAAAAATAAAATCTGTAACATAGAAACATTAAATGAATTTATGCTTTTTACTGGAAATACACATTCATTACCAAATATAGACTTTCGAGTTTAGGTTATTCAGGATTTGTTATATTCTGATCATTATACAGAAAATGGAAGCTGTAGATTTTAGATTTTAGCTCTGCATAATGGTTTGCTCAAAGGTTCCTCTCCAGTTATACATTGAGAGCTTTAAATATTCTCCATAATAAAAATAACCTTTTTAAGGGGTAAATGTACGTCATGTTTTTCATATATCTTGTATGAGCATATTTTTTTTAATATAGCAACCAGTTAGTTCAGAAAAGTCACCAATTACTTTAGCATATAGTTTTCCACGGTGTCTTTATTATAGTTTCTACATGACTTCAAAGGAGAAGTTTTTCCACTGAGCCATCTTATAAAAAAAAAAAAAAANCATTAGAAGGCAGGAGAACACACACAAAACTCAACCTCTCCTCTTTTACCTCAGTGAGCCTGTTTCATCACTCCCATCAATTTTGCGGCAAGTCCTGCACAGAAGTCATAACCTTATGGGAATATCCCAGTCTGCTCCCAGAAGAATTGCTGGGATGCTACATTATTATTCTGTTACATCGTCATTCTTCTACATCAAAATCAGGTGGAAGAGACAGGTAGAAAGTAAACCTTCTTGATAATAAGCAAGCATAAGTGATTACACTTGCTGTTTTTAAAAATAAAATCTGTAACATAGAAACATTAAATGAATTTATGCTTTTTACTGGAAATACACATTCATTACCAAATATAGACTTTCGAGTTTAGGTTATTCAGGATTTCTTATATTATGATCATTATACAGAAAATGGAAGCTGTAGATTTTAGCTCTGCATAATGGTTTGCTCAAAGGTTCCTCTCCAGTTATACATTGAGAGCTTTAAATATTCTCCATAATAAAAATAACCTTTTTAAGGGGTAAATGTACGTCATGTTTTTCATATATCTTGTATGAGCATATTTTTTTTAATATAGCAACCAGTTCAGAAAAGTCACCAATTACTTTAGCATATAGTTTTCCACGGTGTCTTTATTATAGTTTCTACATGACTTCAAAGGAGAAGTTTTTCCACTGAGCCATCTTATAAAAAAAAAAAAAAA
>VXBJ01001911.1:202680-235972 GCA_013400055.1 Nycticryphes semicollaris
AAAAAAAAAAAAAAAAGCTTTGGGGTTTTTTGGCTGGTTGGTTGTTTTTTTTCTCCATGTAGAATCTAGCATGTGTTCCCATCTTTAAGTGGTGATACTCCAGGAACAACATATTTGGAAATCCAGGTTCAGGACATGAGAATGGATGAGAGCAGACACTTGCTCTAAATCTACCCATATCCCATGCTGTCTGGATCATAGATTGGAAGCTATAGGCTCTCATTATATGTTAGCAAGGAATATTAATCCAAGTATAGTAATGTAGTAAGTTTATGGTGCAACTTCCACACCAGAACTGCCTGTCCCCAGGTGGGTAGATGGGCCTTATGGCTACTTCCCCGTTCACTCCTTGGCTGTTCAGCTTGAGAACATAATGAGGAAAATAAAATTAGAAAAGAAAGGTTTAATCTGCTACAAATTGGAGTGGCTTCATCTAAGTTATTGATAGTACTGCCTTCTCTTGATATTAGTTAGGGAATAGATGAAGAATTTCAAGTTTAAAGCTACAATGTTGGGATTGCCTGCATTTAATAGCAGCACCTTAAAGCCTTTGAAAGATGGATAAGCTATTACAGGGCGGCCATACTAGTAAGTGTGCCTGATTAATAATTTTTAAAAATTGTATTGTGAAACAGAGAAGCATCATGGCTTGAAGAAAAGTACATATTATGCTTGCAAGAAAACCAGCAAGGTGAACCTGAAAATACTCTTTTGTGAAAATAGAGAAGTATCAAGACATTCAGGCAAAAAAAAAAAAAATTGAACACCAGGATGCTCTCTTTAAAAAACAAAACAGGACTGTTCCAATAAGAATAAAACCTGCATGCAAAATAAAGACATGTTTCCCTAGAAGGATTCTCAACTGAATAACGCAGTGGATTAAATAATTAATTTTTATGATGTTGTCAACTAACTTTTTTTTCCAAATGGCAGTGTTATAAGTCAGACTTCCAGAGTTCCCCCATTTTGTTTCTCTGCCTTATTTTCTTCCATTTTTATTTTTCACTGGAAACCACAGGAAGACATTTTTGTAGTAAGGATATCGTTCCTGCTGTTCATATATCATTTATGAGCCGAATGAATTTGTTCCACATGTCTTTTGCACGTTTACTGCACAAACTGTCTGGTGCTATAGAGAATCTGGTGAAGAGGTGTCTACTGTATTTTCATTACAGCTGTGTATTTGAATAAGTATTTAATTAGTGATGCACATAAATATATTTGGAGAACTGAGAGTCAATCCCCCCTCTTTGATTTTGCTCAAGATAAAGAAGCTCTGATTTATTATTCAGTAGTCAAGATCAGAGAATGTCCCCCAAAGAAGGGGAAAAAAAAGCAGGAGAAATATTGCTGTCTCCATGTTCATTAATAGACAGGTTTTTCACACAATGCACTGCCATTTCCTTTAAAATGGAGATCCTTGGTTATCAGAGATTTGATGTCTGTTTAGCAAGTTGTAAATATATAATATCAGCGTGAATAAACAAGGGCCATCTCCACTGTGTGCATAATGCAGAGTTTTGACATTGGGGTCACTGATCAGTCAGCAACAAGTTATGGTGGTGAAACTTCTGCAGTTTACTGCTTGATTATACCCACATTATCATCATCACTATAGTGTTTAATGGATGTGGGCTGTCAGAATACTCTGCATTTTTCCCTCTGAAAGTTACTCTTGTGTAGTTGAACTGAGTATATCTAAGTTAGGGTTAGCTTTCTGCTTCATCCTCCTCACCTTTAACTTTACTCCAAACAAACCACTGAAGTATAATCTGTCATTATTCACTTTGGTTTCCTAGATAACATAGTTATGTGTGTTGTTTTTTCTTTAGTAAATGCAACCATCTGCCCTTTAGCCAAATGAAACAAGATGGTTTTACAAGGTGCCTTCCACACAAGAGGTTATCTTGAGTCTGGCTGGCATTTTTGACACAGTAACTCACTAAGCCACTTGGGTTTAGGCATCAGATAATCATGCAACTGCAAATCAACATGCAAATCAAGCAAATACATCATAACTAGAAGCATTTTGACCTTATTTAGTGGAAAAATGAGAAGTATATCTGAAAGTTCTGCAGAGGGGATTTTTATTAAAACAAGTTGAGTAAGAACCACAGTAAAAATCTTTTCCCCTCATTGATCTTTTCTTTTATTCAGGACACACAACCTCTAATTTGAGAAAACCATGTTTCTCTGCCACACTGTTTTATTAACAGGACTTACCTTAATGCAGCATAACTCAGTAATTATCACTAGGAGTACGAGCAACAAAGGCACTGAAAGCATAGCATATAGATTTTTCTAAGCCTAAGTGAACCTATGGTAACTGGAGTAAAATTCTTCCCACCTGAATTTTAGAAGTTCAGTGTCAATTGAACTGGGCTAACACCCCTTCTTTCATCATCAAGGGAGAGAAATTGGTGTCTTTGGGGAAAGTTCTCCTGGCATATTTTAGATCCCTGCACTGTAGCTTTCACTGCCTGCATTGATTTCATTCTCTGGAAGCAGGGGAGAAAGAAGCTGGGTCCTTTCTTCTTCTGCTTTATCTTCCACCTGGCTATATCATTCCACATTGTTGCACTATCTCTTGGACAAATGTTGATGCAACAGCTTTCCATTTGGATCACCTTCACCAATTATTTCTGCTTTTCCTCTAGGAGCCAAGCCATGGTCCAACATCATGGAAATCCTGGAGGAGAAGGATGGGGTTGATACTGAGCTACTGGTTTACACAATGACCTTGGTTAACAAGGTTTGTTCGCTTTGTTAGCATAACTGATGGAGATCTTAGTGTTTTCTACTGTATAAAGAACTTCCTTGTTGAGAAGATACGACAAAGGAGATCTGTCCCAGAGAAGTTGCAGGAGAAGCTGTAATCAACCAGCACACTCTTGTTACTTGTGTTGTAGTCACCAAGAGGCAGCAGCTGAGAGCAAAATTGTCATTTTGCTGCATGCTCTGCAGAAACATGTAATGACATGGCTCCTCTCCCAATGCTGATAATGCGGAGCAAAACAAAACTCATCAAACTAGCTCAACACACTATCCATGAGGAGAAAGCAAGCAAGTACTGGTGAAAAAATCACGTGTCCACAAAGTCTTGCATTTGTGCACAATTTTTTAGTTCAGATAGTTTAATTATTTTTTTACTGCAAAATAATATGATGAATTTAATAGGTCTGAATACCAGTAAGAGTGTTTCTTCTTAAAAAAAAAAAAANNNAAAAAAAAAGAAGTTACATGTTTCCTTCTTTATATTTTCTAGTGTTCTGTATTACAGGTAGTTTTGCAGTAAAATCAAATGTGCTATGAGGAGGGAGAAAGTGAGAGGCCTGTAGAGTTAGGAAATAAGTTAGAAATTTATTAGTCTAAATTCCTTAAAATTCCTTAAAAATTAGCATCTAGTCCTAAATGAATCTTAGGGTGAATAAAATTAACATTGGATCTTTTAAAGATGAAGAAGATCAACATACTTCTAGCAAATCAAAGTAACTGTGGTTTATGATTAAACATAATAGGCCAGAGTATTACAAAACATTATTTTTATTACTCATTATATTTGGTTAAAGATCTTGTGTGTTGGTGGAGGCCATAAATCAGGCTGCTACTCTACCGTGCTGATGGCTACATGTTTGGAACTGTGGGTTGCTTTGGATATTTTTGATAAAATAATTTCTTAATGGCAGCAAAGATGCCTGAGAGGGACTGATGTCGCCCATTGACATCACGATGTCACTGTAATATTACGCAGAGCCACCCTTGCTCCTGCTTACATACTAGGAAAGATCCTCTTGACTGTAAAAGATCACCTTATCTCATTGATGTACTCTTCCTGAAAGGCATCACCAGCTTAATGTTTTTATGTCTGCAGCTGCTAATAAAGCCAAGGCGACTAGTGTTTAACATCTCCGTTTTAAATCTCATTGTTTCATGTACCAGTTCCTCTTTCTGAGATAATTCTGTTCATCATTTGCGCAGTTGTAATCTACCTGGTGATTGACTTCTTCAAAACTATTTTTCTGTGTTGAGTCTTCTATCATCCTGTAGTTGATTCCTTTAGTCTGAGTTTTTCGCTACATTTATAGCTATTTTTAAGAGGAGGTAGTTCTTCAAAAACACAGAAAAAGAAAAAGCATCTCGCAGTCAAAGGAGCGAGGCAGTTATGAAGATCAAGGAAGAGAGGAATCCCACAGTGCCACACTTATAATTATGATCTGGCTTATGGACAACTTTATGATGTTTTTAATCGGATTTTTTTCATGATTATAGAGAAAACAGCAAGCAGCATGTCACAGCTGTAATTTTTTTACCCCCACAGAGAATACAAAAAAAGGTTCAGATGGTTTCAACTTCTCTAGACAAGGAAATGTCAAAGTTTTCAGTGCAGGCAGAGTCCTCATTAGGGATTTGTTTTAAGGAAGCATACCTCTACTCCTTTTTCTTTCTCTGTGCGTACATTTACATACAGACTGCTTTCCTTCCTGCTCAGGAGCAGTTAACACATCTGCCCAGACATAAGACTGCTCCAGTCCTTTTACCCTCTCAATCTCTTTTGTTAATGTTTAACCAATTTACTTACACTGATGTTACATTAACCCTCTCTTAATATGGGAGGATTTAGGCATAAACAGTCTCTGACATGAGATTGATCCCAATACAGATACTTCAGGTTATGCATAGTTCCAGTATAACCTTTGTTATCTTTGGTTAGTTCCTGGGATCTGTTAAGATCTTATTCTAATCTCTGCATTCTTCATTTTTATTACTGAGGTACAGATAGATTAAAGCCTTTGTGTTTTCGTTATAGATGAAAAAAAGCCCTACTCATCAAATGTAGAAAGAAATTCTGTGTAAGAACACAATTCACTTTCTATTTCCTTTCCAAAAAACCTCTTCATAACTGGGATTATGCTGGAAGCTTTGCAGTTGTAATATTACTGTTGATTTTCTTTTTACCTGTAGTTAATGTTGCTTGTTCTCTCATATCATGCAATATATTTTGTTAAGGAAGGTAGAGAAAATAATTATGAGGTATATTAAAATTAATACATTTTATTATAGTTGGACTACACTGAATCTTTTTCAGCAGACCCAGTATAAGTCTAGAATATAAGCACAACTGCCACACTGGAACTGTCTGGTTCCTAGGCTCTCTAATGGAGCCCATTCTGTTGGCTGTGTAGTAACTGGAGCGGTACTCTTGTATTACTTGGACTTGCATATGGAACGTGGTGCCCCAGTGTTCTATGTGTACCAATATTTACCTGGACTTCTCTTGTCTGTACCCTCCCTGCACCACTGGTTTATACTGTGATTGTTTTGTAAATGACAGAAGGCACCATACTTAGTAGTTTTGCTAGCCAGAATCAGCCAGGGCTACACATTTTAAAAACTGAAAACAAAGAGAGACTTTCAGTCTTGAAGCTGAGCACAGGCTAGCACTAATTAATGTCAGGTTTAGTTCAGAAATGTAATTGAAGATATACAGGGATAAGGATATTATGCTGTTACCAGTTGAATATCTTGTCTCATATTTTTTATCATCTAGGAAAGCATTTAGCTGTTACATTCCCATAAAAGTCTTTTTCTGTTTTTTCACCCCCGATACTACTACATCAGTTTTCTTGCCTTTCTTTCCATTGGGACTGTTAAAGTTAGAAGCAGGTAAGACATAGTGTTTAGGCTTTGGTAAAAATCTGGTTAAGAGGATGTATCAAGCTCATTGCTCTCAGGCTGGGGTTTTGGTTTTAATTTAGTACACCATTCCAAATGTGAGAGAAGAATACAAAGTTGCATGGGCTTTCCCGCAAGGGCTTGAGAGCAACTTGTGAAATCACACAACAAACAAATAAAAATCTTAATTCAGGGATGCTTCCTCAAACCAAAAATGGTTAGGGGCATAGGAATGAGTCTTGACATTAATTTTCATGCTTCCTTTGTATACCTGAGTTTTGAACATAATAAAATACAGCAAGCAAAGCACAGAGTAAGGTTTAAATGTGCTTCTCCAAGTAGCTAAATTTTAATTCTCTAGGCAGGTTTTCATATTGTAAAGTTCAGCCTTTAGAGCAGGAGGAAATATTTGGAACTTGTATATATATTTTGATATTGCAGTATCATTTTGAACTTCAGCAGGTGCTCAGGAAGGGGCAAGGACCTTGGATGGTCCTGCCCTGCGCAATTTTTGACCTCTGCTCTGCTGGTTGCAACTTTTGCTTCCTCTATAAAGCTGCCAAGAAAATGCAGGGGCACTCTTGTTTTGTAATATCACAAGCCAGAATTAATCAGTTGTTCCTGCAAGTACTTCATGTCCCTTGTGTTTAGTTACTGCAAATACCTTTCTCCTGGCTAAACTGAACTGGCCTTCTTGTGACACCAGAGGTGCCCTTTTACATCCCATTTTATAACGTTAGAAATTGAATTTGATACGCATTAGGCCCTGGGAATGGATCTGTGAGTTTAATTACAAACCATGGAAAGGAAAAATGTTTGATTTCTATACTTGAGAGTTCAGTTGCCCAGTTCTGGCCAGTAGCATGCAGTGAAGATTAGATTTCCACTGCTGCATGATTTAAAATTATATTAACCAATAAAAGGCTGCTCACAGAAGCAGGGTTGCCAGTAAATACTACCTTATGCTGCTATTTTCCCTGCCTACAGCCTGCCTGACCTCAGATTTTTTTAAAAAGCTATATGTAAAGGTGGATAATCTGCATATGAACATTAAGACAGTTTCCTGATATTTTAAGAGTTAAACACTCAGAAGGTCTGTGCAGAATATTTGACCGTTTGTCCACCCTTTTGCATGTTAGACATCACATGATACTATGCCTGAAGTCACCCAGGGCAACACAGCTGCTGTCTACTTCCTTCATAAGCAAGAGAAAGTGGGATAGACAGTTTTCCGTTCTAGTATTTCCATACCTATGTTAAAGCTCCATTGAATTTACAGTGTGATAGCTTCATTTGCTGAATCGCCAGATTTCTACTCAATGCTAGGTGTCAGTTTAGGAGTATGTGGTATCTACTTTCAGCACTGTTCAGGAAAATTCAGTTCCATGGTCTTCAGTGGGTTTTTAAAATAGGCTTCTATACTGTCCTGGAGAGACAAATTCTGAACTGGAGCCTGAACATATAACCCTAACACCTCATTAGTATTTGTGCTGAGTGTTCCAGTTGCGGTGGACCTGACCAAACATCAGATAATAGTCCTGTAATGACTGAAGGAGAAGATAGTGCTGTGTTTTGTTTCAATTAAAAAAATAAATAACTTTAAAGTACCTTGGTGATGCACATTTTCCAGTTCCTCATTTCACAAGAAAGAGATACTTTAACAGGGCAGGATATGCCAGCTCTCTCTTGCTCTCTCCTGTCACATAATTTTTTCTGAATGTAAAGCTGCTTTTTAAAGGGGGGTGGCCTGGAGTGGCTGCTTTCTTCTGCATTCTGCTGCCCAGAGCCGCTTTGGAAAAGCTGCGCTCCAGAAAATTAGTATTCTCAGAGTGCAGTTCATCCCATCCTGGCCATGAGAAGATGAAACTCTTTCTGAAGAGGGCTTGTTTTTTGCATGTGCTATCTCCCTTTTCCCCTCCTCTACCAGAAGTATAGATAAATTACTTAGCTAATTAAATAGGAGAGAGGAAACTGTTTCAGAGTAAGTATCTCTCTGCTGGGCTAATCCAGAATAACTGTTGCTTCCAGTTTGCACACTGATGTATTTTGCAAAAATGGCTCTGTATAGGCTAATTCCTGTGATGAGATGCATGTTGCTCTGCAAGTAGGTTGCACAGTATGTTCCGTAGTTTCTACTCAACACATGCAGGATTACACTCATTTTTCTGCATCATCTGTAAGGAGTGATAAAAAATCAGCACAAGCTGAACAGAAATCAATGGGGAACCAGAATAATAGTGTTTCCTGTTGACTTTGTAAATGTCTGCAGGACTCTAGTAGATGAAGTTCACTTTTGTTCATTGGACAAAGTGGCCCAATGCCCATGTCCTCTTTCCATGCATCGCTCTGCAGTAAAGCTGTGAGGGGCTGAATATAGAGCAGGTGGCATAGAAAGCTCTGAATTTGAACCATTAATTTTCAATAGCTGTTATTATTGGCATTCTTTATTTTCTAGTGTGCGAAAGTTCCTCCCCAATGTAACTGGTAACAGCTTATTCATAAGCAGGAATTAGTATCTCCTAACAATTTATAGAAGTTATGGAGTCAGCGTACCTTTAATAAGATTTTTTAAGTTGAAAGGGAGGGAGGAAAGGAGTCAGTATCTCTGTAATATAAAACAATTTGTGCACTGAGAGGATAACCTCTTGCTGCAGGTGTTGAGGACAGTAGGCACATGGTGCAGGATATTTCCTGCTGTCCTGACATCACACAGCTGTGCGTTGGACTTTTTCTTCCTAAGGCCAAATTTACAGGAATCAGTAGGAAATCGGCTTCACTGGTTTTAGCTGAACCATTTTTTTCTCTCTCTGCTTTTATCCCTGTGTTTGATGCTTTAACATTCTCTGTTCTTTAAGTCTGTGCTTGAATGAAGCCAGGAAGAATCCAACTGTGTATTTTAAAGACCCATATTTTCCATACTTCTTTGTATGAAATAACAACATTGATTTGTTTTGCCAATTATTCATTTTTCTACACAGTGCACAGAGTTGTTTGTTAGAAGCTATGCCACTTGTTTTTTATTTTCTAGCGGTGTCTCTAATCCCACATCATGGGTTTTACTTTATTGAAATCATACGTAGCACCACTTGCCACCCGCTTTTAAAAACCTTTGTTTAATTCTTTTCAAAACAAACAGATTTAAATGTTTTTCCTTTGATTTTTAGACGCTGTCGGGGTTGCCAGATCAAGACTCATTCTACGACGTGGTGGACTGTCTGGAAGAACTAGGCATTGAAGCTATTTCACAGAGACACTTGAACAAGAAAGGAACAGACTTGGACTTAGTTGAGCAATTTAACATTTATGAGGTAACATAACATGCCCTGTTTTATGCATCTTACAGCTTGTGCAAACTTCAAAGCCAAGAGGAGGAGGGGAATGTAACCTAGGTGAAATCAGTTATCTATTTTATTTTAAAAGAAAAACATCTGGTTGCTAGAATTATTACACACATTCATATATGTGACTTGCTATAGTACATAGCTGTGTTTAATGCAAATGCATTTCATACTAGAGCTGGGGCATACTCCAAGGCAAACCAGCACGTTTACTAGCCTCCTTAGAGGCAGTTCTGCCTGCAATTAAAACTTTCTCAGACTGCTAGCTACACCTCCTGAAGTAAGTACAAGTTCTTTCCATATGCAAAAGTATTCATGCTCATGAAAAAGGTTCGGCTGAGCTCAGCTTCACAAATGCCACTTGTTCTGCAGCTGAATACCCATCGAGTCCTTGTTTATGAGTTTACACTGGACTGGATCCTATACAATCTGCAGCAATGGAATAATGAGTTACTCCACATTCATAACTACTTCTGAAGTATTTATGTGTCAGGGTAGGATATCCAGTTTCTTAATAATTTTCTTCTTTTCAGACTTTGAGAAGTGTTGGAGCAGGAAGGTTTAGGCTGAAGTTAATGTAATGTAAATGGGAATTCATGTTCGGGCACGATGAAATGAAACTACTTTATCTCTATCTAAGTCCAGCAACAGATTTGGTAGATTTGATTCACCATTTTCTTCATTAACTCTACGCCCATGTCACTTCACTAACTTTAGCAGAGATAAGTTTTATATACAGCAGTTTGCAGGAAGAGTCAGGCCAATATAGGAACATGAGGATGAGAGGGCTCCATGTTTTTCTTTCTTTTTCTATTGTCAGAGGCATGAGCTCATAAAATCCTTTTTAAAAGAAGATATTAATCTTAGAAGCAAGGGATTTTGTGCGTGTTGCGCATACTGAAAGACTTAATTGCAAAATTAGCAGTTTGCTTAGTTGGGTACCAGCTTTTTCTCGATGACCAGTCTAAATTTAGACATGCCTATGCATATTCTTTCTTTTTTCTGCCAACATTGTTCTGTATCTGAAAAATGTCTTCTTCCCTGCTTAAATAGGTTTTACACACCCCTGCCTTTGTTTTGTTAAAGTCAATTCCAGTAAGAGTTATCAATAACAAGACTAATAGAAACAAAATATGAATTCTTCTGATCACCCATATCACCCTCTTCCCTACCTCTACCTATTTGAATGGTATCTCTTCGTACATACCCAATGGTATCACTTGCTTTGTTTCTCTTAGAAGTATGTCACATCGACATCTAATGGTGTGCTGTCATTCAAGATATTAGGTATTGCACCCATATTTTACTACTCTACTGTTTCCAGCTGATGTCTGTCCCAACCTGTGCTTGAAGCTTCTGTCAAATGTCATTGTGGCCATATTATTCTCAGCATCATTCTTTTCTGATGTTATACATATGGTCCTCTGTATTGACAGTGCTTCTGAACTGGCAGAAAATACTGAATTTTACACTGAAAGGCATATGTGAAAGTAATTATGCTAACCTAAAAATTGGGAAGCTCAGAGGAGATGTGTGGTCTGCCTGTTTTGTTTTGTTGGGTTTTTTTTTGGTTTTTTTTTACACTTAATCTGTTGTGGTATCAGTTAACAGAAATAGTTTTGTTTCTTATTTTTTTCTTTTGTTTGCTTTGCAGGGAGATCTGTAAATATGGATATTTTTAAGAGGAATGCAGTTACATATGTGCTGATCTTTTCCCTGGCTGGGGAGAAGTGATGCCAGTTTTCTAAAATACTTTCTAAAGTAGTAGATGGTAACTTCTACTCAATCATTTACAAGTGTCGTGGCTGAACATGAGGAAATGTTCAATCAGTCAAAGCATGAGAGTTTTTTCTGTTGATTTCACTAGAGCCAAGACTTCACCTAAGTATTTTGGAAAGAAATAAAGAGAGCTTGATGTCCAACACTGCTCAGCTTCCCTGAAAATCAAGTCCTATGTTAAAAAAAAAAAAAAAAAAAAAGCCAAGGAGATACACAGATGTGTTGTTGCAGGTCCTGTAGTATTCTATACAAGGTGTCAATATATGATTCCATTATTGAAGCTGCTACACTGCACTAATGAACAGACAGCAACTTGCATGGATAGCTATAAAAACGGTGACGCTAATACAAGTTAGTCACATTGAGATCAGTTTTTAAAGCCTACATGTGAAGATGTGGTGTCTAAAGGAACTGAGTCAGAAGCCATGTCTTTATTCCTTTCTTTCTCAGCTGACCCTGAGACATGAGGATGGAGATGAGAGTGCCGAGCCCCCTCCCAGTGGGCGCAAGGACCGGAGAAGGGCCAGTCTTGGTGCTACTGAGCGAAGAGGGCTGGAGCGCCGACGGAGCCGCAGGCACTCAGTACAGAACGTCAAAAGCACTTTATCGGCCCCTGCGAGTCCCTGCGGTCTGTCGAACTCTAGTTTCATGCTGGGCCACGGACAGCGTGTTGAAGATCTCAGTGAGAGGTAAGTGCATGAGTTGGGGAATAGCCCTTTCTTTTCCCCTATTACTTTCTGTTATGTTCATTGCATTTTATTAATCTGCCAGACTTTTGTTTTCTTTTTTTCCCCTCTTTCCACTAAATTCAAAAAGAAAAAAAAATCATATTTAAAGTTAAAACAAACAAAAAAAAAACCCAAAAGCATAAAAAAGAAGTGGATTTGTAGATGACTTGATTTATCTACATAGCTACATTCCTTGGCGTGCCATCTACCATAAGTAAATGAACCCAGACCACATGAGGTAGAGCATTCCATTTGGGAACTAACCAGGGTTAATCTTCTCAATTGACAGATTTTATATTCAATGTAGTGACACAATGGAAGATTGTAACGAGGGAATAGTCACATTAATGCAGAGCTGTGCGTCCTGTATATGTGTTGTGGTTTAACCCAAGCTGGCAGCTAAGCACCACACAACCACTTGCTCAGTCCCCTACAGTGGGATGGGGGAAGAGAATTGGAAGGGTCAAAGTGGGAAAACTCGTGGGTTCAGATAGAAAGAGTTTAATAATGGGCATAAAATAATAATTATAATTTAAAAAAATAAGGCAAAGAAAAATAACAAAGGGAGAGAAATAAAGCCCAAGAAAGACCAGTGATGTAAATTAAAACAATTGCTCACCCTAACCAACCGATGCCCAGCCAGTCGCAAGCAGCAGCCTCCCCTGCCAGCCTTCCTGCAGTTTTATTGCTGAGCATGGTGTCATGTGGTAGAGAATATCCCTTTGGTTAGCTCGTGTCAACTGTCCCAGCTGTGTCACCTTCCAGCTGCTTGTGCACCCCCAGCCTGCTTACTGGTGGGGTGGTGTGAGGAGCAGAAAATGCCCTGACTTTGTGTAAGCACCGCTCAGCAATGACGAAAACATCCCTGTAATATCAGCAGCTGGGCCCAGCGCAAATCCAAACCATAGCCCCATGCTAACTGCCTCAAAGAAGATTAACTCTATCCCAGCCAAAACCAGCATGTTCTCCATCCCTCATTCTATACCATTTATGTCATGCTCAAGTCCCACACTATCCAATACATCCTCATGAACCACACTCCCCAACTCTTCCCATCAGCACAGTATGTTACAGTTCTTTCTTTCCCCCCTTAAGACTTTGCAGTTAGCATTCCAGCACAAATATTTTCCTTTGAGGCTACACTATAGTAATGAACATGTCTTTTATTTTGTAATTAGTGAAAGAGAGACAGTAATGACTAGTTGAGCAGCAGTCTATAACACTAGAGTCAGTCAAAGCTAGTGGTGTTGCACATCCTCTACCGGCTGACTTGGGCTGTGCATGCCTAGAAAAAAAGGGAGCTGCAGATCCTCAGCTCGTTGAACTACCAAACAAGAGGGCTGGAATTAATTTTGCCTAAGTTAGATGTCTGATCAGCTCACCTCCCTTTGATGTTAGTGGAGTGCAGCAAGCACCGGTTGGCCTTCAGTTATCTAACGTATTCTACATACCTGAAATTTCAGCCAAGATGAATCATGCCCTGAAACTGGGTGTTTATTGGCTGTAAAGGAAACCTGGCTGATTGGGTCAGGTGAAGATGCACACGCTGCAGATAGCTAAAGCTGGACACTGTCATCTCGTGGCTGAAGGTGCAATTTGCAAAACCAAAGCATACTCCGTGAAGGGTATATTTTGTGTTGATTATAACATTTGGGAAGTTCTTTCGGGGGTTTCTGTTGGTTAGCACTGGATGTGAACTTAGAGTTTTAAAATCCTGTATTACATGAAAATCAGCCCTTCTTGCAAAGCAAACTGGGTTAACTAAAGTTAAATGGCTTCAGGCAATACAAAAATACAGGAGTCCAGATAATTTGAAGAGTAGCTGCATGTAGTGGCTTCTGGTTTTCTTTCTTTTCATTTTTATTAATTTTTCTTCTTTGGCAACACATTCATGCTTGTTTTCCATCACCTTCTATTGGCTGGGCTCTTAGTGAGCTGGAGGCTGAGAGCCCTGTGGTCTTACAGGATGATGATGAGAATGACAGTGCATTTGAGGCTGAGTTTAAAGCATCTTCAGTGTGAGTACACCTGGGGGCTTCAGCTGCTCTGCATGAGATGCCTTGAGCATGATCTTGAGCCCTGCTTTGTGGCTTAACCAATGTGATTGAGAATCTTTACCCATGGATGTGCAGAAGATACCAATGATTTGCTAAACTGATCAATTTGGATTAGAAATAAGGGGATACTTCAATTCTACAGAAATTGTTGGTTCTTGTACTGTAGTTAAATAAGTGCAGGTCATGAAAAATGGTCACTGCTACCATATATTTTCTCACAATTAATGTTTGCTTACTACCTTTATTTTGCAGTCTTTGCTAATTCCTAATGAATTTGTGTTTGAGCTGATTTTTAGTATCAGGGCTGTAGAAACATGGCGAATTAGTTTCCTAAATTCTTTGAAATATTTTTTCACTGCCATAGCATGATTTCAATAATTATTATTCATATTTCAATAATTAATTTCAATAATAATACTAATTATCTTCCTTTTCTGAATGAGATTATCCAGTTTGGCTCTACATCCTCCTTGAAACTGGCATAACTTAAGGCATAACTTAACCTTAAAACCAGGAAAGAAATCTTCATTTAAGCAATCAAATTTAATTGTGAATTGTTCTTGGTATCTTCTCTAGGAAAATAATTAAATTCTCTTCAACTCCATTTGGAATTTCGAATTTGCTCACCTGCCTCTCTAAGGAAAGAGCCATTCAATTAGGAATATACGTAACGCTGATCTTTATTTCACGTTAGATAAATAAAAATAATTTTCGTTTCCCCATTCTCCAACCCTCGGAGCAGGTAAAGACAGGGAGTATCACTTGTAGCTAACAAATCAGGTTTCTTCCCATTGGATATTACAGACTACAGAATGTTTTTTGGTACCTGAAGATGTAAGTTCCATGCCCAGTGAAGTTCTCAAAGTTGCTGTAACAAGAAACTAGTCAACTGTTGGCTCTTACATAAAACCTGTTGAGTTTCTGGTAAATAAGTATTTCAGAAAAGCTGATTCTGTTCTTCACAGTTTTAGTCTCATCATTTACTCAAATCTGTACTTGTGGTAAGAAGACCAGCGGGTCTCTCAGTTTTCAGTGAAATAGTCCAGATGAATGCAACAGTATCTCTACACCTGATAGCTAAACTGTGACAAAAAAAACCAAAAACCATAAAGTAAATATTCATGGCTTCTATTCATTAACAGTTAAGCAGAAAAATAGTGAAGTTGAATGGCTTGTACAAAGTTTTTACATAGTTATAAAGTTTGAATTCGCCTTAAGCAGAAAGTTTTTCTCTCTGCATTGTTGCTACTGGAATCAGGTTTTCAAATTTCAGCATGTGGTTTCTGATGCAACTTACTTATTCATTTAAAGGATTTTAATTGAGCATCATAACTTTATGCCTTGCTGCAAGTTGTAGTGAAATTTTAAAATTGTATGTTGAAATATGATGCAGCCATCACCTGGTTTTGTCAAAAGAAATGCTTGTTGTATCTCTCCAGCTTCCATGATGAATGTTGTAGAGAGGAATCTATACAACTAGAGAGAAGTTACTTATTACCTCCCTAAACTGAAAGTAACATTTGTTCATCCAGGAAAGATCTCTCTTCTGCTGATGTTCTTTTGGTTCATAATCCTAGTCCCTCTGGAGGAAGGAGAAAATTTCAGAGTTCTTACAGTGCTGTGTTTTCTAAAAAGTAGTCTGCAAAAGGGGTTCCAGTCTCCTTGTTCCTTCACTGCGTACTCTTTACCAATAGGAAACATGTAACAATATTAATGATAATCATATTGTGTTGCTTCTGCTGGTATCTAAGCTTTGTGTGTGGCTGCAGATGTCTGTGGCTGATTTTAGAGTGGATTACCACCATTAAGTTCAATGGAATTGGTTCTGATGGGACATGGTTGGAGATTAAAGTCACACTCTTACGCTGTACTAAATTGTACTTTGGACAATATTCTTGGTTACTTTTGGACTTCACTACCAAAATCAGTAGAAGATTCAAGTTCTTCCTTAGCATTCTCCTTCCCACAGTGTTCATGTTTCTCTTCTTTCTAACTCCGTCAGCTGGTTTGGCAGTTACTTTGCTTTTGTTTACCACATCAAACAGGTTGTCCACAGTCATCTGCTTTGTGTCAACCGATAAGTCTTCCAAAAACAAGAAAAATCCATGGTACCGGTAAAACAACAACAACAAAAAAAAGCAATATTGGCCAAATTCTGTTCTGTCTCACAATGCTCTATATCCAAAAAAGCTGTCTGAAGTCGATTAAGTTGCTCTGATTTATGCCAGGTTAATTGAGAGCAGACTTTGGGTTTTGACCTGGGAAAAGTTGACCATAAATGCGAAGGGCAACCAAAAGGAAAACTTGCAGGCCTTTTTCATCCATTTGGCAACCTTCTTCCAAACTAAATGTATTGCTTTTTCATTTGTGGTTCAAAACAAATAAAGACCCAAATCTGCTTTGTGTTAAAATAGTTTTCATGGAGAGTGAAACCCAGACTAATGTGCCAGTTACTAAATAAATAATGAAAGAACTTGATAACAATTACTAAGAAAAGGCAAAGGCTGGTTGAAGGATATGTAGCTGTTGCAGGGTACTTGAAAATGTCGGTCCTGACCACCAGAAGATTTGCTTTGCTCAAAACTTCTTTCTTTTACCATGATGGCATCGAGCTCCTAAAAACCTGGTGGGAAATTCAGTCCTGTTAACGTGATGTTTTAAACGCTTCACTGAGGGCACTTCCTAAGGTTTTCTACACTGGTCCAAATTGAATGCTCTCAATCTGTGGTCTAGCATGCTGTTTCTTAAGCGGTAGACTTTTAAATAAGTTCTTCCATGGGGTTGGTTTTTTTCTTTTTAAAGTAAAGCTAGCTTTTTCCAACCACACAATGGACAGAGCCAGGGAAAAATGTAAGGAGTGGCATGGAACTTGCACTAGATTGAGGTTTTATTGTATGGAGTGATTTCCAGCAATATAAGCATTAAAAAGCAAATTCATGTCTGTCTGTCAGTCTCATTGGTCTGTCTTTGAGGGAGTAGAAGACAGGTAGTTTGGAAGTTTTCAGTGCTGTCTTGAGCGCTGAACAGGTGCTCTGCAAGAGCCCTATACATACAAACCAGGAACAAGTTCTTCTCACAGTTTTGCAAATGAATGTGTTTCACATTTTGCTGTGCGTTTTCCTTTCTTCAATACTGCACTGCATAGCGCCCCACCATCTCTCCCCTGGGTTTTCCATCAGAGCTGTGTCAGCCAGACTTAGCAAACCCTACTCGAGCTTCTGTGAGATTTACAATGGCACCTCTTACCAGCATTTGAGTGAACGGCTCTGTCAAAGCTTTGTGGAATAAATTACATTCAAAGACTGAGGATAATAAAGTTGTGAATAGCTAGGATTAGGTATTTACCTTACTGTACTAGACTCTCTACTTTCTTCTTCTTTTTCATAGCTTTGATTTGGTTTATATCATCAAAAATTGCAAAGAATTGCTAGGATTGATCATGTAACACTATACGTGTTCATCTAGAGATAACCAGGCCTTGGTTAGGACTTGAAAGTATTCCTGTGATTGAAACCCAACAAGCAGAAGAGCTGACTGCCATCTTAAGAACCCATCAGAGCAGAGCCTGCAGCTTGAATAGGTGACCAATGTTGGATATAAAAAGCTACCTTTTCCAGACTGTGGGTCTAAAAAGGTAGAAGACCACCAACAATTGAGGTTCACCTGAGGCTTCAAGATTTTTCAATCTGAAGACAGTTGGCCTTCAGGAGAATTGAATTGTTTAGGAAAAAGCAGTGAAGAGAGATTTATATACCTATGAACTGTGTTTTTTTTAGGGTCCTGCCTGGAAAGCTGTTAGGACTCTTCCTCTGAGCAAAGAGTAGCACAGGGAATTCCAAAGTTACCTGCATATAGCTGGGCTAGCTGGACACAGCACCATTGCAAAGGGTACACTGGGCTCAAAGGCTTTCACACCCTTTACAATCCTAGGAAAAAAAGTTGGAAAAATGTTGTCTAAATAAAGCAAAGCTGTGCTGAGAAGTCATAAGGATTTGTTTGTTAGAAACTACATGTGTGTGATGCTTGAGGATGGCTCAGATGCAGGAAGAGATCATTACACTGTTTTGGTTTTACCAGAAAACAATGAACACAGCTGAGCCTCTGATGCTAAGCATTTTTTCTGCTTAACTTCGGATTCCTGTCGAGTTTCTAACCAACGGCCGAGCCCTTAGTTTGGCTACTATGCACGTTAATGGTTATTCAAATTGCTTCATGTAGAGCCAGGCCTGCAGGGGTGGTTTGTCCAGAATACAGCTGAGACATTTTTTCTGTTAAACTTATTATGATTTTCAATGTTTTCATACATCCTAAACCATAACTAATCTTTGGTTTTTCTCTAGCATTTACTATGGCAAAATTCTAGGTTTTGTCATGACGTTTCAGAGCTGCAAATATGATGAATGGTATGAAGCAGCAAAGTGAGGAGAAGCGACATTAGCATTTAATGCAGAGCTTAGGCTGTGATGCAGATTGTTAAAGGCCTAGAAGAGAAAATAAGTTTGTTTATTTTTATTGCTGCAGTTGAAGGAAACAAATGTATTTTATTCCTAGATGTTTGTCTCTGGTTCCTGTTTTTGGATATTCAAAACAACCGAGGCATAAATCTAGACTAAGCAAGCATCTGCAGGGTAAACATGCAGCCACCTGTCTGTGGATATGCCAAGGATCCCTTTAATGCATATATGTATGTGGTCTGAGCTACCTGGAATTTGAGCACCTGGCTACCTGGTGGCTTTGAAGTAGTGGCATGTGATGAGTTATGGAGGAGGTGTTAGCTTTTCACCATTTGGTTGATACGGGCAAAAATTGAAATGGGTTGTAAAAAAGTGGGTTTGGAAAGGAGATTTATCCATGAAATTAGAAGGCTTGGTAAGGCTGCATCTGTTCATAGCATCAGACATTTATTAGACATTGATAACAACAACATACAAAATCTGATCTGTTACGGTGCTGCTGTTTTAGTTTTGGAACAAGGGGGACACATTTATTTCTCTTGTGCAGGTAGGGTTATTTGAAGCATGAAGTTCAGCAGATTTGAAAAGAGGTGAATAAAAATGTGCAATTTGTGATCTTACTCTCTGTAAGAATATGCAGTAGAGGAAGAGACATAAAACAGGTTAAGAAAATTCTTTTAAACCCACACCATAAACAAAAGCCTCCATTTATGTATAAATAGGAATTGACCTATTAATGCGTGGGTAATAATTTTTTTTTTAAAGTTACAGCTTGATGAGTGTCTTATGTACTGGTTCAATTACTGCCTCAGTTTGAGACCAGTGCTTTTTGTCTAAATTAAAATTCCTCAGTGGAAATGTCAGATTTTGTGGTAAAAGTGCTGTTTGTGGATGTTGCTGAAAGGAATGTTTTATACTGCGTATACATGCAGAATCCAGTTGACAGCATTGGACTTTGCTGCAAAAGCAATGGTAGATTTCCCCTATTTTAATTGTAGCAGAAAGCACTGAGACTTAAATGGGGTTATAGATGCACGGGCAAATGAAAGCACAGTGTGACTTAGACTATTTTTTTCATTATTCCTTGCAGGACTGTGTATTTAGATTTGGTGAATTACCTGAGGAAATGTAATACCAACCCGGGGTTTGAATACGTTTTCTCCAGGGTCCCATTTTAGTGTCTTATGCACTGACCCACATGTGCCTTAGAGGATTCACCTCCACAATGTTTTCCCAGTGTTTGTAAACATGATCCTCTGAGGCCAGGAAACTTTTTTACACATCCAGATGAGATGGGAGGAAAAGAGGACAGCAGTTTGGCAGGATGCCATTTCCAGATCCCTCCCTTTGAAGTAAGGGGCAGTAATTGTGACCTTCAAGTGTCAACCAGTATGCAGTTCCAAGCTCTGAAAACGCCATTTCTTCTCTCTTTCTGTATGTGTTTCAGTATTTATTGCACCTAAAGTCTCCCTACAGCATGATTCTGTTTCTTTACCTCTTCTGTGCATACAGATGTAAAAACATCAATGCTGTCCAATGATCAGAGAGTTGGGACTCTTTGCAAAGCCTTTCCAATATCTTAAGCAAGATTCTGCCGTCTTGCTCTGCTTTGATGTGTCCTATATAAACTAACTGCAGCAATGAAAAAAGCGTGGAGGCATTACCTAGCTATTACTTAGGTGTGAAAAGTTGTTACTGATAATATTTTAGGGGTGAGAAAATAGTAATAACCTGAAGATAAAGAACAGCATAATATGAAGTTACGGAGAATGCACTCACTTTGCATTATTTGTGATTTCCTCAACTTTTTTCTGAACAGTTTTCAATATTTAGGGCAGACATAGCAGACATACCAGGATAATTTATCTTTTGACCTTTGTAATTATAATTCTTAGTTTCCTTCTGTGTAGGAGGCCAAATTTTGAGACTTCACAAGGAAGTTGTTAGCTGTATCTTTTCATGCATTTTCATCTTCATGTAATTGTACCAACTGCAGCAGTGAAATGGAAATGAGCAGGTGGGTCGATAGGTAGTTTTGGATTTAAGGGAGGAGGAAAGTGTATTGCTATGTCTTTATATGGAGTAATAAATGATGAATTTAAATTATTTCCACTTTTGGCTTTCACATAGTAGACTAGTCGAATCTGTTCTGGCAGCTAGGATAGAAGAAAGAAGAAACAGAAGTGTACCAAAGCATTTGTTTGTTTTATGAGGACTTAGGAATTTGGCCATGAATTGTGCTGTCTAACCTATGAAAGTAGAATTGAACTCATAAATTCAGAACAATGGCAAGTGATTGCAAAAGAAAATAAAATTACATCCACTGTGACTTGTAAAGATCTCTCCTTGATGGAACATTTTTCATTTTCTATTTGTTCACCTGTGAGGGGTTCAGAGGAAGCGGCTTTCCAAGTGCTGTGCAAGAGGTAAAACAGATCAGAGGTTGGAAGGGGAGTGGGGAATAACCTTGAAAGAAAAATTTAAGATCAACTGTAGTATTTCATTTAAAATAATATTGTGGAATGACTAATGGTTATCTTACTTCACTGAATGTGGCTTATAGTCCTAGTCAGGAGCTGCTACTCTGAAAGGCAGTGAAAGCTTAAGTGAAAGTAATTTAAAGCAGCTAAACTGAAAAGCACTTGACTTAATTACAAAGAGAGAGAGACAGAACATTCCTCATCAGTAATTAACTGCACATAGGGTTATTTTCAGAGAGTGTGGGAATAATGACCAACAGCTTTACAATTCCCCAGGCCTTTCTTCTCTGGGTCGCTTTGTAACTTCAAGACCCCTTTTTTCACTGAAGACCAGTGTTCGCATTTCTTGGGAATTTCTGTATAATTCTGTGGGTGGTCGCAAAAGGTTCAGAAGTACACTTAAGGCTTGTCTAATAACCTGCAAGTTTAAGAAGTAAATATTTAGTAAGACTTTAGTAAAGGTTAAATGAGCCCTACACAAATTGGAATCATATACCAAAAAGGAGATATTTTTGTGTGCTGTTACCTCATTAATTAACTTTTATGTGTATTGTATGTGCACATCCAAACATTGGTAGCCTAATTATGGCAAGACCATCCTTTTTCCCATTGTTCGATATTCAAATGTTAGTAGCCAAATTCTTCCTGAATTAAAATAATTTTAAGCATATCTTATACTTTAAAAATTTTCTTTGATACCAGGCAGAGCAGGATGTCTCTGTGCTCATGCTTATTTTCTGGCTTTGGTGGTGGTGTTTTGTTTTTTTCCTTTTAGCACAGCTTTTGATTTTTGTATTAACCAATCTTTGGGGCAAGGGGGTGGCACAGGGGGGAGTGAAAACCTTGTGTTTCTGGGCTACAGGCTAGAACAAAGAAAGGCTGAGTTCCTTCAGACTACATTCATCAAAACTCTGTGAAGGGAAGAGGAAGAGTTTTGCAAGGAGCCTGGCAGAGGCAGCAGATACATAACCTTCTGGGGACCAGTAAGATGGAGGGCACTTTTTTGGTTCTTTGAATTCCTGCAGAGTGAGAGGTAGTGTCTTCAAAGTGATGCCTTAGTTTCAAAATCATCTAGCTGTGGCTAGCTCAGGTATGTTTTCAGTATGATGCTTAGGATCCTACAGACTTTGCCCCTGCCATCAGCTAGACTTGTGATTTATCCCTTATTATAATTTCCTTTCATCCATCTGTGTTGGTTAGTGTTTGTGTATCTGCAACGTAGAGTCACTATTTAACGTCAACAGGATATTAAGTTTGATTGGCACTTCTTTTTTTTTTTTTAATATACTTTAAAAAGGAGAAAGGTTATTCCATTAGTTCTAAAGACTTTACCTAGATTTTGTTTTGATGCCCTAGTGGTTCTTTATCCATAAACTTCACTGTCGTAGTCTTCTAAACATCCACATATTTTAAGGGGCTATAAATACTTTCACGTCAAGCTTCAGTTGAAATGGCTGAGCAAAACGCATGCCCTAGTAGGTGCATGTTAGTTGCCATCACTGATGATATACCTTATAAAGATTTGTGGAGTTTTGGGGGGGTTGTTTGTTTGGTGAGGGTCTTAGCCTGTAGCAGTAATCCATTTCAAAGATGAAAACAAACACAGTGATTGTTTTGACATTTGTTTTCACAGCTATAAAGCTTTTGTTCAAATGCTTCTAATCTGGTGCTGTTATCATGGAACTCAAGTAACACAGCAGTAGCCTTAAGGTGAACTGAATATGTCTGGTCCTTCGGCATTAGCTGAAACCCTTCCTCCCTGCTTCAGTGTAAATATTTGCCTTTTGTCAAACAGGATAGGTTCTCCTGTGATACTGAAAAACTTGTTGGTTCTGCAACTTGGTTTAATTGAAGAGCTCCCTATGTATCATTTTTCTTAATTTAATTCTACTATTGCACTGACACCAAATTTGCATGTGTTATATGGAAGGAAAAGTGAGTTTTTCCACATCATCCCTTCTCTATTGTCTACAGAAATCAACACATAACCCTGAAGGATCCAGATGAATTCACAAATCTGCTGCTCTGTTTGAGCATCTGTTTGTCTGATGTTCTTAGCTTTAAAGAATGTCATCTGTCTGTAGTTGGTGTTTTCCTGTTTTAATAAATAGTGAAGTGGAAAATTTCCTTTGCTACCTTTTGGGAAAGATTTAGGTAGTGGGTAATACCTGTTTTCATGGACAGAACATCTGTTCTTTAAACAATACTGAGAAACAACTGCCGCTATTGCTTTGGTTGAAAGAAGAGTGCACTTGATTCCTGCCTGTGAACTTAACCCTCTCCTCTGATTTGAATCTGATCCACTTCCTGGGGATAGTCCAGGGGTCTGAAACTGTGAGTTTAGTTGCTGGAAGAGGACTTTGCAAGCATTGAGCATCTCTCCTAAGCAGTCACTTTCTTCTGTTGTGCAAATTGCCCTTGACCAAACTTGGCTCCCCGCAGGCTGGGGACCATGCCCGTCTCCCCACACACCAGATCTGCAGAGGACAGGTAGAGCCAGTTCCTTCCTCTGACTTTTCCAGCCAGTTGCCATGCACCTGCTGTCCTCCTAGAGTTAGTATAAGCAGAGGAAAAGACCTCTCCAGTCAAAGCTTTTGATCTGGAAGTCAAGGAGATTTGAGAAAAGAGTCTGTGGCCTGACAGGAGAACTGTCAGGCTTGTATCTCTAAAATCTCAAATAATACACAAATTAAGGGGCTGTTACTCTTAATGTGCTTCCTTAAATAAAATTGGAGATAAACATCACAGCAGACACAAGTATTTCCTTCATGTGACTTTTTTAATAGTTCAGAACCCGTCATGAAGGAGGACAAGGGGTAAATATTCCCTTCAGCTCCAGGTAGGTCATATCACATCCTGGTCTAAGTTCTGTTTCTCATTGTAGGCAGGAGTGTGTTTCTACCTATAGACTGAAACCAAACCTTGCAGGCCCCAAACTGGTCTTTGTGTGATAATAGTTTTCAGTGCAGTAACTGACTTAAAAATTAAATTAAATCTCTGCTTTATAACAGCCTTCAGCACATGGATGTATTCCACAGCTTACCTGAAAGAAGCAGGCATGTAAAAAGCTAAGGTCCTTTAAGCATATCTATCTTATATACATTCTGGAGAGCTATTTCTATTTAATAATGTTTTTAAGTAAATGCTAGTGCTTATGGAAAATATGTCATTGGTGGCTCTGGAAATTGAGATATCACAGTTCTATTTCCTGGTTTGTTTTTCAGCTGTTAACCTCAGTTTATATGGACATTTCTGTGGTAATTCTAAAAGTTGCTTTTTTTCAGGATTTTTTTGCAGACAGTCCTTCAAGGCTAAGGTGCAGTAATTTTTTTTTTATTATTATTGTGAGGGACTGGTCATGTGTCCTAATTTTATGAAGGCTATTATATATAGGATTAATTTAAGGTGTTTACGTATTTATAATTAAGCTAGTTGTGTGGGAATATTTTCACAATAATGGATTAGAATAATACTTTGCAAAGCAGTAAGAAACCCAGATGACTGTATTTTAATTGATTACTGCTTACCTGTAGTATTTAATATATGGCTCATTTGTAGGTTGTACACTTTCTATACAGAAGCTCAGCATTTTCAAAAACGGGTACCTAAAATCAGAATAACGAGTGGTTATTTAGTTCCAAACTTTGGCTGGCCCTAGGGAATTAGGCTGTAGAGTAAAAGTAGTTTTGGGCCTCTAAGTACCAATTAAATAGCCTATTCTGATAAATACTGGTTATAAAAACTATGAACAGTGGGGAAGGGAACCAGCTTTCACTCCTGGTAAATACAAGGCTCAGTATCAAGACCTTAAATGGTATATTCAGGGTTATAAACACAAGGTGTAAAGATAGGACGACAAGATCTCAAGGAGAATGCCCAGGATGTTTTGCCCACCAGGCAAATGTTAGCTTAAGGACCTGACGATCCTGTGCTATGAAGTTGTCCTTAACTATGAGCTAACCCTCTCAGTTCTGGATGCTTTTTTCTTCTCTCTGTCACTTTCCATTCAGTGCAAATGTAAGTCCAGTGCTTCCCCGTTCAACCCATACTGTATGAACTCCTGTCCTTACTACCATGCACTCATGTGAACAAGTAAATTCTCAAAGTACCCTCCCAAATTTATGAGATCTACCATATCCAGTGTGTATTTCTATGACACTTTTGGTCATTTTGAGACAGTTGATGCAAGGAATTTGACATCATCAATCTGGAGCTTAAAATGTAGTAATAACAAGGCCATTCATATTCATATTAGCAGTAGCTGTGCTATCATGTCCCATGCCAGCATTGTGCTCTTATCACAGAACTATGATCTCACAGAGGTTCATGAGTTATTTACTGAATGTGATTGCTGTAGGACTGGCAGGTGCAGATGTTTGCCCTTCACAGGAGATAATAGCAAAGCTAGTATTGAGCTGCTCACTAGTAAGAAGGGATAGTATGACTGCTCCTGGGTCAACTCCTTTTTTTTGAGGGGGAGAGGGGGGAGTGTGGAGTGGGGTGAGGGTGTAGTATACCGATGTATGCATGTGCGTGGAAGTTGAGAGGTGTCTTCACAGGAAAGATATACATTTGTGGAGAAAGTAAGGAGATGGAGAGATGACACCTCAGATGGTTATGTCACTATGATACCTTTAGGAATGGTTGAAAGTTCCTACCTTATAGATGTTTGACAGAGTATTGTAAGAATTCCAGGTGCTGCCCATTTGCTGAATGTTCTGTAACTGACTCTGTACAAATGCAAGAAATTTTGGATTGACCCTTTGCATTGCACTTGATGAGTTCATGATCTCACATTGTAAATATTCACTGTTCTTATGACATGGAAACTAATTCTGAATGGAAAAAAAATGCATAGTACATCTCTTCAGGATGAGAGAAAAGAAAACTAGCTTTTAGGAAAATGCAAGTGTCTTACAAACACTTGTATGAGTGTTTTACAAACTTTATTGTTGTTTGTATGTTTTACTTTTTGCATGGAACATAGCCTGATGGTATTCATGAAGTGGAGAACTGGACCAACTGCAAAAGAAGTCCTAAGAGAGAGTATTCCATTTCTAAATCTTTCACAAGTCTGCGTGTTTGGGGAGGAAGGTCATAAATGGGAGCAAGAGGAGGCAGACAATGTAGCCTTTTTTGTTTTAATATAGTTTTCTTTTTTACTTAATGTGGTTTGTAGGTTATGGAGGCTTTATGCGTGACTTACAGTTCTCCTCTGCCAGAATTACTGCTGAACGAAAGCCTGCTTTGACCATACTAATCACTCTTTACTGAATAATTTCATGTACTGGCATCCGATAACTTAAATATTGCTACTTGCAAATAGTCCTGAACTGATTTGGTCTCTCTGTTATTTCTAACTTAATGGTTCACCCTGTTCTGTTTTCCAGTTGAGCTATCGGCTGCTGAACAGGAATGTTTTATTTGTGTTAATTTAGAAAGCATGATGTCCAGTGCCAGCTGTCCCATGCCAGCACAGCGTGTACTGTCTTTGCCATCTTTGGAGCACAGCTTAATGACTAACAAGTTGAACATTGGTATTGTCATAAATGTTTTCCATTAATGCCTCTGCAGGTAGGGCAGCAGCAAATGGAAAGCCAAACTTGAGAAAAAAAAAGCCATCTTTGGGATCTTAAAAATCAATAGTAAAAATTGTAAATTGGGGAGAGAATAACATTTTTGTATTGGTAGATACCCTTGCACCCTCACATCTCCATGGGATGTTTTGGGTGGCTCTTTGTCTAGTGCCATAATTCCCCCCTCCTTAGTGTTTTCCTTCCATTTCTAACTTCATTGCATTTCTTTTTCTGGGGACTCACGTTTTCTCTTTCACCTTCTCTCCTTCCATTCCACTGCATGCCTCTTTCCTTGGTCTGACCTCAGAGAGGAGGAAGAGTATGAAGAAGAGGAAGAAGAACAGCCAGTCACAGAGCCCAATACTGAGGATGAGGGAGAGGAAGAGCCTAGTAGGCAGGTCAAAGCCAGGTACCAGGATTCGGCATTGTCCTTCCACCTTTTCCTCACCAGCACAATGTGCAGCAGCAACTGCCTTTTCACTCACCTTCCTAGATCACCTATTAAAGCCACCCACAAAGAAATCTTTTTGCATTTATAAGCTTTCTTGGAGTGTGCGTGTTAATGGAAACATGTTTAATAATGTAGGCTTAACGCACAAAGAACTGCCTGCGCTCACTGCTTTTGTACAAAATGAGTGATGCTTACAAAACTTGAAAGATTTAGCAGAAAGCATAACTTCTAAGCATGGCTTAGGTTTATCTTTTTAGTTAAGGTGATGGTGAAACATTGCAATGCTTCTCTGCGTTAGGATGTTGCTTGGTTTCTTAGGTTTTCATCCGTATTTTCATGATACAACCTTACTACCAATGTCTGTCACTATGAAAAACATTTTTTGAATGCTGCCTAGGATGTCTATGAATTTAGTTCATGTTTTAATAGGGATACATATCTATCTTATGCATATACCTGCCCGTCTGTGTATATATGGATATAAACAAACCACCTATCAAAACAACATTCTCATGTAAAATTTTCCACTTATTTCTGAGGGATATATGGATTTGGCATCTGGCAACTTTATCCTAATAAATGGGAAGAAAGAAAATATGTTCTTTCTTCCAGACAGCCATTTGATTTAGGTTAAATTGTTTGGCTTTGCAACTCGGCAAATGAGATTGGATATTTTTTTTAAATAAACCACATTCATGCAGACGCTATACAGCACGGAAGGAAGAAAGGAAACTGTTTAATGTGCAAATTCCAAAGAAAATACTCTACTGTTGTTATTAATATCTCCCAGTCTGCAAACCTTGCCAATGGCTGCCTGAAATTTCAAAATTAAGTGATAATTTCCTCAAATCCAATTCTTGAAATTCAAAGCTGAGACACAAGTTATTAGTAAATCACATGAATATACTAAAATACTGTTAAAGAAAAACAAGGAAAAGCCATGTACAGGGCATGATGTTCTTTTAGGTCATTGGTCTTTTAAAATAATAGTCACTTTGAGATAACTGAGTGATATTCCCCTGACTTTTCTAAATACCTCCTTTCACTGTCACTGTTGCATAACAAAAGAGATCTGTACCCTGGCTGTTCATGTTAGATGCTGTCAGGATGGGTAGGACTAGCCTGGCTTCAGGGACTTCTGTCATGCTCAGCTGGTGCAATAGATGAAGGTTTACAGATCGCCCATTGGGCTTCTGTTGCGAGAACAATTACTTGGTACACACCTGATTATTAACTTCATAATATCCTGACATATATAATGTGTATTACAGTTTTGTTGCATACTTTATGCCAAACCTAAACTCCTTAGATAAGAACCATGCCTTGCATGCCTATAGGTGGATTGAAGTGGTGGTCTCAGGAGAATGAAATCAGCCACCTGCCAAGTGATCCAGCCCAAAGCCCATGCACAGTGCTTATGCTGGAGATACTAGTGAAAACAGATATCATGGAGTGCAGATCTCGCTTTTCACCTGCCTTGCTGTTTCTACCACTCACCAATGCCTGTCTTCAGTAGAGTGAAGCAGATGTGTTTTATGTTGCACTTGGTGCAACTCTGAAGGTCTCTAACACCAATATGGGATGCTGGCACTCAGAGAAAGCAGTACCTTCATACCTAAACAAATGATCTGATAAGGCATTGCTTTTGAAATAATTCTCAACCTTTTGACACAACAGTGCTGAGGGAGTATTTTTAATTTTGATCTTTGTCATTTCTAGTAAAAATATCAGATCACCACGGAGATTGATCATCAGGTATCTGGCCTTCAAGAGGCAGTCATGCAGATTGTATCTTCAACCATCTATACTCTGTGGACCATGTCATCTAGTGTGTGGTGACTGCTTTATGCTTAGAACCTAATTTGAAATACTTAAAAATTGTTCATAAAATGGTTGTAAAATGGTTCATGAAAATTCGTTCTGAAGCCTACGGTCTTTACTTTAAGCTGAGTCACTTCCATTCTTCAGTAATTGTAACCCCCAGAAGAATCCTTCTGGGATATGAAGATGTGGGTTTCCTTCTTCTCTTTTTTTTTAAAAAAAAAAAAAAAATTGTCTACATTGGGAAGTTTTTGCTTGTCTGACTCTTCTAAACTTCATTCTTTTTTCTCCAAGTTGTATGATCTATTGATGTCTCTTTTCCCTGTTTTTTTATCCTTCCCCTTCCACTTCCTCTACCCTTCCCTTCCCTTTCTCACCGTGTTTTCCTCCTGCAGTGGGGTCCCAGGTGCGCAGGAGGCTGTGAATGAAAACTGTTCATGGTGTTCTGATTCTTCAGCTGTCTCCAGTGCCATTTCTCCAGCTGAGAGGCCTCTCTCCTGCTCTAGAGCAAAAAGCTCTTCTAGCAGCTCCTCTTCTGTGCCTGACTCATCTGTTTCTCATCATAATTCTGTCCTTTCATCACCATCTTCACCTTCAGCAGCATTGCTAAGCTCTTCACAAAATTCAGCAGCATCCATTACTCCAAAGGCATCTCCAACAATGGAGAAATTACCTTATGTACCACATACTCCTTTTCACCTCTTCTCGTACGACTTTGAAGAGTCTCCAGCATCTGTGAAAGAAAAGGAAGCAGAGGTGATGAGGGAAAACAGGTAGATTTTATACAGCTGACAATGTTTAGATAAATGAGTAACACCTTTCAAGGGTTTTATAATGGTAATAATGCACTCCCTGTGTTGTATTATTTCCAGAACATACTGTATTAGTTTTAGTCCTGCAAGCCTGTATTTTGATTTGATATTCTCCCCTTGACTTTGTTGCCTTCATTTCATCTTACTCCTCTTCAAGGTCTATAATTAATAAGTGTCCTATCTTCTCCTAGAGAGCAGTAGATAAATAATCTGTGATTTGGGAGATCACAGGGAGGAGCACCATTTTGCTCTCATTTACAACAGTGTAATTTGCAGATGTGATTTCATTAAAAGTAATGGAGCTCTTCTGCTATAAATCAGATAAGTACTTGGAATTCAGGGGTAAGATCCTAGTTTCAAAGACTGAATGGCCAAATCCTGAATTTGCTGTTAGATTACAGTGCACATCCCTGTCACGCACGATTTCAACTCGTGCTTGTAATAAGTAGATTAAACCCTATAAAGAGAATACAGCAGACAGTTTTCCCTCCACTGCATTGGGTCAGTTAAGTTGTTCCTCATGAATTTATCTTAGTTTTTAATTTTAATTTTCCATTTCCCCTTTCCACCCATTTTAAAAATCCCAAAGAAATTGTTTTGTCTCAATCTGTTTTCAAGAGCAAAGATTGACAGTGGGTAGCACTAAGAACAGTGCTAGAGAATCACCTTTAAAAGAAGTTGATGATTTTTAGCTGTCTCTCTCAATGATCAGTGTTGTTTGGACTAGGTGCTGAAAATGTACGTGTATATTGTGAGCCTATTTATTTCTTCCTCTCTCCAGCAATCCTTCTGAATTTCTGCATGTGAACAAATATTTTGATTCCTTTGACCCTTTTAATTTTCGATCTTTCTCTTCTAATAGGTGGGTGGTTTTTGTTGTTTTTTCATTTTACTGAAAAGCCTGTAAATCCCAGTAGCTGCTGAGAAGAAACTTAGTTCACACATCTTTCCTTACATGCAACTTTCAGCACTGGGATTCCTCCAAATTTACATTTTAGTGCATAGGTGCAATTGCTCTCTCATTGCTAGTGCTCTTAGAGTTACGCTTTTTAGAGAGTAGATTGCTAAATGCCTCCCGTTCCTTCAATATTTAGTATTTCTGCAGTGACTTTTTTCCTCTCAGCATCCTTGTTCTTCTAGTTACCATGTTACCCCATAGGACATGGTATGTGAGAGGATTGTGCAGGTTTTATCTGGAGAAAAAGGAGAGCTAAGCTTGCATGATTTGGACAATAATGTGTTCATAAATGATGTAAAGGTCTGGAATTTCTTCAGAGTGAAGGCTTCTGGGATAAAGCTGTTGCATCTACATTGGTATACGAGACAAGAAGGGAAAATAGATTGTGTACAGGATACAGACTTACCTTGGTGTGCTGCTTTTACCTTTCTACTCTTCCAGTATCTCTGTCTCCTTCTAAATTTGGTATCTAGGAATGTTGTGTCCAGGCCAGTTCCTCTGAATTTGATTTTGTTAATACTTGTAGGTCTGAGTCCATAGGAGGTGTGTTCCCTACATTTTTATGAGAGTTACTTGGGACTGAATGAAATTCCTTGGTCTGAAAAAGGATACTGCACTGTGTAAGCTTTTTCATGGATCAGAGGAGAAGAAAAACAAATGCAAAGGTTGATAGGAAGGTCGTCTTTCAGTTGATTGAAATGGAAATGGAAGTTCCTGTTACTGTCAGGGATGTCAGAACATACTGAATAAGTTCTGAGTTGTTCTCAGAACAATGGAGTTTTCTCATCACTCTCTCAGTATGGGCACAGGCAGGATATTTTCTGAGCTGAGTGTGCCGGGTCTGTGCTGTACCAGGGAGTCCCTGCACCTACACAGCTCTCCACTGGGCTACTGTCTCCAGTTTCTAGTTAGTTTTCTTCTAGGGCAGGAATGCTAGGATGGCAATTATTTTCCATTTGGCAAAATTCCTTCTGTAGCTCAGAAGCATGAGTGTTAGCATTTATTTTCCCCCAAAATTATTTGCCTGTTCCTGGGCACTCAGCATGGCATCTCAAAAATAGATGGTGGTGGTGGGGTGTTTTCTAAAACATAAATCTGAAATTGTTGCCAAAGAGGGGATGTTCTCTAAAGTGTGATCCCTTCCCCTAACTGAAATCTGTTGTGATTTTAACATGGGCCTTGGCAGGCAGCAAGGCTGTTGTACCTGAAGGAATGAAGCTTGAAACTCTGAATGAAATTTTGCATGACTAGATGAGTATGCTAAATGGAGCTGAAGGAAACCTGCCTTTTCAAATAAAAATTTTTGAGTGAAATTACCAAGTGCTGATGTGTGTGGGAGAGAAAAGAATACGGTGAAGTAGGGTATATTATATCTTATGAATTACAATAAGGAAAATGATGTTGCCCTTTTTCCTGAAGTGAATTTAGTCATTTGGATGAGTTGGCCTTGTGGAATACTTTACCTACAGAACATAGTACGCTTTCCATGGTGGAAAATGGTATCACCTATGAACAGAAATGTTAATATTTTTCCAAATGGGGAATTTTTCCTTGACATGCTGTTTAAGTACAATGGTTAAAAGGCACAGCAGAACAACACAGCTGCCTTTTCTATTCAGTATGGGAGCCAGGCTGAAAACATTGATACAAGGGACTCTGGGAAGATGGCTGTTCCAGGAGTCCTGGAAACAATTTCTCTTTGATCAGCAAGCTCACATTGAAGTCAAGAAGGTTTTTGGGTTTTTTTTTAATGGAGGGAATGGCTGGTAGAAATTCCTAAAGCCGTGCTTCTGAAGACATGTCTTTTTAACCATGGTGATGATTTTTTACAGACATTGTAAGAAATAGTACATAAGCTATGGCCTGTGTTGGGGGAGGGGAAAGAAAATACAGCCTGCTTTAATTGAAAAGAATGTGGACGCTTTTAATTTTATAATGCAAGCATCTGCAAATCATGGATGTCCATGTTCAGATCATGTCTTGAGAACGGTGCTCTTTTCCTTAATTTAACTAGTATGAATACTGCTGACTTGAACTGGTTTGGTCCCTTTTCTAATGGCTGGGTATTGGCTCCCAAACCAGATAATAAATTTGAGTAACTGAGAAGTGTTCCTACTCTGAGTTGCAACTTGGGAGGACCATTCTAAGCTGTCATTATTTTCCATACTGATAGCTCGCTATTTGAATCAAGTATGCCCATGGCATTATTGATATTAAAATGGGATGATGGTTAGCATATTTTGAAGCTGGGATTAAAGCCATATTTTCAGAAGGTTGATGTTTGAGAATTTCCAAGGCATGGGACCATCATCACCCCCTAAACAAGAGGATTTTCAGTTATATGCCTGCTTGCTGACAGATTCTTTCTGTCTCTCCCTTTCTCCTACCTTCCTTCCCATTTCTTCAGGTACAATAGCTATGGCAGCAGCTCTTACTCTTCTCCACGACCTTACTCTGGTGTGAGTGCCCCTGTGACACCCACTTCTCGTTATGGGACAACTCTCTCACCGCCTCAAGAGACAAAATCTGACAGGTTTGTAAATTAATCTTGTCTTTTGCCAACAGTTCTTTTATAGACAGGACAAAGGAGGTAGGTGTAAGCTGTTCTGAATGAGTATTGGAAATACCTTGTAACCAGATCTTTTCTAACGTTGGAAAGACAACATACAGAAATCTAGACATGTTCATTTCCCACTCATTCACAAGCTTTTCTCTGACTAAGTTTTAAAGGCTGGATGTATTTCCATCCCACTTCTTCTTCCACTTAAATGCATAAAACAGTTGTGTCACATGTATACTATTCTACCTAGTAAAAGGTGTATTAAAGAACATTTTATTTCTTCCAATTTTAAAAAATACATTCAGACATCTATTTTCACTTCTATCATCTTAAATCAACTATAAAATGTTGGAAATGTACTTAGCTCAGAATTTCCTAGGCTATAATTTTGTCCCTTCTTGAAAATACATGGTATGTCTCATTGTATTTCATAAAGGCAAAGTGTTTCTTGCTGTAGATAAAGCAAACTCATATTAACCTACCAGTTATCAGCTCGCTTTAATANTAATGAAATAATTTCCAATTTGGTCACGTGGGCTTTGGATTGTTTGTTACCAGATTGACCTTTAATTCATAAAAATTCCCTCTCCTACCTTTTTTTTTTT
>VXBJ01001911.1:240106-373195 GCA_013400055.1 Nycticryphes semicollaris
GGCTGCAGTTCTTCACAAACTGTTCCATGGGATGTGGTCCTTCAGTAACAGACTGCTCTATCATGGGTCCCCCATGGGGCCAACAGGTCCTGCCAGCAAACCTGCTCCAGTACGGGCGCCTCTCTCCATGAGTCCACAGGTCCTGCCAGGAGCCTGCTCTAGCATGGGCCTTCCACAAGGTCTCAACCTCCTGCAAGCATCCATCACTCCAGCATGGATCCTCCACAGGCTGCGTGGGAATCTCTGCTTCAATGCTTGGAGCACCTTCTCCCCCTCCTTCTTTGCTGACGTTGGTGTCTGCAGAGTTGTTTCTCTCACATATTCTCACTCCTCTCTACCGCTCCATTTTCACAGCTTTTTTCTCCTTCTTAAATATGTTATCACAGATGCGCTACCACTGTCGCTGATGGGGCTCATCCTTGGCCAGCAGTGCACCCATCTTGGAGCCAGCTGGCGTTGGCTTTATCAGACATGGGGGAAGCTTCTGGCAGCTTCTCACAGAAACCACCCCTCTAGCCCCTTTACTATGAAAACCTTGCCACAGAAACCCAATACAGAGAGCCTTAAATGTTGAGTATTCATTTCCATGTTTTTATATACCTTTTAAAGCATTTATTTCTGCAACAGGTGCTCACAGACACTGAGATTAGCATGACTAGATTACAGGTGATTTTTTTCTCCACTGTTTTTAAAACACTTTAAACACCATACCTAAAACGTAAACATGAAGTGCAGCAAAAGTCTACAAATACTCTTGTTTTGAGTTTTACTCCCTTTCCAGGTGCCTGAAACGGTGATTTTTCTGGCAATCTGGTGCTTTTTTTTGTGGTGCTTGTTTTGCTTAAAACCAAACCAAAACAAAACAAAAAAAACCTTCTTGAGAATCCTCAACAGCTTTTCAGTTAGATTTTCTACTAAAACTAAAGGTCCCTGTAATTGACAACATCAAGGAAGTGCTGCTGAAGTTTCTTGGCAGGTTCTCCTTTTCCTTTTCTTTTTTTCATTAGCCACCTATCACTAGTCTGCACCCTGGAGTTACCTTGTTCCAGCTGTTAAGCACTAAGGAAAAACAAGAAACCTATGAAACAAAACCCATCAGCCTACAAAGCTGCTGTGTTCCCAAGAGCAGCTTCTCTTTCCTTGACTTTCTATTCTTTCTGCTTCTACCATCCTCTGTGTGTCTTAATATGTGCTTCTGGGCTCTCAGACCAGAGACCATGGCTATTTTTCCTTGTGGTAAATGCCAAACACATCTTTGACTCTGAATAACATAATGAGGAAGGGAGAGCTTGGTCGTTGATAATAGCGGACCAGGGCAAAAGCCTCAACTATATTGCTGAGATTTTACTAGGAAAAATGACTGTAGGAATTAGTTGAAGATTTACAATTTGGGGAGGAGCAGTGGCTTACACTGGCTTAGCTGCTTGTCAAACTACTGTGTAAGCAGTATTCTTGATTGCAGCTTTGTAGGCTTCATCATAGGGCATATGTTTAAGCAGAAAGCATGAGCCAGGTTCCAGTTTCAGACTGCAGCATACCGCTGGCTGAACATGCAGCTCCCCATGCTGATGCTCAGGGAACACAGACCTTAGCCTGGGTTTGTGGAGGGGTGGAAATTCTGCAAGCCACTTCCAGGCAATTTGTGGCTTGCATGAGGCTGAGAAGACGCAGGTTGGAGAGAGACAGAAATAGAGTGTGAAACCTGTGAACCGTAGGCTGTGAGAGGAGCATGTCTGTAGAAGGTTCTCATCATCCTGGCTCTGCGTGGCTCTGCCCTGCTGTAGGTTTGCTTTACGTAGCCCCTCAGGCCAGTTAAAAGTCTAACGTTAATCAGTTCTTCTCTTGGTCATTCTCAAATTTCTTTCTCAAAGGAAGCATTAGTCAGTAGTTTTATCTCTCAATTTGGTGTTTATTTTTGAGAGGAGTTTTGTAAAGATTCCTCAAGTAATGTTTAGTCTGTTTGCAAAATCTTATATCAACACGCTTTTGAATTTGCCGTGTCATGTAGGGAGACATAACACTCACAGTTTCTTTAACTGTGAAAAGCAATATGGCTCTTGGCAGCTTTGCCTCCCCTTTTGTCTCTTTCTAAGTTGGAAAGCAGATTTATTTTGTTAAAGCCAAGAGACATTTAGAGTTACTTAAGGCCTGAGTAGGAGCTGCTGACTGTTGTTCCCTCTCTGTAGCATTCCTATGACTGCTAGAGCAGGAGCACTTTGGAAAAATGGGTAATTATTGCTTCCTTATTAAGGTTATTAATGATTCTGACCCATGTTATATTAAAGAAAATCCTGAATATTAACCTTATGACCTAAAGGGATTTCCTCTAATAAGTCATCTGTCAATATTTTTTTCTTCTAAAAATATACATATGTATCTTTTTATTCTTTCTGTAGATACCCATTTGCATTTAGCAAATTCTTAAAATTCAACTACTGGAGGGAAATACAGACACAAAAGTGTATTACAGAGTTAATGTGAAGAACATTTGAAGTTGATAATTGCAATTTTGCTGTAACAAAGTAGCTAGGAGTAAGATAGAAATATCTTCTTCTATTTTCAACAAGATTAGAGTCATTCATGTCACACATTCCCTTTCACAATATATAGTCTGTGATGGACTATTGTCAGAAAACTGCAAGAAATTGCAAAAAAAGTGTGCGATGCCTTGTGTCTCCCTGAGCTTGAGTTTCCAATAATGATTACTAATTCATGCCGGGTTAAATGCAGTGGGTCTGGTTAGATGAATTTTTATTCAAAAAAGTTTTGGCCTACAATCAATGTTTGGGCTTTGTATCCTCTGTCCTGTGTATATTTTTATTGCCGCCTTTTTTTTTTTCCTTCTTATTCTTTGCGCTTCCCTGTATTTTTTCCAGCAAATAACTAATGACCTCTGTCCCCAGGTCCTAATGCAGTGATGTGGAGTTATATTCACAAACTTAGACATATTCTTCCTGCATGTTTTCTTTCTGGAACTAAAGTATAATAACATAGCTTGTTTAGCTTTTGCTGATTTTAACAGCATCCAGAGGAAAGCTTTTCTTAATATTTTTGTATTAACAGTCCATTCTTAATAGCTTTGTGTTCTCTACAACACTAAAAATAGTAGCCAGAGTAAGCATCCTTCTGGATTGCATTTGCAGAATTGAACAAATGGTTGATATTACCGGTTGGTAACATATGACACCAACATTAAAATGCTGGCATATATTAGCTGTAACTCTGTTTTGTGAGTGATCACTCTATTATGCTTTCATTGAGTATTTACATACTTTCTTTCTGCTAAAATCTTTTACCACCTTTGATTCAACGCCAGACATATTTTTTAGCCTTTTTCTTACTTAACCATTTTTAAAATGCAGCCTATGGCAGTAAGGCTTAAATATTCCTAAGGCCTGAAGGTACTGTTACCCCTTAAATGGCATGAAAACACAAAAATTACCTGAAAGCGCAGCCCAAACCTACTGCCACCTGGTTTGGTCAGTTCTGCTGCCATTTGCAATTCAACTGTGAGTTCAGCAAAAAGGGAAAACCTTATTGCTGAGGGGATACAGAGATTAAAAAAAGATTTCACAGACAAACCAGACATAGATAAATCCATTTTCAAATTGTTTAACATATTTGAGGAATAACTCTTGTCACTTACCTTTCCTTCTGACTGTTGTACAGGCTTGTGCAACCTGAAAGTGACACCCATTTCCTCCAGGTGTAGTTTATGCACGTGTAGAAAATGAAGGGTAGAGTTTACTAGGTAATAAAATCTGCTCATTTGCAGTTGCCATTCACATTAAACAGAGGACTGATGCACCTGAATAGCAGCTGGGTCACAGTGTTTGACAGTGGCAGTGAAAGCGTGAGTTTAGGAGGTTTCATAAGGCAAATGGTCTCAGCATTTGGTGTGAGGTGTGGATCTTCGCAGAAGGGAGATGTCGCCAGTCGAGTAGCTGGACAGGGCAGGATCTGGCCACTAAGCGAGCACTACCTCAGCAGTATCAGTGGTGTTTTCTTGTACTGTCTTTTCTAAATGTGACTGAAAACCTAGAGCTTGACTGTTTGTCTTTTAAAATGTCGGTGCCACACAAGGAGTCAGGTGGCTATATTCCTGTCTGTTCAATTATTACCTGTTTCAACAGAAACTTCTTGCAGCTTTGACTTTTTGTTGTGACCATTTCATGCAATAAACTGCTGTATGCATTATGGCAGTCCAGAGCATACTGCAATTGGGATAAATTAATTGAAGCAAGTGTGTGTGTGCACACTGTACTGTAGCTTGTAACTTAGCTGAAGTATGAGCTCCTAAAATACCCAGTGGGAAATATCAGGTTTGGGCAAGTTTGTATTGATTTGATTAGTTTCCAAGAGGTGGCAAACTAATGTGGCACATGGATATTCATTTTCAGTTTGTTAGACATTGGCTTTTTTTCTGACTGTATGGTTGTGGATCTTCTGTTGAAACTGTGAAGCTGCTGTTCATATGTCATCAAATTTTAGCCAAATGAGCAACGCTAGTCAATCTGTGCTTGATCAAACCTCCAAACAAGGTGTTTTGGCATGTGGAGACATTTTATGACCAGGGTCAGGTTAGAATCCCATCTGCAGGACTGAGCTGCACCTTGGCATGCGATTCCCCTATAGCCCCGTGTAGATACTGTGGAGACATACATTCACTCTTTCGATCTCAGAGCAACACCCCATCCTTCCCCTTAATATTCCTTCGGGTTCTATTAAGTTGTAACTTCCTTAGACTCCAAACGGAGTTTGCATACTTCAGGGTAGTTGAATGGGATGGGATGGGATAACAAGCTAAATACATGGGACAAACACGAGCACGGACTTGATAGGGACCCTCATTTTGCATCTCTTCTAGTTTATTTCCAGATGTTTTCATGTGGAGGCACTGTCCGGTTTTTCCCTTCCTGGGGCAATTTCTGACTATATATCTGACCCTATTGCCGTAGTTTTTCATGCTAGCACAGGGATGGAGCTCTACCTCCTGAATCTTAGCACAGTGGTGCCACTGTTTCTGCTGAGAGCTTTCTCTTGCGACATGTTCTAAAAGGTCATAGGTTAAAATAAATTAAAAATATGTTCAAGGGAAAATTCACCACACGTGCTTGACGGTCAGGGTTTGAGGATTTTTTCCCCCTTTTCTTAGTGCTGAGGCATATTAGAGATTTTTATGGTTTTGAGTGTGATCCAGCATTGATACTGTAGCTCTGGAGGAAAGCCAGCAGGGAGGCTTACAGAATATCAAGTTTTATACCATCTTATGTAATGTTTATGCGGGTGGGATCTGACATATTGAAATTCAATTTATTGAAATTATTGAAATTATATTCATACTGCCCTGCTACCAGTGGGGCTGAAATGGCTGTGTTTTGTGCTCTTACACTAAAAGTCTACATTGTGCAGCCATAGGCATGCAAGAAAATAAGGGAAAAAGTTCTTAAAGATAATGAAAATGTATTCGGGTTTGCATTGCTGGTTGGGGAACCTTCCTTTAGACAGGGTTTAGTTTCTTTTCAGAAAAAGCAGTATCTATTTCTCTCATTAATCCTTTCATTGCAAAACTCATGTTACAACAATGCACAGAAACCGCTCTACATGAGTTATGTCTTTCTGATTTTATCAGTCTAATTCAATCAGTGTGGATACATTTACATCTGTATAAAGCTACTCTGTACAATAAAGATTTTTCCTGTCTAAGAGACAGAAAGAAAAACATGTTTACTCTGAGTTCACTCTGTTGCCATGTGAGAGGTCGGTGGTACCAATACCACCATGTTGGGGGAAAGATGCGTGAGAGGAGCCACTCTCCTAGCCAAAGTAGTACTTGAAGTAAAAAAAAAAAAAAAAATTAAAATCTGTGTCAAGACCAAACTATAAGTGAATATAAATGTAGCTTTTTTTAAGTGTATTTGCTACTTGAAGCTGTTTCATGTCAAAGGAAAAATCATTTATGTTTACATTCATGGTTATGGTCAGAGAACTGCAGAGAGTCTCATGTCAAACTAATTTTTGCTTAGCCATAAAGCACGTGGTAGCACTGTTCTTTTTTGTTCACTGTGGACAGAACAAGAACGAATGGGTCTAAATGGCAAAAAAAAAAAAAATTTAGGCTAGACAGCAGAGAAGCCTCTCTTGCTGGCAGGGGTAGTTAAGCACTAGATGGATGTGATAGGTCCATCGTTAAAGATTTTTAAGGCAAGTCACACAAATACTTTTCATTTGAGAAAACTACATCCTGCCCCGAGCAAGGAGAGGAGAATGGGTGATCTATTCTCCTCCAGCCCCATTTCCTCTGATTCTTTTAGTAATAACTTACATGACATTTAATGATTATTATAACTAGCTGTGCTGTCCCTGTGTATTTTACTGTTGTGTTCTTATATAGCATTCATTTTGCTCCAGCAGCACATGCAGCGACAAAATCACTATAACAGAATTTGTTAATGTGGAAAGACAAATATGCCCCTACTTAGGAAAACATTCAAAGTCTGAAGGGCAGTTCTGACATTTTACTTTACTTTTGGTTTTCTTTATACAAGATTCTCAGGTGTTTGTGACACATCTGTTTTTAACATCATTCCAGAACATGTTTGGAAAATGCTGAAAAAATATTCCAGCTTTTTTTTTTTTTTTCCTTGAAAATTTCAAAAATCCATTATGGGATTCAACTTTTCAGTTAAGAGGATTGATTATACAGTAAAAGAAATATTTAGACAATATTGTATTTAAAGTAGACTGAAGAATTCTTACATGTACTTTATGTGTGCTTCAGACATTTGGAAAGTTAAGAAGCCTACCCTATCTGTTGTTTTTAAGCTCATCACAGTATCTAAAATCAATTTAGCAGGAAGATACTTAGCCAGTGCTTTGAAGCATCCACACAAAAATATTGCCATGTCATTCTGTTGGTTGGGATTATGTTACTTACTGAATGATTGCTACTCATTTTTTGCCAGTATAATCAATAAAAGTGACACTGAGAAATCTAATCTTCCTTCTCTGCAGGCCAGCTTTGGGTGGTCTCCTTACATCATCTTTTCGGCAGCACCAGGAGTCCTTGGCAGCAGAAAGAGAAAGACGACGTCAGGAGAGGGAAGAAAGGTTGCAAAGGATAGAACGTGAAGAAAGAAACAAATTCAAGTAGGAACCAAATTTATTCTCAGTCTGTTGCTTTAATGTGTTGATGGGTCTGTAAATCAAGACGTTCAATTGCAAAATAATTGAATTGGTGAATAGTTTGTCTCTTTATCTACCTTTCTTGATCTAAATAACTTAAGTACTGATCTATTAAACACATCATGAAGAATTTTGGCATTAATAAACCAGCAATTTTTTTAAAGACAGCTATGTATTTGCCAGTTACACTGACTGGATACCTGCAGAGGTTGGGTTTTATTAGCTAATATACTTCTCCTTAAAGTATAATCTCTAGTGAGGCATAGGGTTTGAAGATGAAACAGTGGGAGCAAGGTATGAAGAAGGGACAGCACTGAGACATCTTTTTGCTTTTATGTTATGTAAAGTAAAAGTGTTTTTAGATCTCGGGATGTATAGGAGTGTTTCTAAATTGCATTTTTTCCTGCTTTGCTCAACATATGTCTCTTCCTCCTGAAAGTAGCAACTGACAGAAAATAATTATCAAAACTATTGCTCAAACCATGGCCAAATGCCCCAGCTGAATATAGGATTCTCCATTTCCACATCTGAGCCAATGTGGTGTGCTGTGGCATCTCAGGCTGCACCGCCTGAGACTAGTAAGAGGCAAGTCCTCTCCCCCTGTTAAAGCCATGCCTGGAATTCCAGCACAGGCATTAGCAGAGACTGCAGTGCATTTAGGATAGATAAGGTGCCTGTACCTGAAGTGCTTTGCCTACTGTCTGAAGAGTGTACACTAAGAAACCAATATGTGTCCTCATAAACAGGAGTGAAAAGTAAACATATTTTTAGTAGTTAGAAGACATGATGTCTTAACGTAAAGAATGTAGGATAAATGTTACATAGCCTTAGATTTGATGTTTATGGAAAAGATGGCACTGGGATTCATGTGAGTTTATTAGTATGCAGGATTGTTTTCACTGTAATCATGTCTTTAGTAAGAAGTGGAAATGGCCTGTGTCACAATGAATTTTGAAAGAGGGGTCACTTAGTAGTGGTTGTTTGGCTAGTTGGTTGAAGGAGATATTCTCCTGGCTCCAGAAGATAGCTAGTTTAGAAGAAAATGAGAGGTGGAGAGAAGGTGGAAGAGCACCATAATAGGAACTTTGGCAGCCGACAGCTGCCCAAGTTCTCCTGAAACAGAAACAATCAGGTCTCAGTCTTCCAGCCTCTTCCAAAAACCCTCTCTCTAAGTGGTATCATCAGGCTGCAGCAGACTGCTATGGACAGCCAACATGATCTTTTCGAATGGAAACTCCCAGACCAAAAAAGCCACCAGGACATTTGGCAGCTTGACCTGTTTGAATAACAGATTTGCAGATTTCACTGGAGGTTGGCTACAGAGCATGTGCTGTCACTAAAAGAGCTTCCTTAAAGTCAGAAAACCAATGATTTTTTATTTTTTTTTTAGATGTACATCTTCATCCCTTTACTCCAGAGTCAGAAACTGGTTAACTAAACATCACAATTGTGTTGCATATTTAAGATGACCATTTTTCAATGCCCAGTGTTTTCATCTTTTAGATTTGAGCTCCCTGGTCACCCTAAGTTATAACTTTTGTTTGAGTAGAGGGTCTCCAAAGCCACCAAACTTTGCAGACAGACAGCATCCCACAGTTGATTAAACAGTCTGGCAGGAGGAGGACAAAGCCACAGCAAACAGTCATGGACAGTTTCGTAAGAGTTCTTGGGATTACATTATCGTATCATCAGTCTGGCTGAAAACCCAGTCTCTGAAGATATATTTCTGATTAAAAATAGCACTTGCAATTCACAGCCTTTAAACTCGTGAGCAGTACTGGATTTACCATCATGACTCATTTGTTATCTCATTCTTTCCAACCGTGCTTAGAGAACATTGCACTAGGTTCTGGCACTATTATTGACAAATTGAGGATAATTTAAAGAAGAGCATCACCAATTGTGAAAGAGTTTGGCTTTAGGAGAAATGTTAAAAAAGCTTCATAAGCTGTTGCTAGTAGAAGGAATGCTTTGCATAATGAACATTTTTCTCAGCAGAAGAACTATCGTACCCGTTGCAATATAGAAAAATACGCAGGGGCTATTCTTCAGCTGTAGGGAGGATGAAAGTTGGTAGAGGGGAAAGAGTAATGTTAAAATTTGCCTGTTGAAAAATTCCTGGATTTTTTTTTTCCCTTGGAGTTATTCACATAGCTAATGTAATTCAAAAAAATACTCTGAAAATATGATTAAAATATAACCAGTTCAGGGATTCAATGTTTCTGGAGATAGCCTGAAACAGTAATGTGTGTTCCATATTAATCACCTTCTGAAGAGCATTTGATAGCAGATGTTTGATAGCTGTTGGTATAGTAGATGATAAGCAATTCACTTGATGACACAATATAAAGAGAAAAAATGTTTTATTTATAAATGGAATAGTTCTGAAAAACTTTTTGGTACTCACAGGTTAACACTGTAGAAGAATCTAAGAGAGAAGGTGAAAGCCTCATGAATTTTGTCCACCAGATTCAACAAAATATTAAAAATATATCATAAGGAACTATCTTGCTGTGATATTGAGGCAGGCTGGACATTCACTGGGTTCTGCTGTGCTCCAAGTAAAATTTGCATCCACGTTTGTGAATGTGACAGGCCTGCTTGAAATCACAGTGCCCAGACATCCAGCAAAGTTGACTTGACAAAAGCTAAGTATATATATCACTTGAGGAGCTGAGGGAGAGACAGCTGAGATAGAGGGAGGTTTGTATCTTATACTCAGGGTGAAAAATAGAGAAGTGAAAGGTTAATACCTATCTGATGATGATCCTGCACGCACCTTGTAAGAACGAAGAATTGTCCTACTCAGTAATTGCAGTCCATTGCCCTGTTTCCAACCGTGGCCACTAAAACACACTGAGGAAAGGTATATTAGAAAGAGGGCTGATATGGTATGCTCCCTGCCTTGGTCTGACCTGCCAAGTGCCACAGTCACTGTTTTGGGGCATTCTAGATGGAGCAAATGAGAAATGATTTAATAGCCACTAGTGTGCCTGTCCCTTATGGATGAGTCCAGTTCTTTGTATCTAATTTCAGATACCAGGTTTCAAAATGTGTTTCAAGTTCTTCAGGGTTTTTTTTATAATTGCTTGTAATGACCTTCTGAACTATGTATTTGATTGTACATGTGGTGTATGCATGGGTAAGTGTACACACCTACTTTTTGACCTTTTTTACAAAAATGAATAATTTTTGATGATTACAGCCTTCATTGTCTCTGATCAGCTTGTTTGTGGTGTTCTTGGTTTCTCCTACTGTGCTTATACCTCTGTTACCTACCTATTCTTCTGGTTTCCTCCACAATTTACTACAACTCTCTTTTTAGCCGTGATTATTTAGACAAAAGAGAAGAACTAAGACAAGCAAGAGAAGAGAGGTTTGTATATAATGCACTTATTCTTCCCTTTGGTTATCTGCACTTCCTATATTCTTTACTGTGAAGCTGTTGTGTGCTTGCGTTTTTAACTCTGCATGCACAGAATGCTTTTATTCCAAAAGACATCTATAAGAAAGCGATTGTTTCTTTAAAGAGGAGAATGAAGTGCAGCTGTAAGCACAGCAATAAATGAAGAGCAGTGGGGCTGTAATGCATAAGAATGATTGATGATCTATCTTTTATCTATTTGTGTGGGACATAAGCTTATGCCATTTGCCTCAGAAGTTTGCCCAAATTTAGTATAGTTACAAACTGAATAAGCCTGTCTTTCTCAGCCAGTGGGTCCCAAGCTTTCTGGAGGGTCAGAAAAGGCAACTGAGGACAAAGCAAATTGGGGTCACAAGCATTGCAAAACTGCAGTCACAGGCTGATGGAAATGGTTCTGACCCTCTCCCAGCATATTTTTGTCTTTTAGTGCCAAGTTTTCTTTGCCGGTCTCTCTAAACATATCAGCAATTACAAAGTTTAGCAGTATTTATCATTGCAGCATTGTTTTAGTTTTATTTAAATAGCATTTGTAAAGGGACTGAGGTTTGGGTTTATTTTTTTCCCTTTTTAAAATTCAGTTAACTAAGTTTAGACATTCTGGGCTAGGCTGAAAGCTATGTGCTTGTGAAAGCACATTTTTCAAGGAAAACTCGATTAAGAGCCTTTGACTTTCAGTAGCTTCATCTCTACTTCCACTAGTAACTACACCCTGGAGGGAGGTCTTGTTTTTACCTGGAAAGTATGCATGTTACTGAACAAATAGTAGATGAAAAATCCTCCAGATTGCTTCAGTTCTGCTTTTATGATCCTCCAGAGATTACTCTCTGCAGATACTTTTGCATTGTCAAGAACTGGAATTACATTATCAAAGTATGAAAGAAGCCATCTCAGAAATCATAGTGTTGCTACGTTGCAGTTTTGGGTTTGTTATGGCTTTTTTCACCAAACTATCACACAGTTCGTTCCTGCAGACTGAAGTCTGATCTGTTGTGGCTGAAGTAGCTAATATTAAAAAATTATTTTGACATCTCTAAGAGTAATAAAAAGTGGATGGGCTTTCCTTTGTCCTTCCAGCCAAAACAATTACAAATAGCTTAAAGCATTTTCTGAAATGAAAAGCATCTGAGCACATAAGCATCATAGACTGATATTAGATGAGTAAAACCTTTTATAGCAAGCATGCTCGTCAGTAAGATTTGAAACAAATCTTACAGCACTTTCAAGTTGTAAGTGAACCTGCCAAGTAAACTGGAGTGTATTTGGGAAGTGTTCACCGGCAGGGCATCACTGCTGTGTAATCTGAGACAATTTCACTGGTCATTAGGAATGTGTCTTTATCCTTAGGGCTCTTTTGAATTGAAATGTTAAGCTATCAGTTCTTTCTCGTAAAGAGGAAAGACATATGCTTGCTTTGACAGTACATAAATATCAGGGAACACTTCTGCAAGTGAACTCTCACATCGATAGTTTGTTAGATTTCCCTTCTGTAACTTTTAAAAAAAAAAAAAAACAAAACAAAAACGCCCTTGCACAAATTAAGTTGCATTTCCTATAGCAAGTGCAATGTTAATTTCTTTTAAAAGAATGCAAGGAGTGTAAGAAAATCATAGAACCAAAGAATGGTTTGGGTTGGAAGGAACTTAAAGATTATTGAGTTCCAACCCCACTGCCATGGGCAGGGACACCTCCCACTAGACCGGGTTGCTCAAAGACCCATCCAGCCCAGCCTTGAACACTTCCAGGGATGGGGCAACCATTTCTCTGGGCAACCTGTTCCAGTGCCTCAGCACCCTCACAGTAAAGAATTTCTTTTTAGTATCTGATCTATATTTCCCCTCTTTCAGATTAAAACCATATAAGCTGTTCTTCACTTTTCTGTCTTTCCCCAGGCGATCTCTCTGCTCTGTGCTCCCCTGTTTCTGTGTCACTGAATTCTTAACTTTTAATTATCCAAGGGGCTAAAATTCTAGTTAAAACCTGGATTGTGTTTTTCCTCCATATCAGTTTTGAAAAGTAGGATGTGATAATACTGAGCGCGTATGAAAGGCTCTGTTAGAAGTACTGCTTTGTCTAAATTGTGTCAAATCTTTGGAGCATTCTGTGTCACCCTTGAGCTCTGGAAAACAGGCACCCACTTTTCCAATGGTTCTGGGGTGGCCTCAGTATAGAGAAATTTTCCTGCAGTTTCAAGGGGTCTGAGTGTAACACAGCGCCATTCATTTTACATGTTCTTGCTGTTTGATGATTTTGGCCTTTTTTTAACTTTGCTTGGTTGAGTATTTTCCAGTGATAGTTCAAAAATAATTCAACAGAGGTGAGCTCTGAAGGCTTCTGTAGGGTGATTTATAGCTCAATTGCTCTCCACCTGCTGGCTTTGCTGGTACATAAACATTTTAAGTCACCCTCAGGGCATTGCTCAGAGACCTAGAGAATTCACAATAATATTTTTATCCAGTTGAAGATGGTAGGTGGAATGTAATGTTCATGAGGCATACCAAATAGATAGCCCATGCTTTTTTGCCTCTTTGTCTAACCTTTTTGGCTACAGGTTTCCGTGATTTAAAGGACTAGGGTAATACATACCAAGGCAACATGTCAGTCTTGTAGTGGAGGAAGTACTTACAGCAGAGGGCTGGTAGCTCGTCCTTTCAATTCCTTCAGATTTTGCTCTTCATGAGATCTTCTGTATTTGATGCTGGCATTCATTCACTGCTAAGACATTGGGCAGAAACAAAAAATAACCTAAATAAAATTCATTCAGTGTTAATAACTGATCCTTGAATGATTTCTATTTCTCAGTTAAATTGCTGTATCTGCTTATTAAGTTTCCCATTTGATAATTAGTTATGCCGATGTCCTGCCATGAGAGTTGCTGATCTGTTTCCCTTTTTTCTTTCAGTATAATGAACAAATATATTTTGAGACGGCACATCTTGATGATAGTCCTCTGCTTTGCTGGTTGGCTCTGTAGCGCAGAGCTACAGAAGCTAAATGTTAACAGCAGCTGAAAAATTGCTGAGGACAATAAAACATTGTAGCTCCCCCCCGTCCCACATTATAGAAGGATCCATCCAGATCTTTCTTGTAAGTTGGTTGCCAAACTGCAAACGCCGCCTCGGCAGCAGCTGGCTCAGCTGTACCTGTTTGAGCTAAGTGGTCCATCTGAATGGTTGTTGATGAGTCTGAGGTCCCATCTGCCCTGCTTGTGAGGAGGCAGAAGGCAGAATACGTTAAGTGACCAATGTTAAAAGAAAGGCTGGCTTCATGAACTGTAACAAAACATTATGCTAATGCCAGCAAAAGCCTTTCTCCTCTATTGAAAAGGCAAAAATCATTCTCGAGAATTGGCTTCATGTTAGGACTGTAAACAGTTCCTATTTTATAACCATACAAGTATGTAGCTTGTTATATTTTCATCCAGAGTCTGTAGGGGTTCTTTTTCTTGCAGATTTTTTTCAAAGCCTGTGCATACCTCTGGAGAAATAAAAGAAAATGAGTTTGTTCTTCATTATTGCTGTTTGCAATAAAGCAAATTGCCTCTGAAAACACAAGGACCACTCTTCAAAGACACATTTCTGTGCTCTATCTGGATGTTTGCAAATGTGCATGCGTGTGTGGCTACCATATGTACTAAGCATGTTTGTTACCACATGTGGCTGACTTCTTTACCCCGCCTGCTTTTAATGCACCCTCGTACACTAATTTGGGCTGTCAGTGAGGCAGAAGGGGGGAGGAGAGGTGTTCCCTCTTACGAAGTGTTTACAACAGTGAGTTACAGGAGGATGACCACAGTGTTTCGAGGACATAAGCAGTAGTCTTGATTAACCTGTTTAACAGTTCACTTGTGGGTAAGACAAACAGTCTAAAGCCTGATCCAGCTGTATTCATGAATTTATTCCTTAGCAAATAATGGTGGATAAAATTAGCAGACATCTGGAAGAGGCACATATTTCAAAGTTATTTTGGTCGAAATGTATAAAGCACACTATGAAGAATATGATTGGTAGCTGGTCTTAATAAACAGTTAGTGAGTTCTGCCTGCCTAAAATGCAAAACAGATGTATCTTTGTTCTTTTAAAGTGACTTTGATGAATAAACTACATGTGACGTCAGGTCCAAGCTATTGGATGTCTGAGTCCGGCAGAGAAATTTTTTAGAATAAAAAAAAGAAAACTTTCCATTGTAGAGTCTGGAGAGAACAAAGTGAATTCCAGTGCATTTCTCTCAGAGCAAATAGAAGCAGGTTCAGAGACTTTAGATAGTCAATCCAAACGTTTATTATTGGTATTATTTTCAGGGAGATCTGTTTTTGTCTGCTGTGCTGAACAATTTTCCTCTCCTTGCAGCAAGTCTCAGACTTTGGCTATTTGCATCAGTATTAAGAGGCTCTGGCTTTGGAGGTGTTTTTTTTTTTTCTTTTGGGTTTTTTTTTTCCCCTCCCATTTTAGTTTTGAGAGAGGGAGGGCTGGGAGGAGGAGGAGGTGAAGGAGGAGGGTGAAAAGGAGGGCAGACAAATGCTTCCAAAAGGAGAAGGACTATTCAGACAGAATACTATATCTAAGGACTCTTTAACTCTACTGGGTTTTGCTTTTGTTTTGTCATGAGCAATTTAACGTTTTTCAGGGCAATAATCTGCGCTTTAGTGTGCATTTTTTGGCAGATTGACCAGGCAGGCAGTTTAGTGTTGTACCCCTTGTGTCAGGAAATCAGCTCATTCTCTGCAGGTGTTTCATCCATAAACAAGCATCAGCCACTGACTTCTTTTTCTTTACGGAAACCCTCTGGAATTTAACTTTCAGATACAAATACTTGGAGAGGTTGGCAGCAGAGGAATATGAGAAGGAGCTGAAGAGTCGGACCGTAAGCCGAGGCAGAAGTGAGCTGTCCTTGAACCTGAGACCTCCATCAGCCCCATCCTCACCTGTACCCAAGTGTGTCAGCCCAGCATCCACAGAGTCCCAGGAAGAGCTGAAGACCCCTTCCACCCCTTGTGGGACCCCTCAGCCCTCAGAAGGTAAGTGAAAAGGAGGGCACAGTGGTGATTTTATCACAGTTTCTCTCAGGCAGGCAGTGATTTTTGATGCATGAGTGCAAAAATATAGCCACTGAGATGCCAAAGTAAAGGGTCTTATATTTTTTCATGCTGTCTTCCTAAATTTCCTCTTTTTTCCTATAGATTTGGATGTATTCTGGTCTATTCAAGTAAGGAATACACTGCTAATTGTTGCTATGATTTATATTATTGTCTGATGCTATTAGAATGGAATAATTGAAAAATACAGCATACAGAGGGTCTTAATTTTAGCATCATGTTCCTTGTATATTAGAAGTTACTGGATACTAAATCAACAATATTCCTGCCAACAGATTTTGCTTATGTGGACTCTCTGAAAGAAATGCAACAGATGAATGCCAAGATTATAATAGCCTTCCTAGCAGAGCACAGACTGAATGGGACAAACAGAAAAGGTCTTGAGTTGAAGGCAGGGAGGGTCTGTTGGTTAGTTTTAGCACCAACAAAAACTCTTAAAATTGTAGCACAAATAGTAAAGGACTTAAAAGAGACCGGAGACAATTAGTAAAAAGGAAAGTATAATTAGCATCTGCACACTTGGTTTGCTGTCATATAATTTATTGGTGTACAGAGCAATATTTTTTGTGCTTGCACATCATTCTGCCACTTGCATTGTGTATCCTTCCTTCAGTCCTCAAAAAAACACCCACCATACAAACCATATTTGCACCACGTGATGTTGCATTAACATTGGGAGCTACAATGCATGTTGAGGGTGAATTATCACCATCGTTCATTTTTATTTTATTTGATTCCCTGCTAGGTGCTATTGGTGATTAATGCTTTTGTAACTTGCACTGCTTGGTTTTATTGAGTGTTATGGCTGGTAGCATGCTATAAAGCAAGGCAATTTGAGAAAAAAGTTAGAAATAATGAATGTTGCATATGCTTATCCTCGCCATACTAAGTAGGTGAAGTTTATTTAATTTAGGGTTGTATATTTTCCCAATTATATTCCCAGTTTTCTTTTCTGGCACCTTAAAAGTCTCAGTGGAATCATTTGAGCTTAAAAAACATGGATATTTTCCTGTAAGACTTTTTTTTTTGAGTGCAATATTGCTCTTATTGCAAATAAGCTGGATTTTTCCACCATTAGGATTTCAGAGCTGGGTAGGGAGCAAGTATCTCTTTTATGGTGATTATTTTAACATATTTCTCATGGAAGCATTAAAAAAAATATAAAAATTAAGGCATGAAATGGAGCAGCCCAGTCCATTTGGAGAATACATTTAGAGCAGGTGTACAGGGCAACTTCAGGCAGCCAGAATATGGCAAAGATATCAACACGTGGGTAGGTAGGACATCTCTACTGAAACTCCTGGCAATATCAGTAGGCATCAGAAAGCAGCACTTCGGAAGTCTGGCAAATGGGCTGCAAGGAGAGAACATATGGATGGGGCAGGGTAAGCCTCCAGCCATGGGCAGCTGCGGGCAGATGGCCAGCACAGCACCAGAACAGGGGCCTGAAATCTGCACACTTGAGTGGGAGCTGCACGTGAGGAAGGAAACTGCTGTTCCAGGCCTACCAAAAGCACTGGAAAGGTCATATGAAGTAATGGGCATGTGGGCAGGGCAGGGTCTCTCATCTGCAGGTGGCCAGATTATTGGATATCAGCCAAAAGCTGGCACATTTATTTATAGATTTTGTGCCATAGCCTCTAGACAATTATGTGAGTTCTTTATGCTCCATAATGTATTAAAATCTCAACTTTTACTGTCCTTAGGAAATGTTAATAGGCAGGAAACGGAGGCATTAACTTGCTTGAGCCAGTTGTAGGAAGTAGAGTTATGGACAGAACTTAGATTATTTGCACCCCAAGCTGTTGCTTAGAACGTGGAGATCACCATCTTACCAAGCAAGATAAAACTGCAGAAGGAAAATACTTCCCCAGTTCTGTGCATGGGATCCTCAAAAGACTCTGCAAGAAAGGTGTTAACAGATGTGTGATATACATCTGCAGAATTCAAAACATGAAGTCAAATGTGGGGTGTACTCCTCTGTGAGCAAAACAATAATTGATTTTCAGAGTCAGATTTATTTTATGCCATTTGTGCTGAAGTATCCTTTGGCTATCCAGTATCTATTGGACTTAAGAAGGAAATGGATTTTGTCTGTGGAACTTTGTCCCATGCTGTGAAATGTCTCAGTATCTCTACCCAGTATAAAAATCTGGATTTACTGAGCTGAAGTGTTTTCTCATATAAAACAATTGGTTCCACTAAAGTAATCAAGTCTTGTAAGACTTACTCTTGTAAAACTTGGGGTATGGCATTTGGAGGAAATGAAGGCAGTCCCATAACTGCAAAATGGAACTTAATATTTTTTTTCAGAGGAGCTACTTTCTCCATTGTGATTTCATTGGAGATTCACTTTATGAAGTGCATATGTGTAGTAAAGGAAAGCAACAATAATCAAGACATTTCTGAAGTCAATCCACAAAGCAATTGGAGATGAACCTTTCTCTGAGAGGAACAGCTTTTTTAGCACTTGAGGAAGAAAGCAGGCCAACCCAAGTACACATTGTGGACAGCAGGAAACCTTCTGAACATATTGGTAGCTAAGCAAGGTTCAAATACTCCCTAAAGTATGACTGGTGAAAGCATCTCGGCAGATGCAGAAGCAACAGGGCACAAGGGACCACTGAGGGCATTGCATCCCCATTGTGGATCCAAAGGAACCACGATACAGAAAGTCAGAGGAGGAACTGGGGTAGAGGACAAAGAAAGATCATTTCTGAGTTAATGAAGAAAGAGCAAGTTCACTATTGGTGATCACTCTGTTTTTACCATCACAAGGAATGGGAAGAAAAGGTTGAGGTCAGGGTGGAGAAAATAGTCCCTGCTGAATTCACAGCAAGAGGAATCCTGTGCTGGAGGAACTGAAGTGAGATAATAACCAAGACTTTAAGCATTGTCCAAACAATTGAACCAAGAGCCCTTGGGTAGGTATAGCTATCTTCAGACTTACTGTATGGATCCTTAAGAGACACTTAGTATTTGTATCTCCCAGCTCCAAGTAGAGAACAGAGTGAATGGAAAAAGAAGATGTGGTTGCCTAATCTAATAACCTGGTAGTGGATTAGGTGTGGGTCCAGAGGAGCGTTTGTTCTTTCTGAGGGCTTGTAGCACTGGAAGCTTGAAGTCTTACCAGCAGATACTAAGGATACAACATATTGTGTCTGCTTCAGAGTTCGCTTACAGTTGAGTGTCAGAAGAAAAGTAATTTTCCTCCATGTTTCTGTATAGCATTACAAGTTTGTAGCCATGTTTTTCAGAAGGGAGCAGCTTGCTGTGTTCTCTAACCTCTCATTCAGAAGAGGGCTGTCACCACCATCCGATCAGATCAGGTTGCTAGGGCTTTATGTGGCCAAGTCTTGAAAATGCAGATTATGCCATCTCTAAAAATGACAAAATATACAATTTTATTGAGGTCACACATCACTGGGAGATTTCATTGTTCCAAAAACTCTTTGCATTTTTTTCCAGTAATGCATTTTTAGAAATTAAGTTCTGGCAGAAAAAGAAGTGGGCGTATGACACAAAAATTAGTCTTTAAAGCCACATTCAATTTTCCTTCTCCTGATTAATCCAATTGCAAGTAAACCTCTGCTAATTTAAAGACCTCGATTTATTCATCTGTTTTAGTGGAGGAGGGGAAAGCTAAGCCATGAGAGAAGCGTGAAAAATAGTACATACAAGTGAAAAAATAACTCTACTGCTCAATCTGACAGTCACAATTTAGGTTTTAAGAACTGTGTATGTGTAAGAATTGGGTTGTTTGGTTTTTTTAAATAAAATATGTTGCTTAAATAATGGCATCACACTTCTTAATGTCTCAGGAATGTTGTCTTTGCTGTTGTTGATTGATATGACTATGTTTTGCTTCCCTGAGTCCTTGCACTTTCCATCAGCAGAATTCTGAAGATGGAACAGAGCCTGGTCTGATACTTACGTTTGTTGTCACCTGCAAGATTACCACTTAGAGTAGTGATTTGACTGGTGTGAAAATCGATCCAGTAGATTACAGGACTGAAAGTTCTAGTTCATTTCAAATAAGCCATCAACAAGCATTTGCTGAGAATTGTATTTTTTAACATCTTTAGAAGTTCTCATCAATATCAGCCTAATGGATTACATGATGGAACTGCAAGTAATAGACACATGTCTCACTTGCTGGCTTTGTTCTACTGTTTGCTGATAGGATTTTTGAACTGCTTTTTAAGGAAAGTGCTAGTGGACTTGGCTCACTATTTATGTTACTTCGGTTATGGGTGGATTGTTTGACCTGATCGAAAACGAGAGAGAGGCCATCAAAATGAGTGTCAACACATCCCTGTTTTGTTCTAGAAGTGCTTAGATTTTGATACTTCTTGAACTCAAAAGGGCAGCCTGTGTCAGTACATTGTTCTTTATTCTCTGTTGTATATTAGATTCAGATAAGATACTGCATCTTTCTGGTGTGTGGAGTATTACCCAGAATTCTTTTGAACAATCTCATTTTCTTAACCATTTTTTATGTACACCCTGACTTTATCCTTTTGAATCTTCAGTGTAGCTTCATCACAACAGAAGTGCCATAAGTATTAGCATTCCTGGCCACATTTTAGTTAACTTCTGTCTCCACCTGAGTTGTTGAGTTGGGCTTTTTGGTTATTGCATGACTCCTTTTGTTTTTTAGAGAGAAAAATACAGAATTCCTACAAAACTATGGTTATTCAAGGATGAATTGATGACATTTTTATATATGGGACATTGCAGCATGGCAAGCTCAGCCTTTCATGCTACAGTAGCACGTTAGTTCCAGGATCTCATGAAGAATTCCTAAGCTTGCATCTTAGTTATATCAAAATCTTGGCTTGACTTTAAAAAGGGTCTTGTGCTGTACCTACATACTGACAGCTGCGTTTAGAAACACACCTCTGGGATTCAGATTGTCTGCCAACTTCTCTTGCCAGCTGTTTATAATTTTGATTTTCTTGTAGGTAGTGCCCAGGGTACAGTCATAGGTAAGATAAATTTAGAGAGACAAGGCACATGGAGAGCTGCTGTACTGTTCAACTTTTAAATGTTCTTTGTGTAGAAGAGGGGTAAGCTTCTAACTGGGAGTGTTTTAAAACATCTTAGAGGGGTTTGAGTGTTCATGGGTTATATATTAAACATATTACATGTACTTTTCTTTTGTATATATTCATTATATGTGCATGTCTAGTTATTTAACTATGCATTGAAAATCAATTGTGAAATTGTAGAAGCTTAGCTCCAATTAAATCAGTGGCAAAATATAATTTAGTACAGTTTAATACACTTAGATGAAATTAAGTGGAGTAGTGTGATACTGAAGACGCATTAGAGAAACCTAATGTAAAAGGATGTTATTGTAAAGATAGGCACAGGCGTTATTTGAAATCATTACTCTTTGTATAAGTGTTTCAGAAAATAAGAAAGGCACACAACATGAAATAGTCTTAAGAAAGCTTTGTGACCTACATTATTTTGGCTTATATGTTCTCAGAATAATTCTATTTACCTGCTCCTTAGAGGACTGAAACATTTGGATTGCATTCCAGTGTGATACTTTTTTTCCTTCAAAGATTTGTATACTTCTTGAAGACGTTCTTATCATACATCATGCAATCCAAAGACCATGACAAGTCCAGAAGGCTCTTTTGCAGTATTGTAATGAAAAGTAATTAACAGAGGGGAAAAAGAAAATATGACTTGGTCATTGTAGTTCAGCCACCTTACAAGATTACAGCACAGAGGGGATTTGGGGAGTATGCAGAACTAACATGCATGCCCGTTTTCATCACACTTGCATGGCCATTTCAGTGTTCAAAGCATTGTGAGCTGCTTGATGTGAATATGTGTGGATGCTCTTCAGTTTCGTTGCAGCATGCAGAGAATATTTGCATGTGAAAATCTGCAGTTTTAGCTAAAAACCTAAAGGCGAGTGAATAAATTTCACTGTCAATGATAAAGCAAGGAAAAAGAAACTAAGTATACCATCAAGAGTGTTTGTGTGCCAATCGATAAAAAAGCTCGTCGTACACCATATGCCAACCAATTGGAAACTAAATTTGTGCCATATGCCAAGCAGTTGGAAACTTTGTTCAGTTTTGATGTGGCTATTCCAAAGTAAATGTGCATGAAAAAAACATATGTCTTTCATCAGCCAAATGTGTGACAGTGCCATTTCCAGACTGTGCCATTCAACTGCATTGATAAAACTAATATTTGTATTTTTTCATTGAAGTGTTCCTCATCAGGTGAAAAAAGAACGCTCCAGAACCCAAAGAAAACTCAATCAAAAGCCACAATCTTCCTCCTTTTCGGTTCTTAAAAATCTGTTCCTTCTTGGCTCTGTCTAGGCACTGGGTTGTCAATGTCATGCTCAGGTGGGATGCCCATTTTCTGCTGGTTCAAATCCTTTTGCGAGTCCAACACTCCAGCTGTGGAAGTATGTATAAAAACAGCGGGCTGGCTCCAGACAGCAAGCGAGGGGGTTTGCCAGGCCGCTCTCCTGTGCAATGCTGTCTTCGCACAACATTCATCAGTCTGTTGCTCCTAATGTTCAGCATACTGTGGGACTTGCGTTTTATTTTCTTTCCATAAGGCACTTGTACAACTTTCGCACCGCTCTCATTTAGAGGGATGAGCCTGTGACGACTCGACTCCGCTGTTAAGTGAATCTCTTTCTCCCGTTGTTCTCTCCACCAGTGAGTGCCAGTGAACCCGAACCAGAGACAGAGACAGAACCAGAACCAGAGCAGGAAGCTGAGCCCGATCAGGGAACGGAGACACCCAAGGAAATAGAGGCTACAGAGGTGGGACCAGAGAGTGAGGTGGAGCAAGGACCAGAGAGAGAGCCAGAAGAAAGTGCAATACTCAGTGAAAAAGAGAGGCAGAATGAGGAAGTGAATGAAAAAGACAACTGCTCTGCATCCAGCATATCCTCAGCAAGCAGCACTTTAGAGAGGGAAGAGAGAGAGGACAAGTTAACCAGTGACAATGAAACTGGTAAAGTGAAGCTTTTTGAGTAATGAAGGGTTTCTGGTGGAAAAAAAATGTTAAAGTAACAGCTGTGTCGTTGTGTTAATTAACTAACAAACTCATTGTGCCTTAGACTTTCTTCACCATGGCCAGGTTTGATCTACTCTCTCTGCTTGGAAATCCGCAGACTTTGATGGGGTTTCTTTGTTTGAGGGACAGTAAGGCCATGATGAAATGAGTTTTCCTTTGATTTGAGACCAGTTTCTTCCCCTAAGATTAATATACTAACTATTGAATCATAATGTTGTAGCGACTTGCATCTCTAGCTCTCAGAGAATTTATTTGGATTTTCTACACACAAAACAATGAAACGAGGGACTGTGCTGGCATGATGTGTCATGAGATTCCAGATACTTTATTTCATCCTTTTAGTGGAAGATGAGGAGCAAGCAGGGCTGGGATGTTTATTCCTTTCCTCCCGTTCTCCTATCTTGATTAGGCTTCAGAAAGCAAAGACAGATACATAGGAGCTGCTGAAAGATAGGTCTGGGCTGTGGTCATCTTCTCCTTGTGTGAAGGAGGCACAAGGAGACCTTGTCTGGAAAAGAACAGTTCTGAAGTAAGCGGTGTTTCTGGTCAAATATGCCACCAGGCATCTGCAAAGGCCCAGCCTGGAAAACACCTTAAGAAGCAGTTTTCTGCTTGGAGAGATCATGACAGCCAGAGCCTGTCATGCAGCCCAGACAGGGAGGGAGTAAAAGGCAGATTCTGACCATTGTTGATTAATTGCTCCTTTCCCTTTTTTATAGTGAGGTAAGAAAATGCAATGGAATTAGGGCATTTCATTGCCAAGTTTTCTTAGTACTGAATGGTGGAGTGTGTTGTCCTAGTTTTCTAAATTATAGATAAGGAAACAAGAATTGTGTCACAGTGTGAAATAGTCTTGCTCTTTTCTGAAAGAGGGATAACTCTGAATCACAAGGGTTACCTCACAGAGATAAACTTTCAGACTTTACTGTTCATGCATAAACCCTATCATTTTTTTTTCTGGGTAGCATTAAGTTAATTTTATTCTAAATTTAAGAGCTATCTTCTTTTCAACCAGCAACAAGAATAGAATTCTATTGTACTGTTAAATAATGTAGAAGGTTATATATTTAGGAAAGAGAGGGGAAGGTATGACAGGTGAAGGATGTTACACTGTGGCATTGTCCAAGTGCAAGTAAGGGAGAACAAGTTACAGGTTTTTTTCCCCTCATTTTGCTTGTTACCAGCCTGTTACCACTCTAATTAAGTGCTTATGTACTTTTTATACCATTATTGAAAAATCAACATCTTAAAATTGACCTACGTGACCAGTAGATCAAAGATTTATGACCTGTGTAGGAGCTCTCATGTAGTGAGTTGTTTGCTTTCTAGTAGGTGAGGAGATTTGGAAAGCAAATGAAAGCACTTTCTGTGGCAGTTCTCACATTCCCAATAAGTTGTTTGCCATTTAGGAGGTGGCCCATTGGTTCTGCCCAGACACATTCAGGACAAAGGAATAAAGACTTTGGTCCTGTCTCCTCCTTTGCTAGCCATCCTGCTGAATTCCAGCAAGTCTTGTTTCTCCAATGGTATTTTAAAGCTCTGGACAGTTGGTATTTCAGCCTGTAGAGAGGAGACCAGGAGAGGCCATCAAGGTAGCCAGAGTCTTCCCAGCAATAACCTTTGATCAGCTAGGGCAGATGGAGGCAGACTTGGGGGGCCAAGATTAGAGATCATGTCTGGGTGAATTCTGAGCAGTCTTGAAAAGAGATTAAATCCTGGAGGATGCCAGCTGGTGAAAATGAGTATGTTATATGGGGTTTGTAGGAGGACTGCTGGGAGCAGTCTTGAACATCTTTGAAGAAGAAGGGAATAGGGGCTAAACAGCTGCAGGGGCTCAGCTGGGTAAAACGTATGGTGTGGGGAATGAGTTGTCTAGTCATGTTGTCTAGTGAAACTACCTGAGAGACTACCCCAGGTGACAAATCTTGGTAAGAAAGCAATCCCATGGATAAAGTCTGAAGAAAAATAAACAGGTATTGGAAGTAGTCAAGCCTCCTGCGGGAAGGTAGAAGGAAACAGTTTTGGAGGTTGTATACATTGCTGAAAAAATGTCTTTCATTTGTCTGCGATTAAACCTCTGGAATAATTTTAAAATGTGCTTACATTTTAAAATGTTGAAATACACAGTTAAGTGTGAAGAATTATCTGATGCCCACTGGAAAAAGCAGCACCATAATTTTTAGACACGTTATCCGTATTGGTTAGCAGTATTGTATTCAGAGAAATATAGTCAAAGAGATGTTTACATCATTTATTTTGACAATTTCACTGCTATAGGTTGTTATTTATGGTGCTATCTCAAGCAAGTTATTTTGCAGATTATTGTTGAGAAAAGCAGTAGTCAGAGACATGAATCTCCATTACAGTGACATGTTAAGTGATTGTGAAGGGGGAAGAGGGCCATTAGGCTTTCAATGCTGTCATATATTACAGGGAGGGTAACAGTGCTGATGAGCAGCATTCTGAAGAATCTTTTATAAAGGTGCTCATATGCCTAGAAGTCCAAATTTTTTTCTGGTGGGTTGAAGAGTGTTCTTGGTGCTCTGGTTCCCTCCCCTTGACTCTTCCCATCTGTGTGTGTGTGATTGCAGGTCCGTGGTCACAGACCATTCAGGATGCTGGTGTGAATGAGCAGTGCAGCAACATCCTCAACAACAAGCGGTTTATGCTGGACATGTTGTATGCGCATAACAAAAAGCCCAAGGATGAAGAGGAGAAGGAGCTGGAGGCGAAGGAGGAAAAGAAGGAGACGGAGGAAAGTGAGGAGTCACTCACTAGCCTAGCCAGTAGGATCTCTATCCTTCAGGCCACAAAGCAGGCCAAAGACGAAAGTGTCAAAAAGATGGAGATCGGAAATCTGGACAACCAAGGCAGCGTGAAAGCCTTTGCAGAAAAATTCAACAGCGGTGAGCTGGCCAAGGGGACAGCCATGCCTGAAGATGAAATCAGTGAACAGGTCTCCGAGAAAACAGCAGCACAGCCAAAGAAGGAATCTGACTACATCTGGGATCAGCTCATGGCTAATCCTAGAGAACTTAAAATCAAAGACATGGATTTTACAGACTTGGGTGAGGAGGATGATGTAGATGTGTTGGACATGGATATGGGTCCTGGGGACTCCCTTGTTCCCCCTCCTCCACCTCCACCTTCTTTTCTGGGCTTGCCTCCTCCACCACCTCCCCCGCTGTTTGGATGCCCACCTCCGCCTCCACCCTCTGCTAATTTATTGGCTCCTCCTCCACTGTTCAGCACTCCTCAGGGTTTAGGGTCACCCCAGGTTTCTAGGGGTCAGCCAGCATTTATAAAGAAGAAGAAAACCATCCGTCTGTTTTGGAACGAGGTACGGCCATTTGAGTGGCAGTGTAAAAACAACAAACGCTGCAGAGAATTCCTGTGGTCGAAACTGGAACCCATTAAGGTGGACACTTCCAAACTGGAGCATCTCTTTGAGTCTAAATCCAAGGAACTGCCTGTCACGAAGGTACAGCTCATCTTCAGCTTGCTATTATTTTGCTATTGTATTGGTTTTCATTCTGACTTAGATCTAGGTGATTTATGTTGTTTATATGAAAACAGTGGAAATTACTGGATTTTTTTTAGCTTGGTCCATGACAGAAGATATTCCATAGCCTGAATCTAGGAGACGAAGCTAGGGTGGTGTATGTGCCAAGCTGCCCTCTTATCTCAGGACTGCGGGTTTTGGGATATCACTTCAGGTGGGGAATATCAACAAATTTTACATTAGGTTGTTGTTAGCTGGGTGCCAAACTGAAATCTGAAATATTTTCTGTTACACTCATATAAAGGTCACAGCGTGATGATTCATATCTGTGTATCTGACAGTTCTTCACTTGGTAATATTTTCCTAATCATTATGTGGAAAGGTTAGAAAATCAAACTGGACCTGCTACAAAGACCCTACACATGTGCTTTATTCTGAAGGATCGATTTATCATCTGGACCGAGTTTACAGCTAAACTCTGCAGGGGTGTTGGGTTTTTGTTTTATACTGGTGAACAGGCTTTTTTTAAATCTGTAATTTGTACGATGTGGCTATACAAATTTTAGGATAGAAGCTGGCACAGGAAATACCTCTGTAACTAGGATTCCCTCTTCCTTAGGAGCATTGTCATAAAGTAAATTCACAAAGGCTGGTGACACGGCTGTTTAACATTAGACTCGACAACAAAAGGAAGTCTTTTATAGTTACATTTAGTAGGAATTTGAAGTAGCATTAAAAAAGTTATTAGCTCAAACATTTGTTTTTCGTGGCTACATAAACTCTTTTTCTTCTAAACAGAATAATTGGTACCAGGGAAACAATGTTTTTTCCAGTTAAAATGCTAGTAAAAGATGTCCATCTCTCTTAAATAAATCACTTTCATGTTTTCTATGTATGCCTATAAGTTTTATAGTGACATCAAAACCAGTCAGTACCTTGAATATTTTATTTCTCTTTGGCTAGCAAAAGTTTTTTGTATATATTAAATATCAGATATATTATTGTTTGCTCTTAATCTGGGGAGACTGGATATCTCACGTTAGAAGTTCTCTGTGTCATTTGTTTGGGTTATTAACTTGCTCTTCTTGGCCAAGTGGAACTATCAAGCCCTTCATTAAGTACCCAGCAAACAATAGGTACATAAATACATGGCTGGTGTAGATCCTGCCATCACTGTTCTTAGCTGAATTTTTTGTGACACAGATGCATGTAGATGTGAAGCGTATGCTGTAGCAGCCCTAAAAACACATTCAGTTGATCATTCATTTGGCCAATGCTGAGATTAATTTCTCTCTCTAATTCCTTTTCTGCTGAGGAAGGAACACTGGTGACGTCATGGCGTGTTATTCCTCACCTCTCGGCCTGTAAATACAAATCTGCCACTTATGGGTCATAGGTGGAAGGAATGAGAGAGTTTTCTTAGATCCATAAAATATTTAATTCCTTGAATTGAATGTGGAATTATGACATATTCACCATTTCCAAACTTTAGCTTTGTGCTAAATGCCAGTATTGTAATGGATCAGTCTGGCTGATTCTTGATCTCTTTTCCTCAGAAAAAAACTTTTTGATAAAATGTTGAATTATTAGAATTTTGACTTGTTTACTTTTCCAGTAATTTACTGTGCACGTTCCCAAACTACCTTTGGCTGTTTCTCCTCCCTCCGCTCATGCTTGCTTTCCAAACCTTCCTGGGCTGCCTGATGCTTTGGCACAGCTTTTGGCTTCTGGCTGGAAGATGAGTGAGCAGGTTTCTTTGAAATTAGTGCAAGTCTGAGGAATGATTTAGGTGACTGCTTTCCTCTTGGAGACTAATAACTGCTCTCTATATGAGACGTTATACTTTTGGCTCTCTTTCCACCCTGTCCAGTAACACAGGCATAGAAGTCTCATTGTCTCCGTAGAGAAGACAGTGGTGATGAAGGACTACCATAGTGGAGGTCTACTCAGACTTCTGAGACTGATGCCTGGTTTTGGTGAATACCAGCAAATCTTCCAGGGTAGGAATGGTCCTTAGATCAAGTGAGAGTGGGAATAATTAAGCAGACCACTGAATCTGTAGAAGACTTGAGGTTTGGTACGAATATTGTGCTCAAATTAGGATAGCTCTCGCATTTTCCAGACTGCTTGGTTTATTTCCAGGGAGTACATTCCCCGTTGTGTCTCGTTTCTCCTGTCCAATGGCTGCAATCCAAACCAGGTTTATTCTGTAATATCGTGAAGTCTGACTCACGGCCCAGTTAGTTCAGCTGAAAAAAGAGCGCAGAGCAACAAATCAAAAGTCAAATCTCCAGATTTCATAGCAAGAGATGGAAGCAGGTGCATGGAAAAGGAACAGTCCAGAAGGATGAGAGGAAAAGCAAAGTCAGGGTGTGTTGCAGGGAGCTTGGCTCTATCTTGCGCATATGCTCTTTCATACAGCTGTAACCAATTTTACTCCAGTTTCTAATCCTTCACTGTGATTTCCACAACACACAGCTATAAACAGCTACTTCCTGGCTCATGAGAAGTTTTTCATTAAACACAATAGACTGCAATAAAATAAAGTGGATTTTAAATTGTAGGATATAATATGGGAGTTTGAGGGAGAAGTCTGGGAGGGGAGATTCTTGACTTTAGGAAAACTTATGCCACACTGGACAACTTGCATATTGATTACAGTTAGTGGAGCACCTTTAGCTGCAGAACATTTATTTTCTGGAATAGAGGACCACAACATTCTGTGTGCAAATAGAAAGAGAGTGGTTAGGTATCCCCTCTAAGCCAGTCTAGAATTTCTGTCCTTCACGCTTTGCCAAACAAAGTAGGTATTTTGGCAAAGTATTTCAAAGTGTTTATTTTTCTGTGAAGAGAAATGAAAACACGCAGACACTACTGAATTAAACGGTTCAGCCCTTCTGCCATCCACTTGGTTCTGTGTGTCATTTGAAAGTATTATTTTGCTGATTCATCTATACCCTGTGCGATATTGTCATCCATCATGTGCCCACAGACATAAAAACTGGAGTGAAAAATTAAGGAATGTGTTTTCATGTACATATATATGAGTATGTATATGCCTAGACTCATATTCCTTTTGAAAACACTTGTTGCAATTTGAATAAATGCCAAAGCAGGCCACAAATGTGGACCAGAATTTCTTACAAAAAAATTATATATATGTATCCTGGACAAAGTCAGTGGTAGCTGAGTGATTCCATTTTAAACCCCCAGCACTAAATCCTTGCTAATTGTGATAGAAATATAGAAATAGCCATCTCACTATTAAGGGATTGCCCCTTTTTTGTTCTGTACTAATGATGCAGATTGTTCAGCAAGTTTAAATGCAGGAGATATTTCTGATTTCATGCTCAAATATAATTACTTTATATGACCACTGGAAAAGAGATTTAATTTTTTCTGCTTCCTATATTAATGAAAGCAAAGAGACGTGTTTTAGACTACGTACATGCTTATCAGACTGCAAATCACCTTGTGTGGGATGTTAACTGTTTTTGAATAACCTGTCTGGCCTGCACAGCCTGCAATAGAGGCAACAGAATCTGGCCACTTAGGTCTCGTAAAGATTTGAATTCACTGTAATTAATAATATATTGTAGGAATATTTGCTTCCCACAAATTATACCATCTGATATATTTGTATTTTGGAATTAATTTAGAAGTTCAGGGCTTACAGTACATACTGCCACATTAAAATATAAAATCAAGTGCACTAGTGCACTCAAACATTTGAAGTCATTCTCTGTTAATGCACTTATAGTCTGAAGTCACCTAATATTGTAATAGAAACTAATAGTTGTAGCTTATTTTAACAGTCAGATACTTATACTTCTGCAATTTCATTACAGGCAAAAAGGAATTCTTTTCCTAGAGGGAGGGTAATAAAGTTCACAGTAGTAACACCTTTGTCTTTTCTTCATTTGGAAAGGATTTCTTTGTAACTCAGCCATCATCCCCATCCCCAGAATGAATTTAAAATCTCTTCTGCCCCTGTTTTTGAAAAGAGTTACTTGCCCCAAATTTTTATACCCCATATGCAGTTATAGCTCTGGAAAATACCTACGTGTTTCCACCCCTTATGCAGCTCATCTGTCTCTCATAACTCATTGCTAAGGAGCAGGCGCGCTGTTGCAATCACAGTCATCCCAGCGGTTAGCATCATATGTCCCCCAAATGAATATGTCCCTCTTGTCAAACTTGGGAGCCTAAAAACAGAGCTGCAAATCTGAGGCTTACTTATCCATACCGCATGTGGGAAGACTATATATAACTCCTTTCCCCCAGCTTATTCCCTTCTACTTAAATTCTTTGGAACTGTGTAATTCTGTGCTGCAAAGGACAAGGTAAAAAGGGGTGGTTTAAAAGAGGCTTAGTACAATATAGACTCAAAGGAAGCAGTCTCTGGTGAGCCCTGCTTGTTTTTATGTGGTCTTAGCCACTAACTGTGGTCCTGAAAATGTGATTAATGGCCCTGGAAGTAAAATCGACAGCTTTAAAGGAGAACCTGCATCTTGGATCCTTCAGGTAGCTAGCTCCCCAAGAAAAGGAGGACTCTTACTCAAAGAAAAGAAAGTTCAAGAAGGCTTCAAGTTGTTAAGAAGAGAGCAGTTCTGACAGAATGGACATATAAAAATTGAAAGCAAATGCTATCTTTGCTGTCCTAAATTTTATCCTGTTTACTGCAAAAGTGTTGTTTCTTTTTAAGTTTAAAAAAAACAACACTCTTACTACTTTCACAGATCATCCACATATGGTAGTCCCCAGCTCCTGTAAACTGCACTTGCCTTCAGTCTTCTCTGCACACAGAAGTTGCATCTTACCACATTAATCATGTTGGTATGATGAAAGGGCTGTGGTGCCGCACACGTGCTGGGCAGGCTGCTGGGATGGGTGGGCACACCTCCTCCTGAGAAGGCAAGGAGCTGAGCTATGCCGAAAAAAAAGGCATCTTTGTAATGTTACTACTGCATTCCCATTATGGGCTGACCCACAGCTGGAGGTACTTTGATAAAATCATATTTACTAACTTAGTTCTTCCAGTGCAGAAGTAGCATGTAGACCTGGCAGGAGGGCATTTTTTGATTCAGTGGTGGCTGTGGTACAGACCCAAAGGAAGTGGAGAACAAAGCTTTGTGGTCTAAAAAGCAATCCTGAGCATAGATCACAGCTAGGGAAGTAAGTAAGAGCCTCCTCCAAATCTCTTGGCTTTTACCCAAATCCACAAGAGATGCAAGAGGCTCTACTGCTGTAGGCAAAACGGATGATTCCCAGTTCTGAACAGTTGTGTGGGCTGACACACTGTAGCCTGGAAAGAGGGATTGCTTAGTCTCTCTCTTTGCCCATTAAATGTGCATCTGTGCTAAGGCTACTGCTGCCAGAGCTGCTAACCACAGTTCAGGTAACGGGCTCTACAGGGAGGTCACAGTCACGTTTCTGCACCCTGGGCCTTGCTGAAAGATGGGTTTATAGACAGCAAAGCGTATCTGCCTTTGCTTCCATCAATGGGCTGGTCTTCTCCCTGCGCTTGCAGTGTGCTTGACAGCATCCCAGCATCCCTCACCCCATCACTGACAGGGCAAAGGAAGGGGAATCGGAGAAAACATATTTGCAAAGTTCCTGTATGTGGATAGGGAGGAAAATAACCCTTCTCTTGCAGCTGTCTGTTATATGTAGTGGCCACAGAGACACCTTCTAGCATGGGGTAATGAGAGAAAGAGAGGCATGCTGGGCCATAAAAGCAAAGACCATGTTCAATGCTGCATTGTACCTTGTAAATGGTTTGTGAGTCACCTTGCCTAGCTGGTTTGCATTTTGCCACAGTGAGGAATGGGAGAGAGAAGAAGAGATTTATTGGTTCTTCTCTAGGATGAAATTTAAAGCGCATGTTGTTAGTTGTTTGTGCTTTCATTATTATTTATATTGTTTAGTCTCAATTGAAACCTCAAAAAAAACAGAATGCTTCGTCACCTGTGAAGGACTTGACAGACATATCATGAGCAACAGGGTAGAGTACCCTTCCTCTGGCAGCCAGAAGTCAGGCAACTGTGCCAGTGTCTCTGGACACTACAGTGTCTACAGCTCCTTTGCTGCTGCCTAAGGTGGATTTATAGCACGGGAGAGTGCCGGCAGGCAGGTGGGAACCACCCTGTCCACTTCCCAGCCAGCCACAGAGGAGAAAGGGTCAGTGGCCACTCCAAATTAATGCATCCAAGGGGGGCCCAGAGCCCATCAGCTGCCCAACTACTGCCCCAGCAGCCCTGTGCTGGCCAGTCCTGCTGCACAACAGAGCTCTACCCAGGCAGAGACAACTTCAGGCTTTTTTCAGACCAAATCCTGTTCTTAACTGCAGCATTCACAGCCCTTGTGAAGACTCCTGTGCCTCAGGCGAGCTTGGCTTTGCATGGCAGGAGACCATGTTCAACTCTCTGGTTAAATCCTGGCAGCTCATGCTAATACTAGCAAGGATGTGGTAGAAGTCAGCTTTTTTGGATGACCATAAATGAATTAGATTTACATTCAGTGTCAGCACCCTTGAGTAGGGGAAATCATTAGTGAAAGGAATGACTTTTTCTTTATGAAACAGGCTGGAGGAATAATATGCTTGTTCTTTTCTTTACCAAGAAAACTGCTGCAGATGGGAAGCGACAGGAGATCATTGTATTAGACTCAAAACGAAGCAACGCTATTAATATTGGCTTGACTGTGTTGCCCCCTCCCCGGACTATCAAGACTGCTATTTTGAACTTTGACGAATATGCCTTAAACAAGGAAGGAATAGAGGTAAGAAAGAATAGTCAATGTCTCCAAGTCTGCATTTTCAGTGTTACCTTTTTTTTGATGCTACACGTGGTACAGGCCAGAGTTTTGATGGAAGAGGGAAAAGAGAATGTGTTATATTATGACTGAGGGTTGAAAATTGTCAAATCAATGCAGTGTGCTCAGAAGCATGTAGTATTCATCTGAGGTTGGGCACACTCACTAAATGTGGATTCCCTGCTTGCTTTGTGTCTAAGTTTGAGTAACAATGGTGTTAATTCTTGTCAAGATTTTCTGTTCCTCTGAAGCTTGGCTGACATATTGTGAAGCAGCAAGAATAGGCAGTGAGTTGCTAGGGCTGATGTAACTGGTACAGGGTTTAATAAAGTTCATGCCCAGATAGCTGTTGGAGTCACTCTAGATTGTATATCTAATGAAAAACAAATACAGTGACTAGCTCTGCTCAAAATAGCATTTCTGTGTTACTGTTGTTTGAAGAAAAGCAGTTGGTATAAAGATTACAGATGATGTAATTTTTACCATTACATGTTTGACTGCAGATATTCCTACCAAGATCCAAGATGAGCTCTGTTCATTTTATTTTTTTATCAAAACATTTTTCTTCTGTGAAGTGTAAAAGAAGCCTGATGCTACCCCTGGGTTTTTTCATTGTGGTTGTATTCATTTCAAATCTGCTTCTTTTAATTATTTTTAATAAACCTATATAATCTACTAAGAGTAATCTGCACGACTTCAAATCTCAACCAGTGGCTGAGCTGCAGATGTCATGTATTGATTCGCAGTCACCTTTCAGTGGTTTGGCGCTGTGTTTCATGATTTCCCCCTTTCCACCTTCACTGTGCTGACTACAGAAGAAAAAGAGAAAAGCTGGCTGGAATGGAAATGGGGTTGCCAACAGTTGCATGCAAAAAAATACTTAAGGCAAAATATTGTCCTAGCTAGAGGCAAGGCCTGATTTATTTCTACTAGAATATAGTTTCTTCCCAAGGCTATAGTATTTATTTGCTATATACATACCCCACTGATACTATGAAAGTGACAAATAGACTTTAAAAGTAATTTTTCATGACCCAGACCATGCACCCACCACTGCAGTTCCACATATCATCTTTAAATTGTGTACTTCTCTGGCACACTTAAGGAAAAGGTCAGCTGCTCTGCACTGCTCACCCTTTCCAGTGCCAACATCTCTAGCTGGGCTGCCCATCTGCCAACCACCTGTGGTGTCCACAGTTGTGAGTGCCTTGTACCACCACACCCTCCTTTGGGTGGTCTTTCCCAAAAAGAAATTAGCTGCCAAAACCCCATAATTTCATTTAAAATATATATGCAGGTAGCTTTCAAATTGAAAAATTCAGAAACCAAGAAATGATACAAAGTTGACATACATGCCCAGTGCTAAAGACATTTTAAGGCATTTCTGAGTTCTGTGTCCACAGCTTGAACGTAAGGATGTGGATAATCCTGTTGTGATAGTTCAGATATTTAAAATCAAGAGAAAGGAGAAGTGGAGCAGAGGCCAGGTACTTTTCCTCTTGAGGGATGATGCCTTCATTAGTTGAGAAGAATGATGTTCATGGAGAGAAGAGCTCTTTTTTCCTCAATGACATGTATTTATTTACTTCTTAGTAGGTAAAGCCCTGCACTGAATTCAGATTCCCTTACCCAATCCCAAATTTACAGATTTTTCTTCCAGCACGTTGGTATAGTCAGACAGACATTGATAGTGAGATAGAGGGCTGGATTAAGCCATGCAGAAACAGCCAAGAGATGTACCAAAATGCATCATTGTGAGACTCACTGTTTTCAGCAGAGCCCTGCCTCAGTTTTCCATACTGCCTCTTTGACCTACATTGTAGACAAGCTTTTTTCCTGTTTCTGTTCTCCACTGAATCCATCTGTACATTTGCTGTAGCCTTAGAGTTAGCTCACAGGGAATGGGGGTTGTCTTTTCAGTCTACATTGTTAGAAAGTTTTCTGAATGGGGGTTGTCTTTTCAGTCTACATTGTTAGAAAGTTTTCTGTTTCATATCTACAGTTCCTAAATATTAGGAAAGAATTCATAGTGATTATGAATGAATCAATAATAGTGTAAGCATCAGCTTCATTTATTTAGAGAGGAAGAGAAAAAAGAAAATTGTTTGCTATGTAATATACTTTATAGGTAATCTGTGGATTGAATGAGGCATGACTGGCTTGGAAAAAAAAAAAAAGATGCGGTTGGTCTAACTAAAAAACTGCATTGCAGTGGATACTTTGTGAATAGTTAATTGTCCAGAAGAGTTATGGCTAGTAAACCGGAGATATAGATGTAAGAAGAGCAGAAGAGATGTAATGTGTGCAGTGAGGACATAACATTCACTGCTAAAACTTCAGAAGCGCTACAATTTAGAATAATCTTCAGCTTTCAGTGGATGCAACATGAAGCAGGGCTCTAAAAAGCTAAAAAGTCACATGAGCCATCCGTTGCATTGGCTGTGAGCTCTGTGCTGTGCCTTTCACTGAGGAGCATCATCACTGTAATGTTAGTGTGTGTGTGTGGCTTTAGTTCTATGCCTTGGTGGATAAATTCAGATTAAATGGTATCTCAAAACTTGCCTTAGCAATACCTTTAAGGACAGTGCACTAAAGTAGTGCTAGCAACAAGGCATGATGCAATGTCAGGCTAGAAGTTTATGATAGCCCAACCCATCATCATCAAGTTTATTGTGACCTAGTAAACCATCCACTACTGTCCTACATTCTGCTGCTTTGCTTGTGACATTTAACTCTTGTTAGTAATCTTAGTTAGTAACTACTTGTTAGTGATTTTTACATCCTATGTTTGAAGTGATTAGGTACCCCTGAGCTGTGAAACAGGGCATGGTGCTAGAAGGGCAGATGTAGTCCATTTAGTATGCAAAGCAGGCACAATGTGTGTCTGCAAGCATGCAGCAATCCAACTAAAAGATTTTTGCCACCTTACATTTGCCAAAGTGGTTGTGTTTTCCTTTCTTTGAAAGCTTGGCATTCATTGTGTTCAAAGAACTTGGAGCTCACTGCAGGATAAAGAGCTGCCTGCTTAGCGTGGATGAAGGCTTTCTGTGAGCTAAGCAAGCTTAAAATCCTGGCACCTAATTTTATTTATGTATCACGGGCAACTGCAAGAATGGAGTCCTAGCTGTTTGTCTTTAATAAAGGAAATTACTAGGTCCCTCTGTAAAGTGCTACTTAGTAAGGGAACGTGAATTGAAATCAAATTATATCTACAAATGTGATGAATTTAATGGAGTAAAATTAGGGTAAAGCTGTGAGGAAATTAAGATGGCTTGCTTTGTGCTTTCCAATATAGCTTTATGATGCTGCACAGTATCGGTTGCATTAGTAGGTATGGCTTTTAGTAAAACTAGTGGAAATTAAAAAACTCTCCAGGTGTGCTAGACCCTCCATACACATATTTGTTATGTACTTTGAAGTCCATATGTGGCTAGGTAGCCCTGAGATGTAAAAAGGGGTAAGAAGTGAGAGCCTAATATTAAAAAGGCAGATGGTGACAAAACCCAAAATATGATTTTTGGAAATGATCAAGGTATCTAAGTTTTTGTTCTGCTGGTTGTCTGCATACATTGGGGCATTTGCAGTTTCCAATCTGTTTAGCTAGTGCTTTGTAAAAGTGTGGTGGAATGTTCCAAATTATGCTAGGTTGTATGACCTGAAAGAACACCTCTTTTCATAAGTGTAGACAAAAGAAAGAATGGGCTCTGTGATGCCTTGCTGGCTGTACACCCACAGTCAGTGTATCAGTGCCCTAAGGAGTTTCAGACTTATTTAAAGAAATAAAAGCTACACTTTCATTCCTTGCAGCAAACCAAAATGTATTCTACGGTTTCTATGAAAAGCAATGGCTTGTTTGTGTACTTCAGTTGAGAGCTGAGGAAGTGGAGCATTGCCTCTGTTCGAGGCAATGGCTGTCACTTCCCAGTTTACAGAGATGGCTGTCAGGCATTTTAGATGTAGTCCCTTCACAGAATTGGATCATTTTTGGAAGAGTTGAAAAAAAATCTTGGAGGCGGACTCACTTACTGTGGAGTCCTGACCTTCATATGCTTTTATATTTTGATAGAGTTTCTTCCGGTAACTCAAACCACTGACATGTCCCATTAATACCTGCCTGGAAACTGAAGTGTGAGAGCCTATTGGGAGCTGAATAGTCTGCTGAATCTTGTCAAATATCCAATGAAATACCCACTAATGTGTATTTGGTTAACCAGCTTATGGATTTGTGGGCCTGGAGCCACAGAAAGCTTTGGACCCAATAACGAACAGATACTTTGTTTACTAATTTTGTTCAGGCTCCGGTTCACTTGGTAAAATCAGCTGAAACCAAATAAGACACCCAAGGCACTCCTACAGCCTCATCATCACTGAGAAGCTCCATTATTTCTTGAAAGAGTAACTTAGAGCACCTAATTGCCACAGAGGCTCCAGGCTATTCCCAGTGTCTGGTTAGGTGCCTTCTTGCATTCCACACTGAGGTTCATAACCTTCAGTCATATGGGGTTTATACATTCTGCCCCCGCGAGCCTTGTCAGGCTTTCCTCTTAGAAGTTTTTGGAGATCGTATGTCAGGATGGCTGAGTCCAGGAAATAAGCAGTTTGATCCCTTCACTGAAAGTTCAAGCAAATGGCTGGATCCAGCAGTCCAGGAGCAGAATAGTTCTCTCACATGAACAAGATCTCCAAAAATTGGTTCTTTTTCTCCCTGAAAAATGTGTGCACTGGTTTTCCTCAGAATGTTAGTTTCTGGACCAAACAGTTGTGTGAGAAAGCTTGGAGGTGAAGTAAGTGTATCACACATATTAGTGGAGATGAGCATAGGGTTTGTTGATAACCAATTCTTTAATTGACCTGAAGAATGCTCTGCTGGAGAGCTCATTATGAACTAATGATTAGATTCATAGCTATTTGTGATTTAATGGTCACATCACGTGCCAGTAACCTTCTGCCCTGCTGTGTTTTTATGCTACTTTTAATGTCAGTGATGTTTGAAAAATAACCTGGCAGATGGTGTACTCATCAGTTTCCAGTGCTGAAGAAATGGATTAAATTAGTCATAGAGTGGAAATCAAGAGTAGGAGCCTTTTACCTCTTGCTCAGGGGCACGCTAAGGATGATGACAAGCAGGATCAGAATTAGTTGGCCAAGCAGATTAGAAGTGCCAGTGCCTAGGTAATTGTTATGGGGCAGTTGCACCCTGGATGGTGTGAGACCCACCAGCAGCTCTGGTACCATCAAGGCAGGGCTTTCAGCAACAGGGGTGATCCTCAGCAGCTGGAATCACAAGTAGAGGCTTTTTTACTTGGCATTCTCTGTTTCACATAGTACAGAACGCAGCACAGCAGCCTTGCAGTACTTGGATGTGAATGCTTTTTGTCAGCCCCATCTGGCTTGTGGTATTTACATAAAGCTTGAGGAGGAGGAGAGTCCCTTTGGAAATAAAGCTTTCTGTTTCACCGCTCTCTTTAAAATGCCCAAAAGCAGTGCAAAATCTCTGGAGTGAAGGTCCTGCACCACCACAAAATACTTGTGGGATCCCTGGGTAGCTGCCAGAAGTCCTAGTTATTTGTAGGAGGCAATTGAGAATACTGCTGAAGTGTTAGCCTTCAAAAATGCATCAGAAGCATTTTTACATCCATCACATGGCTACTGCTGAACTCTCCATGTATGGATGTTCATATGATCCTATTTACAAGCTGCCCTGGCTCAGCTGAGGGAGTGTTGGCTTCTTGTTGTTGAAGAGAGGAGGAGGCGCTAGGAGGCCTTACTTCTTCAAAGGACACTCTGTGAAACGCCTCTTCTTATGAGTTTCAGACTCAGTCTCTCATTTTTATGCACTTTTTTAGACAAGTATTGATAAATGACACTGAGAAATGCCCTGAAGCAGCTATTTGTACATTTAGTTTGTTGTTAGATACAACTGAAGTTACAGATTTCAGCATGTGTGCATAGATGAATAGCACACCTCAAAATCGATCATTATACAAGTGCTATCCATCAGAACAGGTGTACATCAGAATATTTTCCAGACAATCATTGATAGGGGAGGGAAAAGCACCAGAGTGTATCAAGGGATTTTCCTCCTCTTCTTTTTCCCTTACGATTTTAATTAACTAAGGCACAAGCTTTGCAGTGTTCAAGCAAGGAGGCTTGGGTTTTTTAATAACTGAAAGGCAGAGCCAACATTAACAAAAATAATGGTTTCTTTATTTATGTTTGTGGAAGTCAGCATAAGAAGATGGACAGCAATATAAGTGCTGTGTCTGAAATTAAATAAATCCCAGTTCAACAAATTGAACGTTATTTGCTTGCTTAACTCATGTTCTTTGCCTGGTTGATCAGGAAAAGTCCCTTGTTCTCCAGACTTAGCTCCAGTGCTGTACAAGGAGCCAGATGAGTGATCAGCACTTGAAGGGGGCAGTCATGCTACTTTGATGAATTGACTATGTCCAGCACTGAAACAAGGTCATAGTTTGGATTGGCAGGTCTGATAGCTCTTTGGCTGTATTTTTATTATTCTCTCCTCCAAAACAGCCTCTGTCATTATAGAACGCTAGTGAAAAAACATGTCATTCCTCAGGTGCATAAACATAAGTTGTGTTGAAAATCTACTTTGTTTTAATGAGGCATTGATGAGTAGGGTAAAGACCTCAACTTGTCTTTATGTTGTTTTGCTTTTCTTTTCAATTTTAAAATCCTTTTATTATGTTAAAAACTAATTAAGAAGTAATGTCTTAGCAATACTTCGAGAAGGAAATCTGCCGCATGAAACAAGCATGTAAAATCCAAAAATTAAAGGGAACATTTAAATGTTTTAAGTCATACTGACAGCAGAAACTGAAAATATTGAGATCTTTCATCACTATTTTAGATTTTTCAGATTAAAAGAGAAAAAGGTCATATGTTATGTAATGCATAATTCAACTTTAAATTCAGTGCAAGTTCCTTGGCAAATTGTCCGCAGTTCAGGTGAAATTTTTGGGAGTGACCTGGTAAGCTACGCTACTTGTCAAGTTTCCTAAAAAGTAAAGCAGACTAAGGAAAAAATAATAATAAAAAATTCTGAGAATAGCAAGGGACAAGAGTTGTCAAGTTATTTCTGTGTACCTATTAAGCGCTCTTCAAGATTCACTGAGGCTGAAAAAGACTTTAATAACTAGTCCTGCTGTAAATCACAGGCCACAAAATTGTACTCCTTCTACCCTCACTTCTGTGTAAAATTTGCAGAAAGGTGACCAGTTTTGACTTCAATACGTGAAAGCTGATGAAAGCAGTCCTAATTAGTCTTCTCATGTCTCCTTCGGTGTTTCATCCCATGATCAACCATATCTACTGAGTACTTTTTCTTAAAAAAAAAAATAAAAAAAAAAAGTATTTAAATACAGATGTTTGAGATGGCAGGCCTTGTTTTGCTTTCTTGTACAGGGCATTAGTTCTGGGTTAATGTTGTGCTGTCTTAATTTACCTGAGGACTTCTGTTGTTGCTCTGAAGTCACCCAACACCTCTCAGCCCCACTACTGACACCTGCTTTTATCTCTCCTTGTAGAAAATCCTGACCATGATCCCAACTGAGGAGGAGAAGCAAAAGATCCAGGAGGCGCAGCTGGCGAACCCTGATGTCCCCCTGGGCAGTGCTGAGCAGTTCCTCCTTACCCTCTCCTCCATCAGCGAACTCTCTGCCAGGCTCCAGCTCTGGGCTTTCAAGCTGGACTACGAGATAGTGGAAAAGGTGAGACGAAAGCAGGGAGGCTGGGGTGGAGACTCTTCCAAGGCTTTGCTTAATCTTTCCTTGACCTTGTTATTATATGAGTGTATATTTTGAGGAAGTAGTAAAAGGGTCGCTTTTGTTTTGGTGGCCAACCAGGAAACAGCTAAAATGATCCTTCATAATCTGGTCCTTCTATAAAAGAAAATTAAAGATTATGTCTTCCTTCCTTTAATTAGGCAGTAATGATATTGGAACAAAGAAAAGGGCTAAATCCTTACCACATCTTTTCCAGATGTTGTTATTCAGGAAATTCTTACTTCAGAGCAGTAAGAATTTTTCTTTGGATAGAGATTGAGTGAGGACTTACAGTATGCAGCCTTACATTGTAAAATGAAAGTATTGACCTTACATCCATTTGAACTAAGAAAAACACTATTCATTAAAGTTCTTTCTGTTTATATCTCTCTCTCAAAGGTACAAACAAAAGATAAGGCATGCTTCAGGGGGCTCTTTTCAGTAACAGGCAGTTGTTGCCACCTTCTTCACGGATGGCATTTATTCAGAGAATACTATAATTGGCTTGTCAGTCATGAATGATGAATCGCAGGCAAAAATTTTAAAATGACAGCATGTAATTTCCATGCATAGGTGAAACAGAATGAAACTGTGCAGGCGATTTCAGCTACTTGCTGACTTTTACAAGCTCTTTCAGGAATCTCAGCACAGGAGCCTTCTGGCTACGCTTCTGGTGCATATCCCATACCTTGCTCTTGAACCAGCTCTCTCTCCTGTATTTATTAATTTTATATGTGTTCATATGTGCATATAAAAAATTCAGTGTAACGTTTGTGTGGATAGATTCTGAGAAGCTTCATGCTTCTGAAAATGCCTTATGTTTACCTAGCCATGGTTATTTAACAAGTTGTACAACACAGGATTGATTTGCAGATGATTCAACCTCTGCTTAATGCAGGGAATGCAGTCACACTAATATTCAGGTTTTTTAATTGTGACATTTTAGTCTTACACATTTACATTTTGGACTTGTAAAACACAAAATCCTTGTATCTAACCGGAATACTTTTTTGCCATTTTTTTAAACTTTGGTACAGCTATTTATTCTTCTTTGAAGTTACCACAGGGCTAAATTGTTCCTTTCATTTGAGCTGAGTTTGCTGTAGCTGCTAAATTATGCCTATACCTAAAATTTCTAGCTTCCTCTCAACCAAAAGTAATATTTGAAGCACTACTAAAAGTTAAAGAAATAGTGATAGTTTCCCTATTGCTGATCCTACAATGTTTATGCCATAGAGTTAGTGAATTCCTAGCTAAAATTCATGTAAAATTGGTGCCAGTATAAAATGTGTGAAATACCTAAATTACTAAAAGAAGGAATAGCTGGACTAAAGATAGGACCTAGAACAGGGATTTGTCTAAGCAAGTCTTAGCTCCACCTCTGACAACCTGAAATAAAAACAACATGAAATTGTTGAAGAAGAAGAGTTAAGTGAGATACTGTTCACGTTTGTAGAAAAGCTTTTCAGGCCTAGTGAAATCAGTCGTCTTTCTTGCACTGAATTTATTTAACTAAAACAAGACAGGATGCATTGGTAGGGAGCAGCCTTAGACTGTGTGAAGATGAACTGGATGGATGAATATTTATTCTTTGCTCTTTACAGGCAGTTATGGTACAATTACAGCTTTTGCTGTAAGCTGTGAAGCACGCATCAATGCAATGTTTTAGATGTTCAAATATATGCATGTGAAAATGAAAAAAGAAAACCCTTTCTAACTGATCTGATCGATAACGTGTGTAGTGTTTTGAAATGTTCTCTAATGTGTCTAAGGTACTGCATGCCTACTGCAGATCATCAGTGGAAGGGTAATTGTTCTCACCCTTCTTTTCATATCATAATTTAAGGGCATAGACAAAAGAGATAGATTTTCAGCTTTACATCTTCATTTTCAGACTTTTGCTCTGAAAAATTTGACTGTGTTACTGCTAATTCTTTGTACTGAGCTATTCATGTTGCAGATGCTGTCAAATCTTGTTATCTCAAAGGGTGTTTAAAGAGGAAGAGAAGTGGAATCTTTAGTTTTTCTAATCAGCTATTTTTTTTTCTTAAAGTCACTGTGAGCAAATATATCCTTATTGCTGACAACTTTAAAGGATCACAAATAAACATAAGCAGGTGTAGAAATGAGAAAAGTAGAACTGGTAAAGAGCTTGCTTCAGTTGCTCTTCTGAGCAGAAAGAACTCTGATCTCCCTAGGGACAGTGTGCTAGAGAAATAAATGTTTAACGCTACAATAAGAAAAAAAAAAGAGTAATTACAAATCTGCACTATATGCAAGAAAGTCTTGAGCTTGGACAACTTGCACGTGCGTAGCCAAATGAAGGGCTACAAGTATGGCCTGCTTGGAAGCCCTTTATGCTGCCTTTTTATTCACCTTCAGAATGTTTTAAATTAACCTTTTAGGAATGACTTCTAGGCAGGTTGCGAATTGATGCAAATTAAATAGTTCAAAAGCCTGTGCTTACAGCAGATGCAGAGCAATTTGATTCATTCCCATAATGCAACCAAACTAAAAAAACGCTGACTTGTAAAGCAATTCAAAGAATTCTGTGCAGCAGTTTATTAGTTCTAGTTTAACTTGATAAGGTCTTGGATTATTTAGTGTATCTCCTCTGATGTATATATTACTTTGCTCACCATCTCTTAATTTGTCTCAAATTTCATGTATTCTTCTCTTTTCAAGAAATTAATTGTTCCGTGGTGACTAGAAATGTATATTTCCTTCATCTTTGTGCTTTTATTTATAGTAAAGTATCAGGACAGTTATCAAATGACCCGTTGTATTTCCCCAAGAAAGTGAATTTCCCTGTTATTTCGCCTCTTGGTCTAAAATAACTTAATTTTGGCTTCTTGGCTCATAGTAAGCGTAATAATTTGGGAAAGAATCTTCTTGTGGATGCTTAGGATTGCATTTGGAGATAGAGACAATGTGAACTCTTATTGTGTACACAAAATAAATAACCCTGGGCCTCACACAAAGACACAGAAATAAGCTCTGTCAACTCAATTACCCTTGTGCTCTTCCTTTGAACTCTGGCATAGTTCACTTCCAAGAGGTAATGGAACAGAATTTATGTTTTCAGGTCTTATCAGTTTACATACCTATACTTAGATAACATGCGTGGATGGAAGATGCATTAAGTTAAAAGATTAAATTAAGAACACTTGTAAAGCTTGATGTTTACAGTGAGGTGGTTCTTTCAATTTTAAAGTCATAGAAGCACAAACCCATATCTAAAACTTAGAGGTGGCCATCATTTGAAGCAAGCTTTGGAGTCAGGCTACGAATGTCAAGTCAGCCAGGGTTTTAACTTTTGTTTGTTTGTTTGTTTTTCAAAGATTAGAAAAAATAGTTATAAGAAGCTTTATCAGTTGGGGCAGGGGGGTGTTCGTGCATCTAAGTCAAATGCAGCAGCCCCTTTTTTCATACTCTCTCTCCTATTTGGAATCACAGAATAATCCCCAGGACAAGTAAGGTAATTGCATATCTAAAGAAGCAACATTAGGAAAGTATTTTATGTATTTCTTTGCTGTCTTTGCATGTGATTTATTAGCTGGAACATGGAGGAAGGCCAGCACACATGGCTAGTTTACACTCTGCAAGACGCCAGTTCAGGAAATTTTTGCAATAATTAATCTAAACCATAGAATTAAAAACTAGAAGCAGCAATAGGCAACTGTAACCTTCACTTTCTTGTTTCTGTTCTCATGGCAGGAAGTTGCAGAACCACTTCTAGACCTGAAGGAAGGAATGGATCAACTGGAGCACAATAAAACTTTGGGATTTATCCTTTCTACTCTGCTAGCCATTGGGAACTTTCTGAATGGAACCAACGTAAGCCTGATGTCCTAGCATTTCCCCTGAAGCTTTTTCCTTCAAAAAACAGGAATCAAAACCATTATAACAGTTACAACCCACTCTTTGTATCAGAAATATAATTTAGAAATCAGAATTTCTTTTTCTTCTATTCTGTCTCAGGGGATGCTCTTTGCCTCTTTCAGCATAACCTGAAGGAGGTGTAGAACTATATACTCTTCTGTGTAACTCCCTTGACTTTAGTATTGATGCTCCCCATGCAAATTGTGAGAACTGTGTCACGAGTCATTTCACTGCAGATGGAACGATTTTAAGCCTACACTTCAGCAAGTTAAAAATAAATAAAAGCAATTAAGTTTCTTCTGCATTAAGATTATTATTATTATTATTTCCTATCTGTCCCTACTTGGTAATCATTTTTGTCTATTAATCCACATGGGAAGGAGTATATATTTTTATTTTTAATTTCTTGCCTTTTATACACCTTACAGGCCAAAGCTTTTGAGTTGAGCTACCTCGAAAAGGTTCCAGAAGTCAAGGACACAGTGCATAAGCAGTCCCTCCTGCACCACGTCTGCACTATGGTGGTGGAAAAGTTCCCAGACAGCACTGATCTTTATTCAGAGATTGGGGCCATCACTAGGTCAGCCAAGGTATGTCATGTGGCTAAATGAATATATATATGTGTATTTATATGTCTATATCTTTATTTATTTATTTTCACTCTTGGGAGTGAAATATGTAAGATTTTCTTTTCTTTCTTGATATTTTTCCTCCCTAGTCACAGTCCTTCTTGTGAATGCAGATTGACTGTGTCATTCCCAATGAATTTCAGAGATGCCAGTACACTCTCTTCTAATTTTTATCTTGTCTGTCAGGTGGTTTCCTCATCAGTGCACTAATAGACAGCCATATTATGACAGCCATTTAATGTTATATGCATTATTAATGTATATAACTATTTGGAAATATTTTAATGTTAAAACTTTATTACATCTTTAAATATATTCTGTGGTTTAGGGGAATCTCTTCTTTAAGTCAGATGCGTCTCTGATTTTATTTTAAGGGCAATGGAAGGAATACACTTTTTTCATATAAAATTGTTTGCAGAATGAAAATGTCCTTTAAATATTTTAACTCCTTTTCTGTCCTCCTTCTGACAATAATTTTGATAACTAGGAGTTAGGGAAGATAAATAGAAATAAAAGAAACTTGTGGCCGCACCTCTTCTTAAAAAAGTGGTAAAACCTTGGCTAATGCGTAGGTCTGGTCAGTGGCTTAATTTGGTATGAAGATTATTTATTACTGCTGCTTGCAGGCATGATAGAGACACTATAACCTCACTCTTGGAGCTCTCGGAGCATGAGATTTCATGGGTGACCCTTAAAAACAGGACATTACTTGATTAATGGACATAATATCACCAGGAGATAACAAACATGAAAGTTCTGTTTTGGAGTCAATGTCTCATGTGAAGATGGAAATAATCACAGCAGATAATGCTAGTATCCATCTAGTCCAGTGTCTTGATTCAGACAGTGGCCAATACCTGCTTGAAAGGAGAAGACAAGAAGCTTTGAAGGAAAAGGAAGATTTCTATTAGAAAAATTTTATTTCATCAGTCATAGTACTCATTATATGCATCAAATGGAGGTATGATTTCTTTTCCAAAAGCCACCTTTTTTTCATATTTTTGGAGAGGGGGGAGCAATTTTTTTAAAACTGCAAAAATCAAATCTTATTTTGCTCCTAGTGTAGTTCTTGTGGCAATGAATTTATAATGTAATTTTACCTGCTGTTGAATTTGCCAGTTTTAAGATTTACTGTCTGAATATATTGAACACTCAAATCTTTTTTTTTTTTTAATTTATTTCATAGAATAACGAATAACTTAGGTTGGAAAGGACCTCTGAAGGTTATTTGGCCCATCACCCTTTTCAGTGCAAGACCAGGTTGCTCAGATCCTTGTCTAAGTGTTAAATAATCCTTTTACATCTTTTTTTTTTTTTGGTGACCATTTCCACACTTAGAAATGTTATACACTTGCTATGTTTGCCTATTCTGCTTGTGCTATCTTTGGTTAGATGTCCTGAGGTTTTCTGTGTGTTTTTTTGACTGTTGCTATCCTTTTGACACTGCCACCTTTGGGCAATTCAGAAGGACATCCAGGCAGTCTCCTGAGGTGATCAAGCAATTCAGAACTTGACCCAATGCACAAGGGAGTCCGATACTGCCTGCAATGTGCACTTTGTTGCTGTCTACAGTAATGACCATGATCTGCTGAAGCAGATTTACTGCTTCTCTCTCAAATCCCTAGTAATCTTAAATCAGGACTACTCCGAATAATTTCATTCCATCTGTAGATTTTACCCATTTGGTGTGCTTCCTTGTTTCTACACAATTTTGAAATACTTAGTACAAACCATGAGAAACCTGCTGTTAATCCTGTCATCAAATGAGAATCAACATACATTCCTTCTTTTCTTTGGCTCTCTTAACCTCACACTTCATAGGTGGCCTCCCATGAGGCTCTTGTAAAGATTTTGAAAGTCTGATTTTCTTTACTTGGCTTTTACCTGTCCATTATTTTATAAACACATTCAGAATCTAGTGATTACCTTCATGTATTTAATTTCATGTGATTCATCCTTTCAGTCAGGTTACCAGGTATAGAAATAAAGCTTGGAGTTCTACAGTCACCTGAATCAACCTTGCTGCCTTTGTAAAGTTAGGTGAAACTTTTGCTGATTCTTTAAGTTACTAAGGTTAGTGAAAGCATATTAATTTTAGCCAGTGGCTTAATTTCTTTATTTTAATTACTGTCAGAATTCTTTTCTTCTGCTTATTGACTGCTTTGCCAAGCTATCTTCTTCTTTCAACACATTTGTTTCTGCTAGCAAGCATTCAAACCTTAGACATAGTTCATGTCTATTAAAAAAAATAAAATACAGAAAAATAAAAGCAAGTACCAGAGTAGGTTTTTCCCCAACATCATCTGTGGTGAAGTCCTTTCCATAACTTTAGTATTCCTCTGTTTCTTTCATCCACATTGATCCAGGACCTCCTACATATTTTTATTTTTTTTTCTGGATACCATAAAGGAATTTGTGGCTTTTTTTTCATATCCTTAGATACTTGCTCTTTGGATTCCATCTCTGATTTCCTAATTTTCCTCTTGTACAGCCTATGTTTGGGCTCTGTTTTATTGCCTTCACTGAGGTTAGTTTCTCATGTTTAAAAGGTTTTAATTTTTTTAGTTTTTTTTACTTTGAGTGTTTCTTCATTTCAATAGAATTTATTTCTAACATTTAGATAACTTGGTTTCTCATTTCCCTCTTTTTTTCTTTGTTAAGAAGTTATTTCACTTTTTTTTTTTTTACTGGGACCGAGTTAGTTACTAAAATGAAAATGATTATAAAAGACAATAGTCCTTGTGTTCCAAAATCCGCAACGGCATGTACACTGTACTCTCAAGTGAATCTTCCCTTTTTCAGTTTTAGAAAGTGGAAGATAGCGTAACCCAATGCTGTCACTTTTAAAAAAATTTTTAGGTCTAAGAGCATACAGTCTTTCAGTCTGTGGTTTGCTGATCTACTGGCCCTGCCCAAAGCGGATGAAATTCTGAAAAGGCCAGACAAAATCACATTAAGAGAAATTATAGCCTTAACCTTCTGCGTGACGCCCAAGGTCTCCCTCCTTGGGATGTTCCTGCATCAGTGTTATACCGCTGATGGATTACTGTAACAAGCTCTATTCCCACTTGATGTTAGCTGCCACAAATCAAAGAGTTAGGACATGGAAGCCGTCCAAGCTGCCCTCTTCAAGGGAATGTTCACAGAGGAGGCGAAATCTTGGTTTAGGAAAGCTGACAGGAAAGGAGAACTAATATTTCATTGTGGATTAGGCTGTATTTTGAGCTCCATTTTGTCTACAAACATCTTTCAGAAACCACAAAGGCTAAACAATTTCCATCCTGTAGATAATCGGAGATGCCCCTTCCCCTGAGATGCACATCACATGAGAATTTCCCAAGCCTTAGTTCATGAAAAAACCCATAAAGAAAACAGGCTGCTTCACCAGAGAGGAGTTAGAAAGACCAGAAACAAAATGGTATAGTTATTGCAAAACTTGTGGCTTTTTGCTGAAGGAATTAAATCATAAATGGCAAAAGAAAGCAGACACAAGTGAAAAAATGACCAAAAAAAATGGAATTCTAGATAAATAAAAGTTGTATAGTTGTATAAAATATATATATAAGATCATGCAGGGCCACTGATTCTTTACTATCCCATGATTAAAAGCACTTGCTTTTTTTAAAATAATGCATGTTTTAAGTTGTTTTTTCACTGGAGTTTTACCAGAACTTATGTATCTAATACTGAAGCAGACCCCCAGATTTCTGCAGTTAAACTCAGTTCTGTTTCCAGAAGTTTCATTACTAGTACAGCAGGGAGGGGTTGCATCAGCTTACTACTGTCTCTGTTAATGAATGGGAAATGTTTTCTTATTTAAAATGTTCATCTTCTTTCTCATGTCCATAAACATTTTTCCTTGTGCATCTGAAAGATATCCAGGTCCATAGAGTAAACTACTAATTGTCCTTTTCTTCCCATAATTTTAATTTACGTACAAAATGCAAAACTTCTGGCTCTTTTTTAACCCCTGCAGGAAGACACTTGGATTAGTTGCAGATACTAGGCAGTGGAGAAGCAGGCAGCTTTTGTAAGTAAGCAATAGGAAATGTTAACGACACAGGGGAGGGGGCAAGGATTGCTGGTAGGAGAAAAATTTAGGGACGAGACTGAGACCTATAGAGGGGAGAAGGAAGGCTGCAGCTGCCCTCCGAGAGACTTGGCAGGGATGTGTGGGGAGAAAGGAGGCAGCTGCCGTAGCTTCTGCTTGATATGCTGGAAACCAGAGAAAGGAGAAAAGAAGAAAAAAAGTAAGGAGATGATGCTGCCTCCTGCACTGCTTCAGTGAGGTTTCTCTTGTCTTGCTTGACAAAGAAATATTTATGTGCACTTATCGTCCAAGTATGCTTTCCCTACGGTATTTCAAACAAAAATAAATGCCAAAAGTCAAATTATTTTCCATGGAGAAAAGGGGCTGGGGGATGCAAGGTTTCTTATGGTCATGTCATTCCTTACAGTGCCAGCCGCAAGGCCTGCTGCATCTGCCCTGATTCCTGGCACGAGCCATCAGGAGCAGAGGTGAAGCCGGAGGTGGATGGGGCAGAGGCTGCTGGATGCTGGGCAGAATGGGGCAAGGGGGAAGGAGTTTCAGCAGCAAATGAAGCCTTTGAGGTTCTGTCTCAAAGAGAGCAAATGAAGTTTAGCGCATGTGCCTGGCAGCACAGTGGTGTTTCAGTAACATCCCAGGTGGAATGACTGCAAGTAGTGTTTGCAGATGCCATAAAACCACCTGAAGGGACCTACATCACCACTTTCTGGTATTGCTCCTCTTCATCCCAGATTGTGGGAACTGTCATGCCACACCTGCAAAAAAGTCCCATATTGCTGTGTTTATTGTAGATTGTTTAAGGAACTAAAACACAGTGGAGATGTGTATATGATTGGGTAAACTCATCTGGTCATACCTCAGTAAGCATCTCTGTCTTTTAATTTTTACTTAGTAGATTAATTCAGGTGGTCTCATTTCTAAAATTATTTTGGCAGGTTGCTATCTCCTACCCTAGAGTTACAAATGTCTGGACAGAACCTTCTTTATATTTTGCTTGCTTTTGAGAGCTGGCATCTACTTCACTTAAAATGTGTGACCAACAGTGTGCAACTGGGACTAACGTTAGTTTTGGAGTAATTCATGTGACACTTGGAGAAGCAAGCCAGCGTGGAAATACTGAAGGAGGCAGAGTCTTGAACATCTGCCACAAAAGGTCACTGCACTCAGATGACAGTGTGTTTGCAAGGAGCAATTCTCAGAATTTCCTTTGGTACTGATCCAGGTCAGGAAAAGAGGAAGATTTCGTGTTCCCTGCCAGAAAGAATCCCTGTAATAATGTGAGAATGAACGGTCTGACCCTAAATTATAAACAGCTCAGACTAGGCTGTGGTCTGCTACAGAACCTGACTTGAACTTTGAAGACAGGAAGATTTTGTATGTGATTATGCATATCTTTCTATGTTGTGAGATAAAATAGTTGTCATTTTATTGTGAATTTAAGGCAACATTTGTCATTTTGAAAGCATCAGTCATCTGTTTAAGGCACCTTGTGGGTCAGATAAAAACGCAGACATCCAGGTCTTCCTTAGGAAATATCTGGCTTTGATATATTCACCACTAAAAGAAACAAGCTGTAGCAATAAACAATAAAGTAGCAAGCAATAGAAAACATATACAGGGATACTGAGGCTATGTAACAAATTATTCACTGGCCTTCAGAACAAAGTTAATTTTGGAAAAAAAAAGGTGCTTTTTAAGCAGAAACCTCAGCTTCACCAGTTTCCCTTCATTTATTTGGTTTGGGTTCTTTTACTTCAATCCAGTTGTGACATTTTTGACCCTGTTCGAGGGCTGAGTATAAATACAGAGGGCAGGAAACGTGAATGTAATCAGGTGCAGCATCTTCGATTTTAGGACAGTTTTGTAAACTCAGTAGCAGCAGAGCTTAACCCAGAGACTAAAGGAGATTTAGGTGGAAGAGGAAGCCAGTGTGTATAAAACACATTCCAGCTGAGGGAATTCTGAAGAAAAATGGCCTGTTATCTCCCAGTGGCTGCAGTTGTTTGCTGTGCATGGCAATGCATACCTAGAATTGTATACACTGCCCTAGGGAATATATATATATGAAGGCACCTTAGTTTTGAGAAATGCATTTAATTCCCATTGTCACCTCAATGCAGCCCTTCCTCTCTCTCCCAATGAACAATAGGAGTCCAGTTCCTGGATTGCCATGAAATATTCGTGGCTACACAGAGAAATAACATCACAACCCAAAGGCCAGAAAGGCTCCCTGATATGTGTTCTGCCTGACTGATCGGGGCGTCATCTAGTATTTCATGAATTAGAAGGGTTTAAGTTTGTGTAGGCTGCAGGTGATATTGGTTGTATGGCATGAAATTGAACTTGAAAATAATAGGCTGTTTAAAGGACTAACGTTCACGGAACCCGAATGGGCAGGGAAGTAAACGCTGAGCCATTTGATAGTGGTGGTACCTTTTGAGTCAGGTGAAAACCAGTGAGAACAGACATCATTTGGGCAGTAGGTATATCATGCGATATTGAGTTCTGAGCTCCACAAAGTGAGAAACCTGGTAGAATTCTTTTTTAATGTTATTGTTTATAGCAGAGTCATCTGTTACTATAGTAGCAAGCAATAAATAATGATATAAAGGGATTAAAATGAGTGCTGGTGTCACTGGCATGTGGTTGGAAGGTTTTATTTTTGGTCTGAGTGTTATTTGTGCAAAATGTGGTGGTGCATTAAATTGAAAAATAAATTACCAATTTTTTTTAAAGTTGCCCATTAGTGGCTTATGACAATGGTTTCCTGAATGAGGCTGACCCTGCAGGGCTTGTGTCACATAAACTAATCTTTAAATTCTATTTGGATAGACTGTCTCTGGCTACTCCACTCTGATGCAACAGTGTCTACAGAGGCACTTCTCAGAAGACTGAGCAGTGGGCCTAGAAGGGGATTTCATAGATAAATAACAATTAGTTCTGACTATTTTTCAGCTAGTGTGGTTGTGAATGAAGAGGAGATTGGCAGGAGAGAGGATGAACATATCATATGTATCCCAGGAGCATCTAGAAAGTTGCTTTTTCTAAATTGGTTTTCAAATGCAAATAAACATTACACAGTGTCTGAAAGAAAAGTTATTTAGCATAACAGCCTTAGACCACTCGTTCTTTTTTCTGAGGAAAAAAAAAAAAAAAGAGATTTACTGTACTGTACTGAATTGAGGAGGAAGAAGAATGTATGTTTCCACCTTCCTTCAAAACCGTGAGCTGGGCACAACATCTACCTAGGGAGAAAGCTGGTAAACACCATTTCAGGTTACTGCTTCCTTTTATGCAGTGCAGCATAGTTATAAAATAAGCCACAGCAGTTCTTTTCCAATATCTCCTATGCTGAGGTCTCCTGGAGCCACAAGGCGATGCAAAACTCACCTGAATTCCTCCTTAGTCCCAGCATGGCCTTCCAGCTGTGGGAAAGAGTTGTTATATCTTTCCTTTCAAGGAAGAAGGAATGAGAAAAAGAAAGGAATTGCATCTTTCTACCATTATGCAGCATTAACTCTTTCATTAAAGTGTTGAAAATAAACACATAAATAAAAAAAAGAAATCTATGCTCCCCTGGGAATGCTGTGTGTGGATTGGCAGGGAGGTTCTATGGTATTATATATGCCTTTTCATATTTCCTTTATGCATATTAGATTGAGTGATTATCATTATTACTCCACACAAGTGCCTGTTCTCCTTAGCATAGCGATACGTAGTTGGGGGATGATTATCATCCTTGTTACTGTTACATTTGTATATAACACTTTCAGTGTTAGAAGACATCTCAAACAGAACAACGATAATAGAAAAAATGACCCCCAAAAAAGGAAATTACATGGATATTGCTGAGCAATGTGACTGCTTTTAAACATCTGTGCACAAATATTAGATCTAGGTTTGGACCACTGTGCTCATCTTTGAGGTTGGTGGCCCCAGTTAAAGTGAGGCTAAATTGTTGCTTTCCAGGTGGATTTATATTTTACTTATATTTTTCACTGATTTAAGTAGCTGCTGGTTTATGATATAAACGTGCATAAAATGAGTAGGCTTGTTTGCCACACAGTCATTGGGCTACTGCTATATAGAAAATGCATACTGTATTGCTGTATGCTGTTATTTATACTGTACTGCTGCATACTGTAAAAGCTTCTTCATGTTCTTGATGCATTTGGCTTCATAGTGAAGAGAGAAGAGGATCTGAGGATGTCAAGTGTGTTAGGATCCTGCTTTTCAGTGGAATCTGATGCTCATAATTAAGGGAATTAGTAGCTGTCTATCTTGGTTAATATTCCAACCCAAGGCTTAGAAAATACAAGAGTTTGCAGAATAAGAGCATATTACTTCAACAGGATTTTGGTGTATTTTATCAGTTAAAAATAGATACTGTTATTTCAAGACAGCCATGGAAAGCCCGTCTTGTTTGAGGGTTGATACATATGCTTCAGATACTCTAATTGCTGGCATGTAACCTGAATGTATTCCACTAGCCTAGAAAACAATATCACCTGGACCCTGTGTACAAGAGTCTGCAATTGCAGGAGTGTACAATTAGAAGATCATTGGTCAGTGGATCTTTGGCTTTACTGTGCTATGAGCTTTATAGCTAATTTCTTATCTAAACATGAGCACTGAAAAAAGAAAGGGGATGGCAGAGGAAACATAAGGGCAAGGTATGTAAATTAAGGAGAGAGAAGATATAGCGGGGGTGACTGTGCTTGTCACATTACACTGTTTCCCAGTGGAGAGCATCCCATTAGTGCTGCTGCTGGTTGGAGAAAAGGGGATGGGGAGGAGGGGGGAAGGTTACATTTTGAGATTTGAAATGTCATGCACGTAGTACTCTAAAGGTTGCAAACTATCAAATGTTTTGTTACATTTAGTAGAAGAGTCCAAATATTTTTAGCTTCAGAATTTTCCCTTTGAGCTGATCCAGCCTGAACATTTAAATTTTATTTCTGCAAAATCTAGTAGGAAAAATCTTGTTGGCAGGTTTTTTGGTTGCTTGTGTTTTTTTAAAAGATCTGAAGACTTAGCTTTGTTACCTGGTGCTCTGTTGGGAGAGAGTTTCTACACCTTGGATAGAGGAAAAGGGTATTGCATGGTATATCAAGTATGAAAGAAGCTTCACTTAACTCCTGCAGACTGAAATGCAATGGATTCTGTGTCAACCTGCAAAATGTGCACTAGTGGAATAGCCATTCATGAAATGTCAGGTGGGGTATGTGATCATGGTTGAAAAAATTCGACTTTTAATATTTCACACGTGGATATTTTTTCTGTAAGTGTATTCCTTTCTGTCCACAAATGAGTGACCAAATTCTGGAGAGCTGGCAGCCAGGAGATTTTAGATTTATCACACTCGTGTGGGCACAGGTCAGTTTGTATGTGGGAAACACACAGGCATGTTATCCTATATTGGATTTCCTACTTTACTCCTTTCAGGAATTTACAATTTTTTCTTGAGCAGAGCCAACTGTACTCCACAGACGTTTACTCCAGGGGAGCTGAGGTGGCATTCTCATTGCTGCAGTCTCTTTAGGACTGTAGTCTGCAGAGATCTGAGTTTTTGATTGTGCTCAAAGATTCATGTGCATCCCTTTGCCTGACCTGCCATCTTCAGACCCCGCTGAAACTGCCCGCTCTTGTCAACATACTGCCTGTTGGCAGATTTCATGTGGCAGGAAACTGGCGCATCTTTTCCCTGCAGATGTGCTGTTCTCGAGAGGTGTTTCTTGAACCTCTACGGTCTTGAACCTCACAGCTTATTGGCAGATTAAAACTGATTCTGTTTTCAGTGAAAGCTGTCTTAAAATGAATTTCTCTGGTGCAGGGGCTGAGAGACTTCCCCAACCAGGCTGGAGAATTCTTACTAATAAGACCTAGAGATACCTCCTCTTGCCTTTTTTTTTTTCCTTAGTAGGAATGTGTGTTTTAGATATACCATCTATGCAGAGCAGCAATGTGTTTATCATCAACAGTGAAAATACTGACCTGGAAAGGACTGGTTTTTTAAAAAAACAAACATATGCATTGATATGGATATAAGGAAAACAAAAACTCCACAGCTGCTCCGCCTGCAGGGCTTTTCTGAATAGCAGAATGGATCAAAGGATGTTTTTATTTCCTTGTGAAGAGGAAAAATTCATCACTTTATAAATCACAACAAAACCAAATCAAATCAATACCAGGAGCTTTTTAATAAGAATGTATTTCTTATGGCTATCCTCAGTATAGGTCTCAGCAGTGGGTGCAGCACACAGCTAAAAAGAGTAGACTAAAACCTGTCTTTGACACTGGTTTTCATTTAGCACTAAGGAATTAACTGGAGTACCAGACTGTAACATCCCAAGCTCTGTCATGTTTAGAATTTGAGAGCTATGTCTGTATTTTATAGCTTGTGTTCATCTGAACTGTGAAGTGGTATTATAAAATAAAGTCTTCCTGTCTTCAGAATTCAGGAACATGCTGGGTAGCTTTACTCCTTTCGTCTGTTGTGTGCTGTGGCTGGGTCACTAATGCACTTTGTCCAGTTGTTAGCAATGCATCCTGAATGTCTGTCTTTAGACTACTGCAATTTGAACACCTTTTTTGGTTGATGAGTAAAGGAGAAGCTCTGTTTCCCCTTCTGCGGAATGTGTTGGCATCTGTCCTGATGAATGTTACTGTAGAACGCAGTCATTTATTTTAACTGTGTTGAGAGACTTTGGAAGTCATTATATGATCTTGTTACAAACCAGCAAATTCGTACTGTATATCAAAGGATGAAAGTCAGTGCTGAGATCACGAAATAGCACTTACTTTCAATAGAACTTTAAAAAATACTGGCCTGTAATTTTTGTGTTTAGAAGTAGAACATCTATTAACAAGCCAGTGCCTGGCTAGGAAATAGATCCAAGTGCTTCCTAAATGGGAGAAGTGACGGCTGGATGCAAAGGTGAGCAGCAAGCAGGGTATAAAAAGCTACAAGTGGCAGAGAAAAGGATTAAGAAAAAGACAAAGTTTTGTATTACCTCAGAAATAACTGAGTCATGCAGTTGCTTGGTGTAGCCAGGAAGTTATTAGCAAGGGAAAAAACACATCACAATATTTTATTGTCCCTTCTTTAGGTATTGGGCCTCCAAGAATAAAACCAAATATATATGTGTTTGGGTATTTCTTTGTTTTCAGTTTTGCTTACTAACATTTCATGTCTAGACAAAGTGCAAGAGAAATCTATTTCTTAATTATTTAGTAGTAATTAATAACGTGAATTAATGTTGTGTTGCTGCTACATTGTCCCTTTCTTATACATACATGGCATTTTTCAGATATCCAAGGACACCACCACAGTGTTTTTGCTTAAAGTGTTACATTTTCTTTTCTGTTTTTCAGGTTGACTTTGAACAGCTCCAGGAAAACTTGTGTCAGATGGAAAGGCGGTGTAAAGCATCATGGGATCACCTTAAGGCTATAGCAAAACATGAAATGAAGCCAACCCTAAAGCAAAAAATGTCTGAATTCCTTAAAGACTGTGCAGAAAGAATCATAATCCTGAAGATTGTTCATAGAAGAATAATTAACAGGTACAGAATTAGAGTGATAACAGCAATATTTTGATAATAAATGACTTGCTAAAATTATAAATTATGACATCATAAATGTTTTTTTTTAAAGTATTTAATCCACATTCCAGCAAGTAGTGTTATCAGGATGCACATGGTGCATACTTTGTTATACACACAGAAATATTCCCGATCCAGAAGGTTTCTATATTTCTGATGAAAACAAGCAATGATCCAGGTAATCACTTGTTCCCAAGATGCAATAACAGTGGCTTTTAAATCCCAGTCCCTAAAAGCTAGCAGCTTTATGGCTAAGTTGCTGTCCTTCATTGAATAATTTTGAGGGGAGGTTGGCTTACTGTCTATTAAACAAGAACAGGCTGTAGCAAAAAAATGACATTCTAATGACAAACTTATCATATGCCAAAGCTGAAACAAATCTGGTACAATGAGGAGTTCTTATAAGAAGCATCACTCCTGTTTGCAAGATCTATGGCTATGTGTTTTATGCATAGACAGTGGAAGAGAGGATAAAGATTCCTCTCCTTAAGACTTACGGCGAGGTCCCCTCTCCTTAAGGGGACCTCAAGTGTGGTATCATCAGCAAAATTGCTGAGGGCTGGCTGACACTCCAGAAGGCTCTGCCACCATCCAGTGTGACCTGGACAGGCTGGAGAGCTGGGCAGAGNCTGGGACTCTTTAGCCTGGAGAAGAGAAGGCTGAGGGGGGACCTTACTAATATTTATAAATATCTGAAGGGTGGGTTGAAGGAGGATGGGTCCGGACTCTTCTCAGTGGTTCCCAGTGACAGGACAAGGGGCAATGAGCACAACCTGGAACACAGGAAGTTCCATTTGAATATGAGGAAAAACCTCTTTCCAGTGAAGGTGACAGAGCACTGGAACAGGCTGCCCAGGGAGGTTGTGGAGTCCTCTTCTCTGAAGATCTTCAGGACCCGCTTGGATGCAGTCCTGAGTAATGTGCTCTAGGCAATCCTGCTTTAGCTGGGGAGTTGGACTAGGTGGTCTCTAGAGGTCCCTTCCAACTCTGACAATTCCATGATTCCATGACTTGCTGTTGGATTTCATTTCATCCAATGACATTAACGTTAACTTGTAGTGCTCTGAAATATACATATTCGCAATAATTCCACAATACACCTGAGCTTTTTTCTTCTGTTTCCTGTATGCATTGAACAAATAAGAAAAATATTAACTTTTTCTATTATGCCTTTAAACTACTGCTATAGACTTCTCAAACAATGTATCCATCAATTTGCATCTTTCTAGGATTGGGAAGACATTTTATCATCAGGGATGCAGAGGCTGTTAAAAGGAATTCCCATGCATTTTTAAAAGTTCGGTGTGCTATTGTAAATCGTGCACTATAGAAGCAATAGTAAAAGTTGAAAATAGTGTGAAAACTCTGAATACCACAGAAGCAGTAAAACTGTGAATTGAGAGTATCCCAAACTAAAGTTTTTGGTAGATAATATAATTTTATGGTCAGTTTTGTGAACTAGAAATTCTTTCCTTCCTGTGTTTGCTAGCCTGTAAATCTGCATTCTTCTTGTCTAGACTTTCCCCAACATCCTAACAGCCTCTTTGAAGTTGCTTAATGCAAATAAATAAGATTGAAACTTAATAAATATTTTTTTCTATAACTGAAATGAAATTGGTCATTCACATGCCAAATTAGTCATATAAAGTAGATGGAGTTCCATAAACATCTTATCTCCTGCATCAGCCTGGGAAAGTCGACTGGGATGAAGTTATCATAGACTAGACTTTCATGGTTTTAATTATAAAATATGCCAATGTTATGTGAAGCATCCATTAAAATTGTGTAGCACAAAAGAAATTGCGGGAGCTAATAAAGTAATAAATGGATTGATTGAAATGTCTTTTTTTGTTCCTAGAAATCATCAAGAAATATTTTTTCCCTGTGCATTTATAAAATCATTGTTTTCCAGGTTTCACTCATTTTTGTTATTTATGGGCCATCCTCCCTATGCAATACGTGAAGTCAACATCAATAAGTTCTGCAAAATTATTAGCGAATTTGCTCTGGAATACCGCACCACCAGGGAACGAGTTTTGCAGCAAAAACAGAAACGAGCTAACCACAGGGAAAGAAACAAGACCAGGGGGAAAATGATAACAGATGTAAGTGGCAACATGTATCTCCCACAGCATGGATTTTTAAAACTTTCTTTCATTGAATGTCGTATATGGACCATTGTTACCCTTTCATTTTTATTCTTAAGGGGTTCTCCTACTGTAAGTAATGAACTCTGTTCTCTTAGAAGACAAAATTTGCAAGTCCTTGGTTGTATATACTTTTTGCTTCATAACAATTTATGGAATGATAACAAACTGAAATGTAGCATCCAAAGGGAACATCTCTGTGTGTTGCACAGACTGTGCCCAGGAGCAGTGTATACTTAATCAGCGAAGAATATTAAGAAAAAGAAAGAAAGAAAACTAGGAAATTGGTCTCTTAATTGAGGATATGAGTTAACTTATGACCCATTGCAACCATTCAAGTGTTTACAACTGAATTTTAAATTAATTTTTTTCTCCATCTTTGAATGGTCAAATATGCAGTCTTTAATCTTAGTATTTTATCTAATTTTATGCATATACATATGCATGCACACATGCAGCAAGTTTAAACCATAGAACAGCCACTTTTATGGGAACAGACTACTTTGGGATTCTAAAAAATGGACAAATTTCTGTTCACACTAGATGTTGCCCTGTAAAGTTTTTGACTGCACACTTGCATACTGATAGAATAAGTGAAAATAAGATTAGTTTTCTCAGCATAGTAAACTTTAAAATCCCCTTGATTTTTTTAATCTTTTTTTTTGAGTTGATGTAGTTTGACTCGATCCAAATAAAGTTTTAAGAAGTGCCAGTACTTAATAAAAGTTTCCAACTGTCTCAAAATCCAGATCTGGAGTCTCGATTAGATGTGAGTAGGTCATTGCATATGGAGCTAACCCTGCCTTTGGCATGAAAAGCTCTAAGCTGATTACAGTTTTATGTCTCAGGCAACATAGGTCAAAATATGTGTATGTATTGAGACTGATATAAATTGAGATTGTATTTAAGTCATTGAGTCGCAATAATTTGTAGATCTTTCCTGGCAATATCCTCTTTAAATTTGGAAATCTGCCCCATCTAGAGAAAATGTTAAACCTGTATTATTATCTCAAAAGATTTTCCTTTTGATCTAGCCTCAGGTTAAGGAAGAGGCTCTGATTTTATGCAAAGAGTATAATACAGTCATACAAATTTCCAAAACTAGCACTGGGGAGCTGAGATCACTTTCTTCAATTGCTTCTCAATTTTCCTGCTGTATTCCAGAGGAGCTAAAAAGTTAGCATAAATACAAGAGATTAGTAAATGAAAATGCTAATTTCCTCATGTAGCTTCAATACTTTTTACTAGTTCAAACAGTACTGAGACCTGAAGGAGTTACTGTTTTCCTACTGTATGATGCAGTGTTTCTATATTATCTTCCCAGAAGAACTGGCAGGACACAAAGCTTCTCTATGTCTCATTCCTGCAGGAAATGCAAGGGGTAAAGGAAATCCAGTGACTGACAGCTAGGTTCAGGAAGTAGAGAGAAGGGACGTTTTCAAAGCAGAAGGCAGCTCAGGGTTGACAGCTAGAGAATGAGGAGCAGAGCCAGGGATGATGGCCATTCTCTGAAAATGTAAGAGAGGAGGCAAATAGGCTTTTCTCAGGGAAATGTATTATTGGAAGAAAATATCTTGCTCAGTTCAGGATAGTGTTGAGTTTTAACAAGAATTAAATTCTATCTGACAGCTAATGTTCCACCTAAAAATATCTTGACAGGTCCCCAGAAAGGGAGCGGGTTTTGCCTATCACTAGTTTACAATTATATAATGGTCCTATTAGCTTAAAACAAAAAAGCCTTCTGGAGTAAAAAAGCCACATTCTTAAAAATTCCCCTTATAGAGATGTTCTTTAAGGGAGTTATTCATGTGGCCATATGGCCACATGGACTACTAAACCTCTTTAACTGTAGCCCAGGCATATGGCCTGGTATACCATTGCAGTAAATTTGATGGCAGTACATAGTAAAACAGAACTAAAGTTGCATTAGACTGTTTGTCACAGCTTGCTTCAACAACTTCAAAGTCAGATCTACCTCAAAACAAGTTTCCAAGTCAGCAGGATGCAAGATATTTGTGTGTGAAGAACGATGAAAAAGGGGAGTTTTATTGTAGTCTTGTGTTGGCTGTCGTTTGTATCTGGTCTTGATTTTCTAAGTGTTTTATATTTGAAGGAACTGCAAGGAGAAGATAGATCAGTAATGCACTGACAGCATGTTCAACTCGTTACAAAACACTGATAGAAGAAAGTTTAGATCTTGACACTGGAAAGAAACTCTTTGTAGAAAATAATTCTAATAAGAAGTAGTCATGTGGAATTTTAATTTTTGCTTTTGATGACCTAGGAGGATTGTGCAGTTTTTTGATATTTGCCTCCCAATCCTTTTGAAAGTTTCCTCAGCTATCATTTTTATCACCTTGCAGTATATTGCTTTTAGGGAGAAGAAGAAGGGGTTTAGCCAAAAATGGGAAAGGAATAAGCCAAAACCATCCCAGTTCTTAACAAGAAGGCATGTGTCTCTTAAACCTTGGTCCCCCCGCTACAGACTTGGAAGGCAGAGGGGTGCTGGCTCTTCACACGGAGAGAGTCTGCTGGCTCTTTGTGTGGAGAACTTGCATCAGCTTCAGCAGCTACTCACATGGAGTAGGACCGAGAGACATGATGGGGAATATTTCCAATCTTTCTTTCAGCCTTTTACTGCAGAGATCTTTATGTTTATATTTTTCTTAATAGCCAGAATGGATTGAGCACTGTCAGTTTAAATCTTGGTGAACGTTTTCTGCAAGAGACAGAAAGATGGAGGAGGGGGTAGGGAATAAAAAAGGAAAACAGAGAGTTGCCACAGTTTCACAGGGAAAATTGCCTAGTCTCTGTAACCTTATATCTGATTTTCGCCAATGATAGCAGTCACTCATTTCAGTCACAGTAAAAATAACAAGCAAGCAAAATAGTGAATAAATGCAATTATAGATAGAAGTCTGAGCTTTTTAGTGATTTTTAATAATAATAGATAATATAAGCATCTGTCTCCCAGATTTATGAAGTTCTGCTTTTTATGGTACTTAAGAGATTCAATTCCAAAATTGCTATGTAATAGAAATAATATTTTGAAATGGCAAATCCACCACATAGAAATGCTAGCCTAAAGGAAAAATGGGAGGGAGGAAGGGAGGGAGAGAGAGGAGTAGAGGGAGGGAAAAACGGAGACCTCAGATTTTTCTGCAACATCCAATATCTTATGATAGAAGAATCAAGCAGCCCTTTTTTCTTAAAATTAACATCTTGTTAGGAGGTATTTGGTATAGCAATATCCTTCCAGTGAATTTTGATAATAATACACGTTAAAAATTTCCTAACTTATTAACATTTCCCAGTTTATTTATACTGATGAAAAGAAGGAGGAAAGAAAAGACAGAATGCACACACCTGGGTCAGACCAGGTTCCCCTCCTGTAACAGAAGTTTGATTTATTGACTTTAATGCTCTGACTCCTGTTGTCAGTATTTGCTGTGGGCAAATGGCTCTCCAGACACGGAAACGTGATGGGGATGGTGAACTGCTCCTCCTATGCACTGGAGCAGCTCTGAGTGTAGAAGGACAGGAGTTCGAGATGTGAGCCCTCTCTACTCAGGGCAGGAGGCAAGGAAATGGTAATGCCCTGGTTACTGGAGACGAGCAGGCAGAGAGAAGTACATTGTGCTTAGTTTAAGTCCACAGCAAATCACTTTTAGTTAGATTAAATGGGCAGGAGGGCCAGCAGCTGGGAGTTTTCTTGTAAAAATCTACCCTGATATAAAGTAATAATATAATACACTTTAGTTTGGAGCACACTCTTTGTAATGAATAGACTTTGCTCTTTCACCTTTCCATTAGTGCCTTTTGTCTACAGTTTAGCTTTATTTGCTTTCTTTCCACCTTTTATTTATTAGATAGATGTACATATGGATTAGAATACAAGTATGTTCTTGCTTCCACTTCTCCTTTCTGTTTCTTATTCATGCCAAAAAGCGGCCTCCAGAAGAATTGTTTACAGTGTGAGTCCCTGCCCCCCGGGGGATGGAATAAAGCAATTGTATCTCTTCATAATGTAAAGGGAACATACCTGCCGAGGTCACTCTGCAAAACATCTGCCTGTGTTTCTGTCAGTGCCACCATGTCCAAAGGAAAATAAGCATCTCACTCTTTGAATAAAACATACCCTTAAAAAGTAATGTTAATGTGCTGCTCAGCACTCTCACAGCTAATCTTCTTATGGAGATTGTGCTGAAACTAAGCTGAGGGCCAAAGTAAATCCAGCTTTCATTTTTAATGATGAATGTTTCTGGAACAGAATGTATCAATCCCAGACAGAAATCATAGCTGAGATGGAGATAAGGTCAAAAATATGTATTAGTAACAGTAGGGAGGGGAACAGAATTGGTGGAATGCTGCTTCTGAAAAACAAAACAAAACCCACAAATAAAAAAGATACATTGAATTTTTAGGCTATGTTTGTGTTTTATAAGCAATCAAACTGAAAATCATGGAAACAAAGAGCCTGGATACTTTAGAAACTGTGTTTTACTTTGGGAACCCTCCATGTGGGGCATCTCTACAACCCAATGAAGAATTCCTCAGGCATTTTGGAACACAGCTCTAAATATTTTGCTACTTCCCTGTAAATGGCCAAATTTAAAAATACTCCATACACCATAATATTTTGATATGCCCATTGCATTTATTGGTGTGTAACTGTCAAGACAGTGTTATGTGCCTGCTGTGGCAGAGGGTGTAAGCCCTGAATGACAAAGGATAATTGCTTCTCTCTAATTTCCAGAGCCTGCTATTGGGCAGCTATTAAGAACTTTAAGCAAAGGCTACTCAGTATTTGATTTCAGTGTTCTTTTAAATAGGAACTTGAAGTTTAAAAGCCCCAGCTTAAAAAAAAAGGAATTAAAACAAGCACTTAAGTGTAAAGGAATTGCCAAGAAGCTGACCTCTGCACTTGGAGAAAGAGCAGCCAGGACCTCCCTGTGCTGAACAGAGCTGGAAAAAGAAGAGGGAATGCTTCCTAGCGCTCTCAGTCTCCAGATGGCAAAAAGTGGGCAAGCAACCCTATGAGTTGAGGGAGGGAGATAGGATGGTTTAGGGGTAGTTTCAGTTCGTAATTCCTTATATGCTTTGTATTTTTATGTTCTCCTATAATTGCATAAACAGTACCATGGTTACCTCTGTTGTGGTTTGACAATACTGTCCTTCCTAAATCTTGCTGTTTGTCCTTCTCCACCCTGTCCTTTGTTTCTGGTGGCAGACCGATGAAGAGGAGGATGTTGAGGTATGGTTCCCTAAAAGAGCATGTCATTCCCTGTCCCCTGTGTGCTGTGACATCTAATTTCTAACTCAGTATGGACTGCTCACCTTCATCTCCTCAACTGGAACTGTGAACCATGACATTTTTCCCACAACCTTTTTCATGCAATCATAAGAACGCACTTTTAGAGTCAGCTTTAACTGTATGCATACCTGCTCTCTCAAATAAGGATATCCTTGTCTGACACCTTAATAATTTTAGGTTTCCTCACTCTAAGGTATCCCCAATCCCCAATACATCCGTGATCTGGATGTTATGGGGATCATCAGTTACCTTGGGCTACAGAATACCATGATAATTTCATAGTAATTGCTAAACTGTGTAAATCCAAATGGTATTATTTTATAAAGTGTTCAAACATATCAGGATATAGGGATGCAAAGCAAATTGTAATGGTCCTCCCTGTTGTATGAATTGCGAATAAGATATTTTAGTCGCCACAGAGGTGAGCCATGGAGTGGTTCATGTATTTATCATAAAGTGCTCCTGAGGGTAATGTTGAAAATAAATAAAGGAGTGAATATATATAATACAGTAGCTATATTCATAATGAAACAATTTATTGGTTTGAGTGGTTTTTGTTCAGCATTAGTGTTTTCTTCTATTTGCTGAACGTAGTGTGGCTTAATGCTTACTGTTTCATAATGGCAGTCATTTGCTCAAGAGGCTGGGACTTGGCCATTTATCTACAGCCAACTTTTAACTAACCTGTGTGAAGAGTAACTAACAGTTATGTGAAGACTTTATCTTTTGGTTTTTTTCTGAGATGATATTGACTAGCTCTGCATATAAGAGAGTATTCTTAATAAAAAATGGCATGCACTTTCATAGAAGTTTCTTTCTAATGTTTTTTGGTCTTTTAATTTCACACGTGAAACTAGCACTTGCACACTTACCATATCAAAATGTTGCAAGCTCCTATTTTAACAAGAAAACAAACTTGTCACTATCAAAAATAAATCTCACAGTATATTTAGCTCAGTGCCTTGTAGGGCTTATTGTTTTGCTACCTAGTTTAACTTGCTGTCCTACCCCAAAAGTCACTATGTTAAAATAGAATCATTCTTTCATTGATGCACAGATTAAATATTTTCATTTTGCATTCTTGACAGTCTCAGGGACTTGATCAAAGCTCTGAAAGTAGGACTCAGTCTTTTCTTCCAATTTGCCATTATCTGACAGAAAGGCTCTGCAGGTTTGCATCCCTTTGACTGGCTCGGTGCTGTCAAGTGAATAATTAATGTTGTTCATTATGCAAAGGAAGACGAGAATGTTGCACACCTTCTTTCATCTGTGCTGAATTGGTAGGAGTAAGAAAGATTAAAAGGAAAACATATTTCATTTTCTGATGCTGGACTGATATGATTGAAAATACCAAGGGATGTTATTATCTGTTGATGCCTGTTTGCTGTTGACAGAGACTGCCTTTTCTGCAGCCAGGACTGCATCTTAAATGTGCTTTAGCCTTTCTGTAGATAAGACCAGTGGAGTGAGTATCGGTATAGGCAGAGGCTGGGAAGAGAGGGCAGCCCAGCGATGTGACCTCCTCTCGTTAGAAATGATCCATGTCTGCTGTTTTCACCCATTTCTCGATAGCTGTTTTCAGTGACTGGTGGAGCTGCTGCATCCACGTGCAGTGCAAGCTAATGTAGCCACTGTTGTTAATGTAGTCGTGGTGACAGGGAAATCACACCGGGCGGGGAAGCAGAGGGCAGATTCCTAAATCTCTTGTAAGGTTTTGTTTGTTCTTCTAACTGCTGGCTGCAATTTTTGTGCCTTTGCCATGAAATAATTTGGCTGGGTGGTTTGGGACAAGGGATTTTTTTAGTGTTACTGATTATGTATTTTAAGGTTACTTGTAGGTATTTGTGTTTTAGACCAATTTGACAGTTTCTGTTCAGCAATGCAGAGAGGCAAGAGGGAAAAGTCGCTGATCCTAGAGTATTCTCCAAGTTTTACCTTGATACCAAAAGGGGACGATACAGGGAAAAACAATTTCTTTTTTGTGTTGGGCCTCATGCCTTATGTCTCAGTGTCATAACCCCAGATCAGGCCCAGCCTGGGTTGAACGTTTCAAAGCAAACTTTGTACATTATACTCTCCAACGGAAGGTGAAAATTAGGAAGCTTATAATGCTTCTGGTTTTCCTTTGATTTTGTCTGCTGCTCCCTACTCTTGCCCTGTTTCCAGTTGTTTTTCTGCTCAGGGTGCATGCTCCGGCAGAGGAGTAACTGTTGCCTGGCTCTTTTGGGAGCCCTCCAAACCAGCCCAAGAGGACGCTTCTCTAATTGCAATTCCCAATATAGATGCCAGCCTATTCTCTGTGCTGTTTTCTGTTCAAAAAACAAATCCGTTTTCCTCCCACAGTCTGGCAAGTTCTCCAGCAGCTCACCCCCCTGCCAGAACCAGCCCCAGGGGCTGCAGTACGCCGAGGATGCTGCAGAGCATGAGAACATGAAGGCTGTGCTGAAGACCTCCTCTATCAGTGGGGAAAGCACCTCAGCGCTTGGGGTCCGCACTCGAAGCCGGGCCAGCCGAGGTAAGTGCCAGTGGTTTCCTTCTGGCCACGTTTTTTGTGGCGCAGTAGCCACGCGGTGGCCCAAATGTGGGTCATGGCCTACTTGCATAGCACTCATGGTGGAAAGGGTTGAAGGGGAAGGAGAAGACCCCAGTGGTGTTTCCACACTGGAGGTGGTGTTTTGCAGCATGGGGATGTAAGAGAATGTGCCTGAAGTTTTAAAACGTGGTTCAAAACTGGAGCAGTACCTGGTGGTGCCAGGATTACAAGCCTCCGGAAACTCACATCTCTTCCCCCCACCCTTATGATGGTGGATGCCCGCTAACACCCCAATTTTTATTCCTGTTATGAAGGCAAAAAGTGGGATCCATGATGTGATTTTCTTTTTATTTTTAGCGAAAGCAAGTAGAAAGTAGCAATTCAAATTGAAGTGAAAGGGCCTTGCAGCAATTTAGGAATGGCTGGGGAAAGGAAAAATGGCAGGGAAAAGATGATGAATCTCCTAATCAGATCCCTGTTTAGCTGTAAAGGTAGTGGATTCAGTGGAGCTTATGAGTACAAAAAGCTGCTGTGGACAGCCTTGCATCTCCATGCGGTCCTGACAGATGCATCTTTCTCAGAGGTCCACAGTGCTCTGATGTTTCTAAATGTCAGCACAGGTGAGTTTTGAAAGTGGACAGGGAGGAAATGAAATCCTCACCCAATGCACCGGTTCCAACACCTGATATTCTGACAGAAGAGCTCACTGGTACAAGTGTTCTTGGCAATGAGGTAGCCTTGTTTTTTTCCAAGACATGATTCACTGGTACACCTCTTCATTTAAGAAGCTACTAAACCACTTCCTTTACGCTAAATTGTTTTACAGACACTAGGCTCACCAGTTTATTTTCTTTTGTTTTCACCTCACCTCCTTCCATACACGTGATATCTGGAAGACAGTTTTGGAGTAAAGATGAAGCACCAAAATTGAAATCTTTGATTTCCTGTTCTGATATTTCTTTTTCCTCACATCTAGATATCTTAGATTTTCTTCATTCTTTTTTGAATGAAGAAACTGATAGCACATCAGAGCATCCACCAATAAATTTGCGTGCGTGTAGTTCATCAAGGCTTGAAAACATGATCTTATCTGATTTAGAGCTTTCAAAGCCCCAATTTAAGAAGCTAATCAACTGGATAAAGTACGAAGATTAAATACTTGAAGCTGCACTGCAGCAACCTGAATAGCTGAAGTAATCCATTGAATGCTAACAAGCAGTGTGTCCTGATAATGGCAGTCAGCTTGTGTTTCCCTGAAGAACAGCAGAGGTGGGGGTGCCTGAGCCAGGCAGAAGCTTGTCAGGAGCACTATCATAATGCAGCTCTTCTTGATGAGATCCAGGAGAGAAGGAGCAGAGCAAAGTGCTAATCAAAGTTGTTGTTTATTGATTTTGGGCATGTGATACTGAGTGGCCTCACCTGTGAATTTGTAGCTTGCAATTCCACCACACCCACTCCTATGCAAGTTTGCTCTCGGTGTTCTCACTGCACACTAGCCTTCAAGTTATTAAAAAATAAAAAGCACCCGGAGCAGTAGTCTGTAGTGGGGGAACCCAGACATGTGCCTGACACAGCTCTGTAGAGTAAGGAGTGCCAGAGCCTTGGATTTGGAGACATGGCTCGCTTGTTTGTTTGTGGTTTTAACCAAAATTGCTTATTTAGCTTTTCAGCTTGCCAGCAACTCTTGCCTTTCTGTTCATAACCAAGCACGTGGAGTTGTGCCAGAACATATACAGCGTTCTGATGAGAATGTCAGTTCTTCATTGTGAAAAGGACAAGTAGACATGTCAAACCACAGTTTTTGCCCTTTTCATGTCTTATTTGCACTAGGCTGTAATACAGATGCTCGGAAATGGATTAATTATCTCTTTTGGTACAAAGGGCCTGTCTTACTGATATGCAAATTCTAACATGTGCTGTGTCTTCTAGTCTCTGCGTAACATGAGCAGGGGGAAACATGGTCGCACAATACTCCAGCAATCTTTGGCTTATAGACAATCTCTAGCAGACATTTGCCAGTTGTATGGTCAAGGATAAGACTCTGAGGCTGAAGGGAGTACAAAGTTACAATTGCATTTGAGCTATTGGGCCTCTGCTGATACAGCAGAGAGTCTAGGGTATTATTTAGAAATACTCTCTATTAGACTCTTCTACTTTGGCCAATTTGAAGTAGCAGTGACTGAGCTGTCTGATGTAATTCCCCAAAACACCCCAACTGTGATGCAAGAGACTTCTGTCTTCATTTCCCTCACTTAATTTGCTGGACTTTTCCAGGCCGTATCGGTTCATGGAACGCTGGCAACGACGATTCACCTAATGCAACGGATGATGCAGCAGACGAGATCATGGATCGCATTGTAAAGTCCGCCACCCAAGTGCCAAGCCAGCGAGCGGTGCCTAGAGAGAGGAAGCGGTCACGAGCAAATAGGAAGTCATGTAAGTATATCGCTATTACATTTCTCAAAATAAGCGAGTGTGCAAATATTTATGTGTATCCATGTAGGAACCAGGCCATTAGTAAACAGACATGCATTGGTAGTTCACAGTAGCTTGAGTGTATACTGACTGATCAGTGTATGTTGCTCTAATTGTTATTTAAACAATGCATGCAATGGATGACTCTTATCTTGTACAGAAGTTGCAATGTCCTTAGCAGGAAGAGAAGAATGTTTTATGGTGCTTTAGAGCTTCTCTGATGACAGTACTTACTCACACCTAGAGAAGTCAGATCAAGACCTCAAGACTGTGAAGATACATTGAACTGGCATGAAGATTAATAGTTGTATCTATAGCTGAATTTATTCATAAAGCAAAAAGTGTTTGAGATTTCACCTCTTAAAATCTTTATTTCTTGTACTGTGTATTGTGCTTACACAGCCCTAAAACCAAAATGTGTACTGCTGCTTGGCTGCACAGAGGAGCTTAACTTCCACTGGGAAGAGCAAGTAGCCCATTATAAAGTGGTCTTTCAGTGGTGTAGTGTGGCCACAGGGCTGAGCTGCAGCACCCAAGTTTAAGCAATTTGATTTTGCCTTTATTAAATACAACGTTTAAGAGGTGACGACCTTTCTAGTCCTTTTTTTCCATATGTAGAAAGACTGCTACAAGCCTGTAAGAAGGATAAGTACCCAAAGAACCTAAGATTTTAGTGTTCATTGTCATTCACCATATGTGCTTTTTGACTGCCTTTCCATCCATCTTTTTAGCATTTCTGGGAAGTTAGGACAAAGAGGAGACAACAACAGTGAGTGAAAAATCACACAGATTTTTGTTTTTCGTGGAATCGTTCTAACCTAGTGGGTGGTCAAAAACATTTCATATAAGCAGTGATTGCTATAAACTAGCATGTGCTGAAAGCCCTATTCACTTTCCCCAATGTGCTATGAAAGGGACTTCTGCATGTGGCAAGAACAGAAGCAAAGTGGACACTGGTTAGATGACCCAGCCTCTAAGCAAAGAAAATGAGCTGACACTGGATTGTCTGTCTTACTTGCCGTCATACACTGTGCTGTTCCTCTTTGTGGCATCACCTTCTGCTGCTGCCCACTTCCCCACATGGTCCTGGTGTTCTGCAGGTGCTGACTGCCCAGTTGGCTTGTGCGTATCAAATAAATCCCCTGTATGTTTGCCTATTTCCATGGGTTACCCCCTGCTGAAATATTTCCTCTGTTAGCAACGCTATCTTCATCCACGCACACCAAAAAGTCTTACCTTCTGCTTTTTACCAGGTACCTTGTTCCCAAGGAAGCACTTGCTGCAGGAAAACAAACAAACCAACAAACTGAAATAGGATAATAAAAGTATTATATATTGATCCATGGAGCTGGTTTTTATATTCAGTAAAAACATTAAAAGGGATTAAGCATTCGGTAAATGTTTAGGCTAGGACTGATTTCCATAGTAATTAATCATGATAGAATCCAGCTCTTTTGTTTGTTTGGTCTTCAAGATCTGGATGAGGCTCTTAAGTGAATTACAAGGCAGTTTGAAAACAAACATAAATTTCAGTAGTTTAGCCTGATTTTCAGCTGACACGCTGAAAGAAAGTGTGACAGGAGATTATCTTAACTGAACTGTTTCACTCTGATAGATATAGGGTATACCTGCGTGATGAATAAATGAAGTAGTTTAGCTGTAAAATACAATCAGCTGGAGTAATAATATTGCACCTTCAGGAAATAAACATTGGCCAGCTTTTGTCAGTGCATGATGTGAGTTGAATGAGTAGATCTTCCTGGTACAAACATAACACAGGTCCTCCATAAACATATTAAGAAGTAGATTTGTAGGCATACTTCAATGATGTAGCTTAGCAGACGCTATGGTATTTATTGTCTGCAGAGCAAAGAGACACTATTATCCCATGGGTTTGATTCACCACCTTCAATCTTCCAGCTCCTGTACACATTCTTTGGCTTTTACCATGAGCTTGGTATTGAGTCTGTTCATTGACATCAAAGCAAAACTCAGTTGAAAAGAATGATTTTCACTGTGCATTATGTTGCATATATCTCATTGCTTTCAGTGCCGAACTGGAAATCTTGTCAGGCTTCCTTAGCAATCAGCAACGATTTTAGTGAACCTGAGCTGAGGTACTTGTGTTTAGCAAAATCAGGAACGATGTATATGCAGTTTCACAGTAAAATTTCCTGTGGTTCAGGTAGAAGGTTTCATGGGTGAAGGCTTTTATTTTTTTGGCGTTAAAAAAGACAGAAAACTGAAGTGAAAAGCAATGATTCTCAAGTCATTTATAACTAGGAGAAAACAGAATCATGAATATGAAAAAGGGTAAGTTAAATTCAATAAATAGTTCTAATGGGAAAATGAGACATTTTGACGTGTTCTTCTGTAATTTTAACTTTAACTTTTGTAATTGTTGGGCCATGTGACTGTGTCTGGTATGCAGAGAGCTTAGTTAGATCTTAATGACGTAGAGTTTGAACTCTCAGAGCAATCAGCAGAACCATAAATTGAGAGGAGAAATAAGACACTGACGCATCCCAACAAAAGACAGATGGAAACGTCTGTATCTGTTGGGTGAAGATACGAAGGGTCACTGATAAATCCAGATACTACTGACATCTACTGAGACCTAGTAGGAAGGAATTTGTTTGGTGGGAGCTGAAATGGACTACGGAAAGCTAAGGCACATGGTAAGTGCATAACAACTGAACTCCTGTGATGATCTACAGACAGACAACTTAATTCTGTGCCAGACCTTTACACAGTGGAGGTTTATAAAGATAAAATTTGACATTTAGAAGTACAGTAACCAACTGGAAGTCATTGCTTCATGAAGGTTGTTCCCTGCCTACCAGACATACTGGAGTGGTGTTATACATGAGAAAACAACATTACAGTTGTATTCATTCATTGGAACCCTCATCAGAAAGCCACAGTATTGAATGAGTCACAGAAACTGAAATGCTCTGTCACCCATTGAGGTGTTCATTCAAAGACAGCTTCAAGGCAAATTATCATAGGAAGCTTCTGCTGGTTTTTCTCTCTCTGATGTCCTTATTCTGTGTGTAAATAACAGACCCCAGCCTCTAGAGAGGTCAGTTTTGCATATTTTGAAAGCATAAAATACAAATTAGCCGCAAAATATACTGTTTCTGTTCTTGAAGACTGAGGACAGTTTTCTGTGAGAAAAGCTTTTGTAACATTATGGGGAATTGTTCAACTTAGCAAAGAAATAAAAAGTAATAGGATTGTCTGGTTCTCCCTTAAGGTTAGGATGACTTTCACAAACGGTACCATAACATACAATGAGCGCAAAGGAAAATTTGGATAAGGAAGTTGTAAGAATCACTAGATTTGATTGTCCAAATTCCAATGAATACAATTGGTGAAGTTAATTTTGGCAGCTTACAGAACAGTATTATGGGCATTACACCAGTGGATTTGGGGAAATAAAAAAAAACCTCTCTGTATGAGATACCACTGAGATTTCAAAAAGCAGTCCGGAAAGGAGGTTGTTTAATACGGAGAGCTAAATTAAAAAAAAAAAAAAAAATCTGTTCTCTCAAGATTAGACTCTCAACAGAGGTGCCATCTCCCTGTTGGTCCCCTTGAACAGAATGAATCTGTCTCAGGGGAATGATATGGTTCCCATGAGTCAGCATCATGAAAAATCATACTCCAGTTTAATAATCGCGAATAAGCATCTGGAAGGTATTCACACTAATTCTGTCATACACAGAGCAATACTTGGGAATGTTGAGCCAAATTGATTTCTGACCTCTGTGAATGACCATAGCAGGACTCTGAAAAAGAAGAGGAGAAAGTCCTAAGGTTTTGTTACCTTGTTGAAGTGCTGATGAAGCCACAGGGCAGCAAAATTGGACCACCTGACCTAACCTTGAGGCTAAAACATGAACCTGCGAGTATCTTCCTCCCTCTTTATGAATTGTTATCGTTAGCAAACTTCATACTTCAAAATGTGCCTCCTGGCTCCCTAAAGTCAAGGCAGTCAAAGAGTAAGGATCCCAACGAGGTCTTGCCAACAAATAATTTCAGGTAACTGTTCCCAGGAGATAACTCTTTAAAGATGGCTTGACTTCATCTGGATCTTCAGCTGACCCTCAATGGTAAACCATCATGTAGGGCCCAGGTGTGACTAATATTTGATGGTGAGTAGCCCAGTGGGGGTTATATTGGATTGTACTGGAGACTCTGCGTGAGGACCTTGCAGAGTGAGACATTTGTTTTCCCCTGTGTTGTTTTATCTGAGAGCATCTCCCTGTGTGTGCAGTCTTATTTCTCTTGTTTTTATAAAAATTGAAAATCTGCTTTAGATTTGAGCTAGAGAAATAAATTTGGAGCAGATAATAATTGAATCAGAATATCATCAAATATTCAAATGAGATGACTTGACCAAAATTATTTGTGATGTGTAGGAGAGAGAGGGGAGAGACATGATAATGCCTTATTCTCTTATTAGGCTTTGGAATCACATTAGCCTAATAATATACCCTGTGGCTGACCCTTGAGATATGGAAACAGCTCATAAGGTTTTGTTTGCATAATGACTTTCAGGGAGTAAAAAATTCTTACCGTCATTATGCAGAAATGGATCTGAGGCACCACTCAAGTAATCTTTCAGACTCATACAAGTGGACTGTGGAGGAGATGGAAATTGAATCAAGATTATCTGAATCCTAGACAAATAAACTCAGGGCTGGTGGATTAAACTTAACTAAATAACATCCCAGGTCGGGTATTTCATACTAAATTCCACCTTCAGTACAAGTGAAATAGGAGTTAGCACACTGTCATCAGGTGCCAGAACGTGGGAAAGAGCTCTGCCAAAGGACCAAGCTTGGAGACAAGCTTTAGCCATGTTTTGGTAACACGTGCAGTGCTGTTTTGAAATAAACATGTTTGTAAGCAAACAAAATACTAGATGGAAGACTATTTGAATGCAAAGGTGTGTAATTTTTGTTTGGCATTCATAGGGTGCTTCAGTTAACTTTTTCTTCCTCTTTTCTTTATTTTTTTTTCATTATTTTTCATTGTAATGTCTCCCCACTTACTTTTTTCTGGCTATGAAAAGATACAGAAGTGCCAAAATACCAGGAGGGAGACTGTTCTTCTGGTATTTATAGCCTGACTAAAAGCAGGAGTTAATGGAAATTATGCTTTTAAAAAAAATAGAAACCTTACAAGAAGAAAATCTATATAAAATACTTTAAAGGCAAACAACTTCACTTAGAATTTGCAACTAATTATGCAGGATTTGACTAACTGGATTCCATCAGGAGCTCAAGGAGGGGGCAGAGTAATCTAGTGATGCACATTTAACAATTCTTTGCATTTAGAAAAACTAAATCTATTACCAGTGTTATTCATTATTGGAATCTCTTTGTCGTCACGCAAAGTACTGAGCTTTCAGAGGGTCAATACCCAGTTAATAAAAATCTAATTATTGAATGAAAATGGAACATGAGATAAAGCACTTAAAACTCTGGCAGCTGGAAGGTTATCTCCATTAGAGGCCAAGATAGCTAGTGTCTTTTGGGTAAGTTTTAAGCAATGAGTTCTTTCATCCTTAGGATGTCAAGATCTTTGCAAAAATGACAGAACTAAACTTTATGATCTACAATAAATAAAAACACAAACAATAATTAAAAAATATTATTAACAGTTAATGAATGAATAGTAAATAGAGTTGACCACGGTAAGCTCTAGAAATTGATGTATCTGATCAGGGCAAAGCCTTTGTAGTCTCATATCTCTGCCAGAGGCCAGCATCAACAGCTGCAGGAGAACAAACAGGAGAGGCAGGATTAGTTGACTAACACACAGATCTCATCATTGGTTTTAGTAGTTGCAAAACAGTGTATTTATTTGAAGTGTGAGGCTGGATGGGTGATTCCATCTTTACAGTTTTGTTTCCATAGAGGACTTTCATAGAGTTGTGAATCTTGATATTAATACCATTTCTAAGTAGGTACATATTTATTTAGGAGTGTTCAGTTTCTCCTTTGCAATCTGTATTGCATTTATTTTTATAGCTTTCTTTTAAATTAACTGATCTTGACAGACAGGGGTAGACATTCTGCTTTTTAACTATTCAAATATATAGTACCCATGTATTTTGTTGACAGTCCCCACGAGTTTCAAACTGTATCTTTCATAGCGCAAATGTAGTTCAATTTAGGACCTCAAATTTGCCTGGTCCTAGCATTGTGAAAGTGAAATGGCCATCATTCTGTACAGTTCTACATCATGTAGCCTTCAAAGGAAAAAGTTTTTTTGAAACCTTGGTTTAAAAATCTAGTAAAATATTGCTTGTAAAAGAAGCATAAATTCATTTTCCAGTCACTGGTTTAAAGGAATCTATGAGTCATTTCTATAATGAATGTTATTCTGATAGAGATTATTTACTTGGGTCTCCTATCCTCAAACTTTCTGCTTGAAGCAGCTTTATCTTTTTATATATAAGGAAAGTCAGATATAAAATTAACCCAGCCTGCACCATTAAGTACACTCTTTAACTTTGCATTGGATTCCAATACCAGTATTTAGAGATGCTGTGGAATCTAGCATTTGCTCACAATTGAGCAACGTTGTTTTAATACAGCAACTGAAAAAAAAGATGAGAAGTCATCACATTCATCTGGGCAGTCAGAATTAAATATGCGATGTGTACCAAAAAATTGCATAGCTTTTCTCCCTGTTTATTTTAATTCACAGGGAGAAGACAGCAATGTTGAACACCACACAGACATTCACATACACGTGTATGTTATATTACACAAGCACAGAGGACATGACATAGGTACAAGGAGAAAATTGCTGTTATAACTAGTTGTTCCTGGTGATTTTAGAGCAGCTGTCACCTCATGGGATTGAATGCCCACCCAAATGCACTGCTCTGTGGAGGAAGAGGTAGCCACTGCTCAGGTTTTAGTCTTAGCAGAGCACAGCCTGATAGCAGGTGAAGCCTGTGTCCCAGCAGGACCTCCTTGTGCCCTGTCTCCATTACCAGGAGAACCAAAAAGACGGAGTGTTCTGCAGCTTCCCATGGGCTTCTAGATAAGGATTTACAAATGCTGGAATTTCTCTGGCCACCTCTTCTCAGCCAAAGGCAGTTTCCTTATTGAAGGAAAGAACAAGCTGAAAGTAACGTGGGAGAAGCTGGCAGGAGATGAGCAGTTGGTAAAAAGCAAGTACTGTCAAAGCTGTCCATGTTCTCAGGTCAAAAGAAGATTAGTACTGACTTTTTCTATAGAAATACTTTTGTTAGGGTATGCACTTTTGGTACTTTTTCAACTATTTCTGTAGAAAAGGTTAATTTTACCTCATCTGTTCACATCTTGCAAGAGATACAAATAGATGTTTTCACATTTGCCAGTTTGTCATTCATTGGTTCAGTGAATCCATTTATGTCACCCTCTGTTTTCTTTTTAGTTGGCATATTTTAAAAAGTGTATTTCAAGCCTTTTGAACTCTTGCCACAGAATTCATTCCCAATATTGGGATGGATACATTTTGAGTATTAAAAAAATAATGTAAGGTTGAGTTGCACACTGTAAGCCCTAAGTTGACAGGATATTTATTTGGCTTGGTTTCTTTCTGTATTGAAATAGCTTTCAAGTTTGCCCCTGGTCAGCAATTTACTCCTTATTTACGTCATCCTCCCTTCCTGAAGGATGATGATTATTTTCAGCATCCAAGTGAGAAATCAGCAGCAGTGAGTTGCTGGCTGACAAGGTGATAGACTTGTTATGAAAAGTGCTTCATTTGAGGCGAAAAGACGGGGTTGCTTTTCAAGTTGCCTAACAAAAGTGATCTCCTGTGTGGCTTTCCAGTAGAGAATTTCGATACCACTCCTGCCAAAGAGAGCCCTCTGCTGCCATGAAGGAGTTTAACACAAGGATCTGCTAAGGCGGGAATTTGGCTACGCTTTAATGCAAGCGTCAAATGTGTATCGAGGGAAGTCTCTCTTAGAAAATGAAGAGAAGTGCTTCACACAAAACTACTTTTAATTTATTTTGTCCCAGAATTATGTCAAAAATCTTATATGCATGGCTCTGTCTAGGCACAATAAGAGCACCTGATTAGCATGATTACAAGATTGCTTTTATCGTAATTATTTTTAATCTAATGGATTTGTAAAGGTGATGCCTTTTGCTGTTTGTTTGTTGGTTTTTTCTTCCCAGCACAGATTCCTAAAGGGGGTAATAAATTTGCATTCCACAAAACCTGATTGGTCAAACACGGTCACACTTCTCCACCAAGTCATTCTCCAACAGGCAGCTCTGCACTCATAAGCCTGAGCTAACCCCTTAGTGCAAGTCAATTATTTAACAATAGACCACTTTAAAATAGACAGTAAGTAATTTTAAAATTTCAAATGGAACGTAAAGGCTGCATGCCTGAAAGGCTTGTATTAAGTGGCTTACTGGCTGTATCCCACCCCCCCCTGTTTTTTTTTTTTTTTGTCTGGTGCGTTGTTAATGTATAGTCCGGTCTTAAAAATAGTGTATAATGCTTACAAGCAGACTCCATTGTTCATGAGCTCTTGATGCTTTACCTATTAATTGTGGAATCACTTCTGACTGGTGAAGGTAAGCAGAAGAAATTATGAAAGAGGTGGCAGCAGGATTGCTTTTAGTCGTAACTTTTTTGCAGTGGAATTCACAGAAAATTAGAATTTTTAATTTTTTTTTCCATAGAGGACTTTCAGGGAAAGAGTTAAAATTTTTATGCTTTACTGTTGGGACTACATAAATGATTGTCTGTGAAATACATAGAGTTGTAAACTTTAACAGTTTCAACTACATGTTAAATATTACTTTTAAACCCTTATGTTCTTCACACAGCCCAGGTTCTTGAAAGCAATGTTACTTTTTGTTCCCTATAACATAAGCCACCTGGAGATGAAACACAAGTTAAGTTTTCTTTACAGAATTCCACTTTGTCCTTTTCCACTGCTAGACTCCTCTTTATGTCAGAAGCACCATAACTTACACCCAGAGATGGTTATGAACTACTGAATTTCTTGTAAGGAGAGACTTGTGCCATCTATGAAGTGCTGACAGGACTCAAAGCAAAGCTGCAGAGCAATAATAATACATAATAATATGTTGTTTCCTGGAGCTTTCTATGTGCCTGACCTAGACAAAGACCACATTTCAGTTGTCTGTACTTCTTCACTGAAGTGCATGATAAAATCCAAAAATTTACCTACAAACCCTGGTAAGAAAAACTCAACACAAAATGTTTTAGTATTTTTGTTAAGCATTTAGGCCTACTTGTATTAAGGAATGATACATGCATAAGTAAACATGTTATATAGATAGTAACATAAAAATACACAAATGCAGGAAAGGATTAACATACAAGAATATGAGCAAGGCTGGATTGAAATTTTGAGTTGCAAATGGTCATTGCTGGACTTATTGGAGTAAAGTCCAAGAGAATATGTTAAATGTAAATATATGAATAAATAGACTGAGTGTGCAAGCTGTGTGAGAATAGGTATCAGAAAAGAAAACTAAGATACAGGACATGAAATGTGATGATGGACCTGGCCTGCATTGCCTCTTTAATTTGGTTTTCCAGCTGTTCTCACTGTGTAATTTACAGCCAATGTAGAATTTCTTTGTTCCAAATCAGCAACTGCATTACCTTTGCAGCTGGGACTGAAAGGTCATGGACCTGTTGGAATGGGTCCAGCGGAGGGCCACAAAAATGATCAGAGGGCTGGAGCACCTCTCCTATGAAGACAGGCTGAGAGAGTTGGGGTTGTTCAGCCTGGAGAAGAGAAGGCTTCGGGGAGATGTTTTAATGGCCTTCCAATACCTGAAGGGGGCCTACAGGAGACAGACACTTTATCAGGGAATGTAGTGATAGGATGAGGGGTAATAGTTTTAAATTGAAAGAGAGGAGATTTAGATTAGATACTAGAAAGAAATTCTTTCCTGTGAGGGTGCTGAGGCACTGGAACAGGTTGCCCAGAGAAGTTGTGGATGCCCCATCCCTGGAAATGTTCAAGGCCAGGCTGGATGGGGCTTTGAGCAACCTGGTCTAGTGGGAGGTGTCCCTGCCCATGGCAGGGGGGTTGGAACTTGGTGATCTTGAAGGTCCCTTCCAACTCTAACCATTCTGTGATTCTAAAAGGAAGTTCTTGGGCTATCGTATCGTCTTGTAGTAGGAATGACACTAATTCTGTGACTTCTTGAGTAGAGAATGGTCATATCTGATGGGAAATCAGGAGTGCTATTTGCTTTTCAAAAAAAGAACCAACCACTGGATAATGATATTGTCTGACAAAGCTACACTTAGGGAATTACTCTTTTTTAAAATGTTCCTAGTGTACTGTGAGAGCAAAGTATCCATGTAGATTTTGACCCGACAGGCAGAGTCAAATTCATCTAGTTCTTTATAAGCATGCTGCATTCTGCCAGGATATCAAATAAAATTCCAGATTTCCCAATTGAAAAAGAGCATCATGCCCTCTGATCCCAGAAAAACAACATTTAGTTTCTTGGTTATGGGATCTCAGCAGGCCTTGCTTGTGACAAGGGTAAAAATTATTTTCTCCCTATGTTATGTTTCTTTAGCAAATGTTTTTAAAATTGCTTAAAGAACCTAAAAGGTCATTTGAAAGTCTTATTTTTATTGTCACTGCCTCCAAAACACATTCCATAACTCAGTTTAATGTGATCTGCAGTAGGCCAAGAGTTTTACAAGCCAAGATATTATGTCTAGTCCAGTTAGAGACATGACAGAGTTTGGTGAAGAGGGGAGAGCGAAGATCTAGTTTGAGAAATATAATTTTGTAATGCCTATAAAACATGGAAGGAAAATATCTCTCTGCATTCAGTTTTGATGACTGAATGTGCTCGTGACCTTTCCTAAGGTAGAGGAACCCTACCAAGCGCTTTGTGAGGAAGCAGACAAATGCCTGAGGACATCTGTTTAACAGCATGTCAAGACAAGGTTCACCCACCTCCCAGAGCAGTCCCTGCTTCTGTAGATAACTTTCTCCTGGCTTCATCACCTACAAGCCTCCATAGTCCACAAGCCAGTGCAGAGAATAGAGGGGTGGGAACTTGCTCTTGTATTGCTACTGATATTGCATCCATCCACTGTATCTGAGGAAATGTACTGTAATTTGCACATATTAGATATAATTTTTATATAAAGAGACAGACCCTTTATCAGGCCACTTTCATCTCCCTAAGTACAAAATACTTCAAACTGCAAGCAGATTAATCTGCGTCGGACTGGCCTGTTGCATTGTCGTGGCAAGAATTCACACATTTGAATCTGGACCGTACTTCTGTCAGCTGTTATCCTTCGGGTTGCCTGTTTATGGTGGACAGCTTTAATCTTGCCGGTAGTCACCATACTTTGCAGTATTTAGCCCCAGATGCTTAGTTTATATAAGTCCGCAACCATCAATTTTAATGGGAACCATTCAGTCACTGAAAATATTCTTCACATCTTTGCTTTTTATTTTATTGGCAATCTCATTATGACCATCAAAGACCTGCATTGTTTCTCCTGACTTCTGGCCTTAAAATCCTAGGTCACTGGAATATCCTAAATCCAAGTAATCTTTTTCAGTATTATAGGAGAGCTAAGATAAGTTAGAACAGTCAACTGAGAGATGCAAAGTGATTGTTTTGGTTTGTTACAGCTACGTATGTCTCTGCAATCCATTGAGTATTGTCATGCCTACTTGTTTTGCAGTGCACAAAAAGTACAAACCTGGGGTTGGCCTCTATTGTGTCATTCATACAGCAAACCCAGAATGGGGTACTTATACTTGTCACACGCTTCATATAGTATTCCTTTTTTTCAGTCATCCAAGCATTAATACATGAGGTCTTCAGACTAAGACTTTAGTATGTTTGATAGATCGGCATCTGGAGGTTCAAAGCGAAATCTTGCTTAGGTAAACTAAGACTCCCTAGTGTTCTACCTTCTTTTTCTTGACGATTTCCTGAAAATACCATGGTATTTTAACACCTGATTATGACTTCTGAATATAAACTGTAATTGTCTTCAAAGAGACTTATACATTATTGTAAATCCATTTGGCTTTTCCTAGTAAACTAGTAATCCTGCCACTCAGGCTGACGGAGGAATTTAAACTACTGTTTTCTGCCTGATGGAAGTTAGAGGCACACATTTCCCTTTCAGTTGTTAGACAGTCTCAGCCCAGTTATTTGTGCAGTAGTAACTGTGCTGACCTAAGTTGTTATAAATAAGACCAGCATTTTGCTTATTCCAGTACATGACCAGCATTAGCAGAGCACCTCATTTTCTATTAAATGTTTACAGGCAGGAATAACAATTGCTTGTTTGCTCACTGTTTTTGTCTTGCGCTCTGACAAGGAAAATAGCTTTGTTTTAGAGTGGTTATTGTGCTCAGTTTGTGAATGTCAATGAGTGATTTTGGATTGTGAGAAGTATAAAAGGGTGGCAGTGCTGAGGCCTGACTCAAAAGTCTGTATTGAGTATTCTGCACCAAAACATTTTTTGATGCATGTTGCTTTTCTGGTAGTCTTTCTTAGTCTTCACTTTATCAGCTGCATTTACCCTTGTACTGGTTTAAGCGAAATTTGTTAAACTTGGAAGATGTTGCTGATCAGTATTGCAGGAAAAAGTAGCCATCATAAAAGGCTGCCACGCAGGCTCCTATAGTATTAGTATTTAATAAGTATGCAAATAGTGTAGGAGAAATGAGCGAGCCTTGAAGAAAATCTTTCAAGTAAGAGTTTGATAATGGAGGAACAATTACGGATGTGGCACTCCTGGCTCATTTGATTGACCTCAGTAACTGATGAAAGCAGTTTGACTATCGAACATTGACCGTTTTCATCCTACCTGCATGGTACCAATGTTCAACTATGCTGTATTTCCCCTTTCTCTTATCTACTTGTTTTCTGTACCAGTCTGTTCCCTTCTCTCACTCCAGCTAGACCCTTGGATGTGACCACCCAGTTTCAGTTACGTGAACTCAATCTCTCAATAAGTTAGAGGTCTTAATTGTGTAGATGGTAATGATGCAGGAAGTCCTTAACCACTGTCTGCAAGTGGTTTCTCTGGGAGTTTCCTCTAGACTTCATTGTTTTGGGGTTCCAAATATATTTTGATCAGTATAAATTCATTGTTTATGCTTTGCATGCAGCTTAAACTTCTGAATGTGCATTTTGTACTTGGCGAATATCAAAGTGTGGAGTGAACACCCCATTTGTGTCTTGAACTAAAGCCCATTCACCTGAAAATCACGGCACAAATAAAACTAAGAGGACACTAATGCCCAATGTGTGCAGTCACACGGTCACTTGTTCCTGAATACAAAAGTCAATCACAAATTTTAGAAGTTTTATAATGGGGCTAGTATTCAGAACATGTTATAGAAAATTAAGAAACAAGATTTTGGCCTAGATTTATCATTTAAATTGAACTAAAATGCTGCAGACTACTAATGGCAAAGGTGACACAAATGGGACTAGGATGGGGGAACTTTACAGGAGAAATGGGAGTGTGTATGAAGACATGTTTTAATGATTCAGCCTATAAAATAGTTACATTTTTAATCTTTTACATTTTGGCGTTGTGGGTTTTTTTACAGCCTTAAAGGGTAACATAGGATTTAATAGTGATAAATTCAATTGAGCCCTATAAAGATCCAAAAGCTCTTTTAAAAATTGTTCATGAAACTATAAAATAATAGGGCAGATGATAAACTGATACAGTTTCAGAGAAAAACAAATCTTAAAATGCTGTCATATTTTTTCTTAAAAGTTTTTGTAGACTAAATGTCAAATGACAAATGTCTTTTTGCCTGACTGGAGTTGGTGGGTACTTGACGCTCCCATGGGTTTGTCGTAGGGCCAAACTCAGTAATTCTGAATTTGAGGCCCTGAGTATGTACAAACTCAGTGTGCCTGTTAACAGAGGGGTTTTTTCAGCTGAAAATTTTGTGTAATTATCACTTTTAATTGTTTGCCTTGTCTTTGTTTTTGGTGGTTTTTTGCCTGCGTTTGAAATTTATGACCATCCAGTGAGAAGGACACTAAAGAGCGGACTGACACCAGAAGAAGCCAAAGCACTGGGCCTCATCAGCACCTCTGAGATGCAGGTTTGACATCCCGGAGGTGACAACAAGAAGAGCCATTCATCTGAAGCACACAGGCTGACAACCTTTCGGTGTGGCACTGACCTACCAGCCTCCTCTGCTGCTCCCAACATCCCGTCCTCTGTTAGTTCCATTCTAATAAGCAACAACAGCAAAACCCCACAGCCAGGACAGAAGAAAGGTGCACCACAGCTCAGCCCAACATCCGGACAGTAACTGAGGAAGCATTTCAGTGCTTGTAGGTGAAAGCATATGGCTGCTGCTTCTTCTCTCATGGTGTATTGATGTGGGTAGGAGGGAGCTCACTCTGAGTTATCTGTCATGTGAGCTGTATTTATATTGGCTTTCCTTGTGCCCTGTTTTAGTCATTGTAAAGGTATTGCATTTTGTCAATGCAAAGAACAGTCCTTAAAGAGGCAAAATAACTCCTGTTACAGGGACCCCAATTTTCCTGAAGAAGATTCATTAAGCAAAGATGCACAGTTTGTGCAGCCCTGAGGGTTGGGGTTTTTTATTATTATTATTTTGCCACCAAAGAATGTAAAAATGTACTTGTACCTCTGTATATGTACAGAATGAATGTGTGGACAGTGTGCATGTATCTATACGCATACAGACATGGTGTGAAATTGTGGTCCTGCTGAAGATAGCTGGACCATGATTTTCACTCTGGGGCCTTATTGTTCCACCTGGACGGGAGGAAAAGAATGTCTTTTTGTAGGAACTCAATGTTACACAATGGGATTCACTCTGTGGGGCAGGAGATGGGCTGCAATACAAGTGGAAAATTTAGGGTTGTGAATTCATGTGTATTAATACACACTTATACTGTACATAGCAGCATTCACACAGAGGAGGGGACACAGAATACTCTTCTCTTGCTGAGCTATGGCTGTACTGTGCATTTGTACAGTTTCAAAGAGATCTCTGCCAACAGTTTTACATATTCTATAAATGCATTCAGATGCTAAGATCAAGAAGTTTTGTTCACAAGCCTGTGCCCTTCATGCTGCTTTTCTTTGCTGCATGGTAATGTGGTGGTGATTTTATTTCAAAGTAATGGATCTGAATATGAAATGGCCCTGCTAAAAGCCTGCTGTGTTTTTGCTGTTCTTTACTCTTTTTTTGTGATTATCCTTGATGCAAGAGGGTACCACAGTGAACACTCCAATATGTTTGCCCTTGTCTCGCTGTTTTATAACTGATTTTTAACACTGCTCTCAGCATGCGTGGGCAGAAGAACCTTTAGTCAACTCATCTGCCTTTAAGTGGAGGACTTATACAGCAGAGAAGATAAATTGAACACGGTTACCCTAGCCAGTGCTGAAACATTTTGAAAAGAACTGCAAAAAACACAAAAGGGAACTTTTTAAGCCAAAGTCTGTATATGCCCAAATGACCCTCAAGGATGCACAAGATTATCTCTTTCCATTGCCTTAGCCTCTAAGATTAAGGGTGTGTCTGCACAGTGGTAACAGCTGAGGTTTCCTTGAAGCTAGGTAACTGGGGAAGTGCAGCAATTTAGTTATGGTAAGAGGGTTTGATTTTGGCTGCAAAACACACTTGAAAAGTAGGGTTAATTAATAGTCTATGCTGGGCTTCTAATGCCATAGCTTCTGGCTTGATTGCTTCTGGCACCCAAGCTGGGTCAGGTACATCAGCAAGTTATTCTACTGTGCTCTTATTAAGGACAGGATAATCAATGAAAATTGTTAAAGATACTTGAACCAAACACAATAAGCTTTTGAAACCTCGGTCATCTATCACATCACATTGAGCACAGCATCTAAGTGATGAGAGAACCAGGTAGCTGACAATACTGCAATGAGATCTGTGGTGGAACATCCTAGCTCTGCTGTCCTTTTCTTGATTGTAACATTTCATTCTTTATTAGCCATTGCCTTGGATCTTCACATGTCAAAGTCCATGTGTAAAAATAATGAGTAATGATTCTTAAGGATAGCATTGAGTTTTATCTGGTTTTCCCCTTAGCTTGTTAAAAAGTCAATTGTACAAGTAGACAGAAGGCAGTAGTTGTGTAATTAATAAAGTGGGTTGTGTATTTGAAAGCAATGTAAAAGAGGAAGCTGGTTAGGAAACAGAAGGAAGTGGCATATAATTAATTTCACTGTAAAATATGCAAGACCCACAAGCATCTGGATTTTAAAGTGGATCTTTATGTGCTGCTCATCATTATGGGCTTTTTAAATCTCTCTTAAGGATGCTTAGAACAAAGAAACGAAGGTACTGGGGGTTTGTGGAGGTCTTTGAGATCAGAAACAAGAGGAAGACACCCTGAATGTAATGGTCATGTTGAACTGTGATACTTGCTAAGTGATAATAGAAGCAACAATGCAACAGAATGCATTTGGCTGCCAGAGATCCTATATTTGATTGGAGGGAGAAAATCAAACAAGTTTTTCAAACTAAATATTTTAATTAAAATATGCTGAAAGTGCAAAGTAGGTGACTGTTGGTGACCGCTTGCTAACAGGAAGGAAATTTGTGTATCATTTAGACATAGCACAGCAACTGTGTCTGAAATGTAACATAGCTGATGAATTACTAATAGTTGGACGTATGCATTTTCCAAGAATTGTGCAAAAATTGTGCAAAACTTCGTATGCTCCTTATTGAGGAGAAAATAAAATATAGGGAGAGGGATTAGAATAAGTTAAAAAAAAAAAAAAAAAAGCTGGTTTCTTTCAGATTCTCTGGATGCAAGTGTCTTGCATGTGAGCATATTCATCCTTGTCTATTTTTCCATTATGGTTTTCTGTATTTTTGCCTAAGTTCCTGCTCTCTATCTGTAAAACTGACACCAATTTTTCTGAAGGATAACTTGGTCTTGTTTATGCAGTAGTGTACAGTCAGATTAATTCCACTGTCCCCGGTGTTCACTGCAACTAGATGATCAAGCCACAGTAACAATGGAATAACTACAGAAAAGATTTCCATTTTGGTTCACAATAAAAATGGCCAGCTGCCCAATGTGCAAATCTATAAAGTGACAGTATTTCCTCTGGAGTCTGCTAGCATGTCCTGACTGTGGGAATAACATTTGTTCCCCTTCATCGAATTAGTGGATTCCAGATGAAACGGAGGAATTGGTTATATTTGCATGCCTTTGTCTGTCTGTCTAATCAGGTTGTAACCTTTAGGATTTGAGTTGCTGCCTGCTCCTCCATCATCAAAACAGCTCACCATAAGGATGTAACAGTTGTTTTAAAATGTGTGTGAGATATGGATTGGTTTTGTGACAAATATAAGGGTCTTGGAAAAGCGATGCAGTAACACACGTTCCCATTTCTCACTTGGAGATCCATGAAGGCTATTTTTAAACACTTGCAGCCATAATAAATACCTCTTTTCTCATAGTACCAGTAAGCTGCACTCTAGTGCCCAGAGTTTTCTGTCTCCATCAAGCTCTCAGAATCGCTGCTGGTGTTCAATTCAGCACCCATCTGCTGCCAATAACTTGTCTGTCCATCTACCACCATAATGCCTTCCTGATTTCGATGCCGAGGTAAACTTTAGCATATTAAATGGCCGCCAAAGGGAAGCTATCCTAATTTCCTTTCATCTCCCTTGGTGTTTAAAAGGAGACTGCATACAAATACTTTGTATTCCCTCGCTCCCAACCAAGGGATAACTTTCAGTAGCAGTTATGTGGCTGTGGTGAAGGAACACCCCCAGGGAATGCTGTGTGCCACAATCGAGAGTGAAAGATCCCTCACAAAAATTAAATTCATCACTCTTCACCTTTCAGTAAGGCCAGGCATCAGGCTCATGGATTCCAGATGTTTTATAGCCCTTTGGCTGCTACATTTGACCCTTCTGTTTGATAGATCCTTGTCCATAATCCAAAATCAACAAAAAAATGGTGTTTTAGTGAGAGTCTTTCTTGCTTTGATAAATACTGGAAACAGCATCAAAAGCAGTTTTCAAAATACATTTCTTTTTGCCTTTTGACCCCTTTTCATTGTAAATCTCTGTAGTGATTGACTCTGTCAGCTAAATAAGACATCAGATTTGTAGATAGACAAGACTTTGGCTTTAGCCTAATAGAAAGTCACATGTGAATATCTAGATAAGAGTTCATGCCCCAGTTCAACATAAATTTGGAGTCAAGAGTCTTGATGTGACAGAACAGCAAGGGCCTCCTTTGAAGCGCTCCATTCCCCCTCGAGGTACCAGATACATGGCAGGACAGGACCTTAAATTGCCGGTGTGCTATGCTGTAAACATACCCAGGTGAATGCTAAAAGCCATTGAAAAGTCACAAATGAGGACTACAACGTCTACTGCAAACCTAAGGAGTAGGATGCCACTGTAGGTGGAGTAAATGGTTCCTTTTGCCGGGCATCTGCTCTACACCAGCATCCCCAGCAGTATATCAACAGCCACTGTCCATCCAAAATGCTTCAGAAACCATTTGACCAATGGTAGTGGTGTGGATTCAGGTGGTGCCTACACTATGTGGTTATTGTTTTTATAGCACTTTGATGGCACTGAGATGAAATGGGGACAAGGTGGTGGCCTACCAGCCTCACATCCTTTATCCTTCCACTATGACTGGTTGGCAGGCGTGCACACTGCCTGCCGTTACCTAAAGGATGTGGCAGGGACGTGTCAGACAGCAGCACGAGCATACTTCTCTCTCTTTTTCACTCCTGAATGCTCACTACACACGTACCGCTGTACCGCTCCTCTCGTCACTCATCAGGCAGGTTGTGTGTGTGTGCGCAGGCAGTGCCTGACCCCTCTGCTGCGTTGGGGTGATGGTTCTGCCCTTCCAGCATCGGGATGCAAGGAACACATTTCTGAGCTGGGAGGACTACGACTGTTGATGCTTCTCAACAGGGAAAACTGCCAGGTACTTGCAGACTCTGAAAGAAAATAAACCGAAGCGTTTTGGAAAATGTTTGGTTATGAGCAACTGTTGAAAATGACTTGCAAATACTTGAACAACTTTTAAAGCCTACCTGCCTTTTTTTTTGACTGGGGCAGCAATTAGGTCAGTTGGTATTTCAGATGCGATCCCAAGGGGTTTTCGGCAAGCAGTTTAATAGTTACATAGCAAGTAATTCAAGGAGTTTCAGAGATGTTGTATAGGTTTATGTTTACTCAAAAAAAAAAATTATTTCTAATTAGTCCATTTCACATTGAGTGGCAGATAGAGATATATTTTGTTTAATCACTATCTAATACAGAGGCTTCTGTGAAAGAAAAGGTTTATTTGTAGCATTGGGTGCATTTCTCCTTTTTAAAGACTGTCTTTGCGCCTATAGTGTCCTTTTATTGCGAACTGGGAATTGTAAAAAAATGTAAAGTAGAAAAGGAGGTGTTTCTTAGACGAAGGAGAAATACTGTAAAATTGTGTAAATGTCACTACTCATGTTTTTTTCGTGTTCTGTGTAGCATAGTGTAAAATAGGCTTTCCAGCAGTGTTATTCTGTGAATTGTAATTTAAAAACCAAGCCATGCATGGTCAGAGTTATTATCTACAGGTCCTTCTGTTTGGTTGAGTTTTTGTTTTTGTTTGTCATTTTCTCATTCTAGGTAAATTTGTTTTATGTTAAATTTAATTGTCCATGAAACTGCATTTTTTGTTTCTGAGTTTTATTTCATAAAGGACTTGAATTACTCTCTTAAGATTTTATTACACACAAAGCTCACCTACCGTTTGTATTGATCCTTCAGAAGCTTTGTCACATTTAGTATAAACCAGGGGGATTCTTTTTAACACACCCCTCATTTGCCTCTTCTCCCCCACTTTCCCTGTTTTACTGTCTGGAAAGATGCAGTCACGCTTCTTTTTTTTTTTTTTTTTTTTTTTTTTTTTTTTTTTTTTTTTTCTGTGCCATGCAGGGTCAATATGGAAAACTGACCGCAGACCTGTGTCCAAAATTTCTTGATATAAGTAGTTAAAAAGCTCACCTCTACAGCATTATGTAAACACATCTTGCAATAAAGCTTTATAAAGCACCGACTGGGCTGGTTCTGGTTTTGTTGATGAAGCCAGTCATGGGATCTTTGGTGGGAAAGGAGGGGAGTCGTGGCTTGGTTTTCCCATATCTTTTGAGTACCTGCAGAGCCACCATGTGGACAACAAACCAGCTGCCATTAAACTGCCATCTGGGTGGTCTGATCTTAAAAAGCTGATCTTTTACCCATTGTTTCACAGTTTCAGCCTAATTCCTAATCTTGAGTGAAGAAAATGAAAATGTGTCTCTGGTTCTCGAGGATTTCAGTAATCCAGCCCTACAAATCCTCACTAAACATACAGGGCTCCTGCTTGCTGCCATTGGCTTGGAATCTGTTCCTGTCTTAAAAATACTGTGTGCACAGAGCACACTGCCTAAAGGCATGAAGCAAATACAAATAAAATGAAAGGATACCTGTGTGCGAGGGAGCATTTCAGATAGCCTCTGCACCAAGATGTGAAATGCTACCTGTGTCTGTCGGTGTTCTGTTGTTGTAAAGGTGCCCAGTAAACGAGTTGTACCTTTAACTTGCCTGAAATACATTCCACGCATCACCTTGGTATGTAATTTTCTGGTGGCCACCCATGAGTGTGCCTGGACTTGCAGCGATTCTTACAATTTTCTCTACTTGCTGGTGTCTCATTCTTTCTCTTCTTTTGTTTTGATTTACAAGCACTTGAGAGAAACTGAGTTGACAAAGGGAACATCTCCGGCCCTACGGAGGGTGATCCGAAGCATGGGGACTCTCACAGTTTCAGTGACTACAATGAGGAGGGGGGTCAAAGTGACAGGTAGAAACTCAGTGCTCAGATTTCCACTGCTAGTGCTGCAACAAGCTACTCACAAGTAATTGCTCTTTAGAGTTGCACGTATAGCAATGTCAAAATGCATTATTCAAAGACAGCTATGCATGCTTATAGTGGCATCCTGAAACATAAAGTAGATTAACTGAGAGTCTGTGAGAGAATTTGCACCTATGCTTTCTGAGATTGTAGGAGCTGATATAAAATGCTAGGTATGTAAGCCTCCATAGGGAAAAACACCACCTTCCTCCTTTTTAATTAGTCTTTTCAAGTTATTTAAAATAAAAAAGATTCCTTTGGGGATATGGCTGCATCTCTAAAAGAGCTGCTTAGCATTCCAGATGCACTGGTGTAAAGTCTAGAGGATGAAAGGCTACTAGCCAGAAATGTGGTAATGCTTTTTAAAATAAATATATAAACCGAGTTTATTGGCCAGACACTTTTCTTTTCTATCACAGCATATCCATTAGCAATTCTAAATTCCAGATGTGCAATGACAATGCGTACATATATTTTTCAGACCTGGTGCCCAGTCAGAACTCGTATGTTGTCACAGAGAAGCCTCTGGCCTGTAGTCAGGGAACGAGTAAGTATGCAGATTATCCATTGCACAGCTGCATGCCCTGGTTTATAGACCCTTCAGAACAGTTTGAGAACACACAACCAAAGAAAAAAAAATGCATTTTTTTCCTATGATAGCTTCTCCAAGTTTTCTGATGGGAATGCAGTTTGGAAAAGGGAGAGGGCTGTTCTTGAAGCTTTACCTCTTGCAAGTTCCTTTGCAGGAAATGAAGAACGACGGCTGTACTCCATTAGTCAACTATCTGATGAGACAGACCTCTACTGGGAAATCCTGAAAAGAACACAGTCTACGTGAGGTGTCACACCAATGAGGGCCTCTCTTCCTACCTTTTCCTGTATGAGTTTTGAGGAGGACTCAGCTGTCTGCAGAGGTACTCTGCTGAATAATATTGCTTTTCAGTTCCCGGGAGTGAGAAGGGGCTGTTCTCCTCCCCAGTGCCCACCACTCTCTCACTGCTCCACCAAACTCAGTCTCTTGCTTGAGCCAAATCGGCCTTTCTTTTATTATTTATCTGGATATATCTGCAAAACACCATGGAGCATGTCAATGTACAGAAGATGTGTACCAGCACTGTGGAGAGTGAGACTCTTTTGATGCTCCAAATGTCAAAATGTTCCATCCTGTGCCATTACTTCTGTAAAGTTGACCGGAAATGCTTCAAGTGTATGTTAAAATCTTACAAATAAGTTTATAGCCCTCTGTTAGTGAGCGTTCAGTTCTCTCAACCTAGACAACAGACAAATTGACTAGTCTTAACTTACATATTTTCCTTTCTTTGATCCATACTTAAGGTAATACAAGAAGTGCAGCAGTTAACAAGCAACAACAACAAAAAAGAAAATAGCAGTGAAATCCAACAACACTTGAAACCGGACAGACTTGGAGGTAAAGGTGATGTCAGAGCCATATCATAGCCTCTAGTAAACATTGTACTGGATCTATCTCAAGGTGACATTAGCCAAGCCTATCTTGGAAGAACACCACATTTGCTAAACAGCAGTGGTTTGAAATCTTCTGCCTGGTACAGGGAGCAAAAAGCTCTTCCAGAGCCTGGCAGGGCTCAGGTGAGGGGCTGACGGGTGATAAAGCCTCTGGAGTGTATCTGTCACTGCAAAGCCGTGGGAATTTATTTGGTATGTGCCCTGACTGCATGTTGGATATAAATGTTTGTACAAAAAACCTTCGAGTAACCTGTGAAAACACAGTTCATGCAGGTGTCCAAAAGCTACAGCAGGGTGAAAATTTTCCTTTTTAGTAAAGCAATGAAATATTCAGACTCTTGAACGGGAGCTCAAAAAAAATGAATTCTCCTTCCATCCTGGTCCAGACTTCCTATAAATATGCACTGGGAGGCTTAAATAATCTTGGCAAGATATAGCAAAGGAAAATTATTGTTAAAAAGAGAGGCCCTGAATATCGTTTCAACAAACTTTTTCCCCACATAAACTTATGGAAAATTATTTACCTCATAGCAAAGTCAAGAAAGAAGGAAACCTCTTCCTGCAAAATACCAAGATACCCATTTGAAGACAAAGTAACCTGCCTTCACATATGTTTGTCTGGAACACCTCCCAAGTATGCTGTCTTAATTATAGGGAAAAAATAACTGTGCAGGTTATTAAATTAATATCTAAATAATCACAGTGTCAACAGTGGTGATCTATATAAAGCTGTCTGTGAATATAATGATAAAGAAAGTGTATTGAATATCAGGCAGTAGTGACCAAAGCCAAATGAAAATATGATGCTATTGGCTCTGTGAGCAGTGGAAAGAGGTTGATGGACTTCAGTGAGGTTGAATCAAGCCCCTAAAGATAACTCTTAGAATGTTAAACTTGATGGAAAATAGAATTGTTTTGCTGACTAAAAGGCCCAAAGGCCCTAAATCTTCTTAATCTCACCAGTTTCACTTGGGAATTTTCTTTCAAAAAATGAGAGCACACTATAGCCTGAAAACTAAGAGTGAATCCTTGTTTCCAGAGAAATTATCTCAAAATGTGTTCACATTACAAGCATGTGTGGTGAAACACAGCTAGCATCCAAAATTATATAGTGTGGAAATTCTACATCTTTTTAGAAGCCAAAACACTGCAAAGTCTGAAAACGAAACAACCCGGAGCAGTTAATTGCAATTTTTTTTTATTATTTTTTATTTTTTACTATGGAACATGACAACCATTAAAATTCCTCATAGGAAAATAAAATGTTAGTAGAAACTCTATCACTGTTGCAAAATTCTTTAGCACATCTTTACAGACAGACACGAGTAGATGGGTTACTAGAAACTAGTAAGTTTAAGTACTTGAGAACTACTGAAGTACTACAAGGTATGTAAAAGCTAAATATTTGTATGTTCAAATACTGCTCAGCATCATTATAGCAACCATTTGCGGGGAGTGCATCTGTGTGCATATTTATGCTTAAGGCACATCACAAGTGGATTTTTGAATATGCAAGTGGATTTTTTTAATCTGATAACTTGTTCTTTTGACTTATGAACGTATTTTTGCAAAGTAGAAAGGTAATGAGATGGTTATACGAGTGGTGTAACTTGTGCCAAGTATTTATTGGTAAGGGAAATTGGCAGTGTCAGAAATTAGCAAGGCTTATTAGTCTTGGTATCTTTCAGAGAGTGAGCTCTCCAAGCAGCAGTAAGGCAGAAGACCTCATACACTGGGATATGGATCTCCTGAAGAATGAGCAGCAGTTTGTTGCCTGTTTCTTACATGTTCTTAGTGTTCTTCTTCTGTACCCCTTCAAAAGGGGACATCATACAGTTGCCAAGTGTTAAGTGTATTTTCCTGAAGTAGGCTATATAAAATCTGTTCTAAGAGAGTTCAATAATTTCCCAGATGCCTTATGAGCAGTGGGTACCAAAAATATAAATGCAACATAAATGAGGCAAAAGCCCTCCAGGCCTTGCTGCCCTCAGACAATTACAAATTACTTTAGTGGGTGGCAACAAGGGCATCACCTCTTGGGCTACAGTAAAACCCTGCCTGACTGGGGTATAGGGGTAAGCTGTGGCGCAGCTAGTGTTGCACCTCTGTCTTTGGCAGAAGGAGCTTGGATTCCTCAGCCTTTGGGATCAGTGTACAGGACTCTTGCTGGGCTGAGCAAGAGCTTTGTGTCTTGTGGCTCTCCTGTTGTCAACATCTGTTGACACTGCTGTTAAAGCAGTAGTGGGCACAGAAATGGCCAGCAATCCTCCTTGGTAACGGATACTCTTCCATTTTCCTGGTATAGAGTAGCCTTAGGGTTCCTTCAGTTAACATTCTGTACTCTTAGGATGCCTGAAAATATTAATACATTGCTACTTGAATTGACAAGGGCAAGGACCAGAGCAAGTTGGAGGCTGTAGACAGGGTGCCAAAGAGTCTTTTAAGCCCAGCAAGAAAGCACAGAGAGCCCTCTCATCTCAAGGAGCGTTAAATATTGTGGAGATGGCTACCCTGTGCTTTACATTGCACAAGACTTTGGCAAGAAATATTTCAGTCATCAGCTAGGAGGATATTGCAAATCCATGCCACTGAGGTGCATTGTACCTCCCCTAAACAAGCAGAAATTACAAATAGGATTATGTTGGGGGTTCTGAACACTCAATGAAACAGCAGTTAGTCACTCCCCCTGTAGTTCAGAGATCTCATAAACGTCACTGACAGAATCTTTGGATAAACTTGGGATTGTTTTCTCCTTTGTCAGTCACTCCTTGACCACACTGATGAAGTTATTCTCTCTTAATAAGCTGTCTGGGTCAGCAGATACAGGCAAAGTTTAATGCAATTCATCCCCAGCTGCCAAAACTGATCAGAGGAAGTAGGAAGATGAGAGTCAAATAACTCTGTGGTCTCCCCAGTCAGACTGTTAGCAGCTTAGTTTTCTCCTTGGCAGTGAAAAGGGAGTAATTTTGGAGAGAAAGTTGGCCTAACACGATGCAGAAAATGTGTATGTTTTCTGCATATAAGGACCACAATTTGCAGGAAACTCCGAAAAAGCATTACAGAAGGTATATTGTTCCTGACAACATTGCCAACGTTACAGTATTCAGAGGTAGTTTTCTTGCAAAGTCAGAGTATGAAAAAAAAATCCAAAAACCTTTAGAAATGTTTCTTACTCCAGGTAAGTAGCGGTTGGCTTTCTCTTTGATCACTGCAAAAGTTCCAGGTATTCATTGTCCTATGTTTTTGTTTCTGTTAATTCTTCTGGGCAAAAGGTTCCAGGAATTCATTGCACATGATTACAAATTTCCATGGGTGGTCCCTGATGCCAGGATGCTGACCCATGAGTAAGAATAGACCCCTTGGAGCAGACCCCTGATATTTCCCAACTAATACCACTGTGCTCCCTTTCTGTGCTTCCTGCCTGGGATCTGGAAACAAGGAATTCCATACAGGTTATTGGGCTGAAATACTAATTTTCTAATTTTAGCTTAATATCTAATGCAGAAACTACTGCTAGCAAGTGAGGAAAACAAATAAGCTGATGCTCTTTTCTATTTTATACAGAATTTTTTTTTCTACCATTTTCTATGGTTATGTCACAGACAAATGTAGGTGTGGTGAAAAGAAGAACATGAATATAAAAGTCATCAGAAAGCTCAGAATGTTAAAGGGCAGAAGATAAAAAATTGGGGAGAGGGGCTGTTGTTATGGACTTCAGTGTAGGAATCTAGCAATTAACTTGATAAATAAACTAAACCCAGCACTGTTTGGAAAGGTAGTCTGCCCTGATGACCATCTTGGGGGAAAAAAAAATAAATATCTGTTTCTGTGTTTTCGAACAAAATTTAATTTTTTAAATTGCAAAATATACATTAGTTCTGAAATACTGATAAATAGAAAAGGAAGTGTTAAGAATGTGGAAAAAAAATCAGATTTTCATTTTCTAAAATTTTGAAACTTTTTACCTTATTTGTACTGATTAAGACCCCATAACTGTTCTAATACTCAAAGGTATTAATGGGACATAAAATTTACTCTCTATTAAGTTATGGAGTGATAGATTGAAAAGCCAAGCCAATTTAGATATGAGGACATAATGGAACATAAATTGTTCATGTAAAGAAATAATTACTTACTATCTACAGCTTGCTTATTGACATACTAGAAAAACCGAGTTGGAAGAAACAAGTTCAAATTTGGAAGTCTATGTTCACTGTACTGCAACTGTGGATATCCAGCAGCAAAATCAAGTGAGACAGACTTCCATAAGTCATCTCTTCATTTTGATTAATACAGTATGGAAAACTATACTTCAAAATGAGTGCTTCAAAATGAGTGCTACTGCTAATATCCATACTCACAGTAAGAGCTCCAGAGCTCTCTCAGAAAAGGGGAGTTTAAAACAGATTACTCTGGCATAATGTGTTTGGACTACGTAAATGGATGTAAATTTTAGAAAAGGTGCTGGATTAAATTTTGTAGGTAATTATATTTATTCAGCTCTCTGTTGATTTGGCAGATAAACAGCAAACAGAATTTGAGTTTCAATTATTACTCCGCTATTCCAATATCATAAGATTCTCTTACACTTTGGAGCTACATATTTAAGTTGAAATTTCATCTCGCAGCACAAACCAATAGAGAAGATAATTTCTTCCTCCTGCTTTGAACCACATCAGACCTCTTTGCAATCTGCCTATTGGAGCTGTAAAGGCATTTCATAGTAGCCTGTAGTACCACTAGATACAGAATTGTTTATATAACACTTAGTCATGGTTACTTATCAAAAGCCCAGTTGAATCAGACTGAACTCAGTATGATTACAGTATAAATGGCATTTTGCTACAACAATGAGGAAAAGAGGCAATCTTTGCTTGCTCCCATTATAAAATGTGAATGCAATCTTAAGTGCAATGATGTCAGAAAGATTCTGGCTGTTATTAAAGCCTACATTAATCTTAAGTGGATTTTCCACTATAGATTCTTTTCTGAGATGTTTTGAGTTTGTAGCACATTGTAGAAAATGACTTCTTAAAAATACATGATCTTTAAGAGCAGCCCTGTCAACATTTCAAATGTTGTGACCAACCAATTCAGTTCTTTTAATTGAGAGGACTGTGGTTGAAGGATTAACTGCCTTGTGGCATGTGTTTTCAAAGTCTTTACTTATACTTGGCAGAAATGACACTATCCACAGCTTTGGAAAGAACTTTTGGCTGAAGTTTTTGGCTGTGATGAACCTCATGAATATAGTTATGCCCAGAGGGTAATTGAAGCAGACCATGAGACTTTTGAAACTTTTTTTTATTTTTCTCAAAATGATGATAGTATTCTCTGTGTGTCACCTCTAAAGTTTTAAAATTTATGTATGAGGCTACAAAATATCCCTGACATCTAAAATGTATGTCTATTAGTTTATAATGGTCTGATTACTGCTGATCTGTCAGTGAGAGTAGTTGCAACTGCTACAATTTCAGTGTGTGTGTAAACAAGAGGTTTAGTATTTAATTGTAGACCAGTTGCATTCTCAATACAATAAGCCAATGACTTTTTGAGCACATAACTGTTTGCCCAGATGTTTATACAGCACAGCTGAAATGAAAAAAACAAGCAAACCAAGCCCAGCCCAAACAAACCAAATAATTCTAGAATAAGATCCTGAAAACTCTCCCAGGGACTGTAGTGCATGTTTTATCAACTTCTTATCAAGGAGGCTTCTGAAAAGCAGAGCTCATGCCACGCCTCATGTAGGTGGCAGGACATCTCAAATTCTTCAGACATCACCTGGAGGAGTACCCAGGGGAGACAAGCTAGAGCGCCAAGGCAAGGTTTTATGAAGTTGAAAGGCAGCTGTTGTTAAGAGAGTGGCACTCTCTCTGTATATGCTGCAGGTCATATTTTGGGCAGTGACAAGCAGGTGACCAAATTTTGCGGTGGGTGTATGTGAGTAGCTCTTGAAAACCAAAGGAAAGGAGAGAATGTGTGTCTGAAACAAGCACTTAACTATGGGGTTTAGAGCATGACAACTCCCTCTCAGAACAGGTAATCAGCACTTAGCATAAATGAATATTGTTCTTTACACCTACTCAACCTCTACGATGTGCCAGCAAAAGATCTGCATGCATAAAACCACTTTTGAAAACAGGCATCAACAACACGTGGGGCTTGGCACTGTATAGGTAAGCAAAGCAGGGATAGTTGTTGCTTGAGGAGTTAAAAAATATGATAATGCATTTGCTTTGCTTTGCACAATAGCCAAAAATCAAGTTACTGCAGCTGCCCTTGTTTTACCAGAAGAGCCTTGAGAAAGAGTTATGGGATGTGGAGTAGTGATGGGATGGTTCAATCCACTTGCAGGTTACAACAGCACCTTTACCTCATGTGGCAGGGAATGTCTCAGAGTCCACATGTGAAATGGGACAGTGAGTCTAAATACCGGTCACAGATATGGTTCTGCTATTTTAATGCTTGGCTGTCACGTGTAGATCCATGTGTTTGCTTTGCCACTAATGTGTCAATTGCTGCTGCATTGATATCCTACTCTGTTGCAATATGGCACATCAGAAAGCCAGTTCTAAATGCATTTGAAGTGCTCTGTTATGCTTTACAGCACCCATTTGTATTAAAATGAAATGGAATGCATTTTAAAGAGTTAAATACCTTCTAGAATGCCTAATATAGATTATATCTGCTTCACTGCTTTTATAATCCAATCTTGTTTTATCATCAAGTAATGATCTGTAGTTTGTTTAAATTAATTGATTTCCTAGAGAAAAAAGCATATATTAATTATGTTACTGTCCTTAAATACCTCCAGTTGAGACAATACAATATTACTTTTTCCCATTTGTTGGGGGGGACGGGGAGCAGAGAATTAAAAGGAGCCTGCTGTAGTCCACTGGGTTGTCCTCCGTGCCCTCCCTCACTCCTGCACAGTGTTTGCATTCTGGAATCCTACTGGTGTTCAAAATATTATTAAAAGTTTGTTTCCCTGGAAAAATCCCCCAGCAAAAATTTTTAGGACATTTGCATTCAAGATATTTGGGCCTGATGATTTTTTCCTAGTTTCTGCCTTACTGAATACTGCTTAGCAGAGTGGTTAAAAATTCACTTTTCTCTTGTAAAACGGGTATCTCATTCTGCTTCTTTCCAAAAGCAGAACAGAAATATTAATGCCATCCTTCTGTCTTTTCTCCGTCAACATTCCCACATTAACAGTATTACTGCTAATGAGCTATCCTGTTGCAAGGATTAACATCTAGTTTATGCAAATTTCTTCTTAACATTTGTAGCTCTGCCAGTCATCATTTCTGTTTATGCCATCATCTTTTTTTTTTTTTTCATTTGACATTTATCACCTCACCACTAAAAAAATGATGGGCTTTTAGCCAAAGCTATTTTCTTTCCTCTTTGGAAAATCAGGAATCCCAATTATCCAATCAACAGCTCTCACAGAACCCAAAGTTTTCATTCACAGTTTTCTCTCTAAATTTTCTGTGCCACTCTTTTTCCTCTTTCAATTTTTTCAGAACTAAATACCAAAAATATTATATGGAGCCATTCTCCCTGCATATATAAGCTGGTTATGTTCACTGTGCTTTAATATATTTTTATCTGTCATGGAAAGCTTCAAAAGTTAGAAACAAAAGTTAGAAAGTGTTAGAAAGGTAAAGGGCCAAACAGGGATTCCTTTACTGTGAACGTCAAAAAAAAATCATGGTTGTAAATTATGCACATGCTAAGGTTCTTGAACAAATTCCTGTACTTATCTACTCTAAGATTTATTGGACAAAATGTAAAATTGTAAAAACATCAGTAATCACAATGCACTTTTCTGAATATGGTTCCACATACATACTATCATAAACGCTGTAACTACCCATTTTTCAGTCCAGTCAATTTGCAAACCCAGGCTAGTATATGGAATGAAGCTTGAACCTTCTGTGTTTACAGTCCTTGAGTATTTGAGGAAAAATCCTTTTATCTTGAAAGTCAGAGAGACTAAATAAGCATCTTTAAGCTATTTAATCAGCACAGAGGGGATGCGGTGGATTATGGGGCTACACAGAACTGCATCGTATTTGGAGGGGGCAGCTTTAAGGGAGTGAGTAATATCAGTGCATTCAGGCATTGATGTTGAAACCAGATACAACTAAGATGATTGCTATTCTTTCTGATCCTTTTTATTACTTTGTTGTTGAAATTGTTTTCTAATATTATTTATTGTCCCAAATATCACGTTCCCATCTCTAGAAGAAAAAAGGCTGCCCAGTCTTTTATCTTCTTCTGGTTGTATTTCTTTGTCTCATTACACATTTGTTTTTATGAAGTATTTGATCATATTTTCCAAAAATTATTTAAGCTTTGAGTGCCTTTCTAAAAGATGTTTTTAGTTCAGCCAAGAAGTTATGGGCCTCGGGCAAGAGCTATTAAGTGAACTTGTGTCATCTCTACAATGACAGAAATCAGACAAGTTAACTATTGTGATGGATGTTGAGTGGGCCATAATAATGTATAAGAACATTGCTGACCTCATTAAAGGGTAGTCACTGTTCGAGTACATTGATTAAGTCTAAAAAAGAGGCTGGAAGGAAACAATGACTCAAGATAAGCCATTCCACAGGAATAGGATAATAGGAGACCAACTGGCTCCAAGAGCACTGGCGTGATTTCCTGCTGAGACTATTGGACTGGTTTTGTCTAGAAGGGCAACAGCCCAAGAACTGACAAAAACAAAAGGACTCCCTCTTTCCAGGGAGGAGTTGGTTATTTGAGAGGGAAATCATACTGTTCTCAAGGCCCACAAAGCCCTTTATGTAGAAAGAAGACTGTTATGAGCAGATGCACACACACTTTTTGCCGGTTTTAAAACAATTTGAGGGGTTTCTTTTTATTCTGTCACAGCTAAGGGAGCTTCATGCAGGTCTTAATTTGCTGTGGCCTATGAGCACATTCTTTGTTTTTCTATAATTTTCTGTCCTCTCCTTTAGTAAATCTTGTTTGTGACAAAACCTCTGGGGTTATTATCTGCAGTGCACCAGCAAATGTAGGGAGTTTCTAGAGCAGCGGTACTGTGGTGTGCCTTCCATGTGGTGATTTGTGGCCACATTAGTCGCATGATCTACTTCCTTTCCTGTTACTGAAGGTCTTTCCTAGGAAATTTGGCACCTTTCTTTCACAATTGCTTAGATATCCAAACTTAAAAATGTCCACATACACGTTTCCTAAGTATTGAGGAACTTGACCCCCAACATGTGCTCCTGAACTGCACTTGTCCCTTGTGTTTAGGACATCGGCATTCAGTGGCATAACAAGTTTGAGTTTTGAAAAATCTCTGTTGATACAATTCATTTTTGGCTGTGCAGCCTGGAAGCTGCCACCTCAACCTTCTGCTAAACTGCACAAAAAGGACAAGCCATTGCTATACATAAGTTAAGCATTTGGAAGCTAAAATACTTTACCTATCATACGACCTTTTTGTATGAGAATTCCTCTGTCAGGTTGCTTTAGTTACCACAAAAGTTTATCCAGGTAACACAAGTATTTAATTGCACTTTTATTGTTAGTTATTCATGGTAGGATGACATTTTTGGTATTCATGCTCTGTGCATTAAAGTTTGACACCTGATAGCCTCCCCTCACCAGTGTGCACTCTGGTGTTGTCTACCTCATTACAAGCCGTGGGGGAGATATTATTCTGCTCATAAGGATGTCTAAAAGGGTCTGAAGGTAGAGTTACAGTCTACATCAGCTTCTTTGACAAGTTTTGATAAGGCTCAAATTCAGGAGTTTCTTCTTTTGCCCATTGATAGCAGAAAGGCCAGGAACTGGTCCCTGATATACACTGTGCATGTATCCCCAGACGCATCTCAGTTTTCACATCTGCAACCTCTCCTGCAATGCAATGCACCCATTGCTGTAATGGCAATACAGAGGACAGCAAAAATTCAGTCTGCACCTCCGTGCCCAACTGGAGAGAAAAATACTAAGCATCTCTACGACAGGAATCACTGTGAAAGGAAGCAGGGACCTCGCAAAATCTCATTTTATTAGTTAATGTTCAGAGAAGTAAACAAGTGCAATCCTTCCGCTATCTTCTGGTTTTATGCTAAGGATATAGAGAATCTTGGGTGCCTGAAGTCCAGGGGCTAACACATTCAGGAATCCTGTTTAATTACAGGTGTGTTGTGATAGTCTCTGACTGGAGATTGTTAATCCTCAGCTAATTCTACCCCATCTTTCTAATGCTGTTATTAAAACTCTCACTCAAAGAAACAAAATTACCAAGAAAAAGTCAAATTTAAAGTGTGTATATACCCTTCCAAATATACAACAATATTGCAATGTTCCTTTTCTGCTATTTTGACAGCAATGGCAGAAAATGAACGTAAAAGTTGATTTAACTTTCTGAGATTTGTATAACTGCCCTGAAAAATGGCCTTGCAATTTCCTCAAAGAGCAGATGGATGATCTCAGTGCAGTCTCCTCGGCAAGTAAACAGATACATGTCCTCTTAGTTATTCTACTATAATCTGGCTTTTGTGAAACTGAACTGCCTAGACTAGACTTGCTCTTTTAGCTGGGTTTGTCTGTAGTGTCAATGTCTACTGTTAATTTAACTCTTTGGATGGCAGAGACCGCTGACAAACCTACAAGTTAATTTTTGCTGTGTTAGTAGCTCACAGACAAATGCCTATTTGTCTTCATGATACTGACACTAACTGCAGGCAGAAGCTCTGAAAGGAAGTACACTTGAGCCAAATCATTGAAGAAGGCAGGGTAGTTCAGGTATGGCAAATGGATCTACAGATGATCCAATTTAATGCTACCTGTCATTTGTGTGAGGAAATTAATACTTCATATAAAGTTAGTTGCTGTTTTGAGGTTGGAATGTACCTTCAGCATCAGAAGGACAAGTCCTTACTCCATGACTACTGGCAAAGCAGGCCTGTATGAAATTCTTGAGTTGGGCTCTACTTGAATCAGGTCCATAATTTCCCTTTACATCTTATAGTTCATTCACTTTACATTATGATATTTTCTTTTTGGCAGTAAGTAGATGGTGACAACATGTTATTTTCCAGAGCTTATAATTTCTGTGACAGGTCCCTATGCTGGATACTTTTCTCCAGTTCCATTGTAATCAGACAGCTCTAGCACTGTGAGTAGAGAACAAGCTTTTGTTTAGAGCAGGTGCTTATGTACACGTGTGTAGACAAGAATGTATGTACACATCCCTGCTATCAACTCATCTTGTTATTGATGCAGTATCATTTTAGTGGGATGAATATTATAAGTTTTTACTGCCAGACTTCTTTCCTATTTCTACTGTGACCAAATCAGGCTATACAGCCATTCATCTGCCTTATGTTTTTATATTGTGCCATAAACCCATGTATCTGCATACCTTATACCATGTGCTGTCCTCTATCTCCTCTACAAGGACTGCACCTGGAGCCAAATTTTGACCTTTAGTTTTAGTTTAAAGCCTTCTTGTACACAAAGGGGCCCTGCTATAGTTATTCTAATCATGATAAGGTAGAAACATCACCAAACGTGTTTGTCAAATACCTTTCCACAATATGGCACTTTCTCTTTTACCAAATGCCTGGATCTTGCAGAGCTCTGGAAAACATTAAAACATACAGCAACACTCAGAATCTGGCTATGGTGCTCCAGGATTCCCAGCTACATACATGCAGCATGGAGAAATAGGTCTTGTCGTCGCCTCATTCAAGCTGTGTCAGGCAGTGTCAGGTGGATAGCCAAGAATTCCTCAGAGCAAAAGATTTTTTCCACTCTTAGCACTTTCAAAGTCTGCATAGGCCAAAGATTTTCTGAGCTCTTCTTGAATTCCTACATCGAGGTTCCCTACTGCAAGCTATCCTTCCCTTTATCTTTACCTGCAGAATTCTTTACAGCAAAGATGCATTTCATCACATGTATAGTTTTCATGGTTGCCTTGCAGATTTCTTAGCTAGAAACCATCTAGGCTGATTTTACCTGCTGGTATCAGACCCTCTGTCCTCAGTTCTAAAGCATATGCAGAGAAAGAGGAGCTCAATATTGTAGAAACTTGTCATGAGACTTACTAAAGTTGGACACCTTGTCATCCATCATCCCACCAGAAGGATAATATTTTTTCTGAACAGTTTCTAGATTTCTTGCAGAAATGTCTTTCATGTGTCCATGTTCATCACCATCCTTTGGGCCATTCTCTTACCTGCATCTGCTTCAGCCCAGTGCCAGCTTCATTCATTGATATCATTCAACATATGTCTCTCCAGTTGACTTAGCTATCCTCTCTGGATTTCTCAGTTTCATTCTGTAGGAACTGCTCAACTTCTTATGCCTCTTTTTAGATGCTACAGATCTTTCTTTTTATTGCAGATGGACTTGGAAATTTCAGACTGACAACAATAATCTTAAGAAAGAGAAAATAAAATAGGTCAAAAAATTGAATCGCAGCAAACAAGTATGTTTTCCTAACACACCGAGATAGACGCTTCTTATAACTTGTCCTGTTAAGGTATTTTTGACTTAGTCATGCTGAAGAGCTGATGTTCATGAAAAATCATCTCTCTGACTACTTCTGTCAGGCTTTTGTCTTCTACAAAACCCTTCTCAATTTTATATGCTTTATCATTGTTATGGCAATTATTGTGACTGTTAATAAATCATTTGTTTCCTTTGACAACCTCATATAACAGTGTTCAGGTAACTTGCAGGTTTACAATATTTTTTCTGTTAGGATTTGGTAAGAAAATATCTTGCAGTGCATAGTAGAAAACTGCACAAATTGAAGCTGTTTTTTACAGAATTAAAGGAATGAATCCTAATGTTGTAGACAGGTATTTCTGGACTCACATTAGAGTTTTCATAGATTAATCAGTTCCATACTCACAGTAGCTTGTACGTTGTGAAAAGCATTATCATAACATATTTAAAAGTAATTAGCATACATACATGTTTGTAAGTGACCATTTATGGATACCATACTGTAGGCATTATTTTTCTATTGTTCTACTGAAGGCGATATTAAGAGGACAGATGAAGTCCGATTTCAAACCCACCAATACTATGTCTTTTTTGTGTCTGAAAAAGAAAAGAATCTAACTACCTGTAAGTTTACTCTATGAGATGCAGAACATCTGGTGAACAGCTGCTTTCTAAAGATACAGTTATTCAGATAATCTCACTGAATAGCTTTAGGGTGCTGTCTAGCAACAAATGGCAGAAACAACCTTATTATGGCTCATACATAATGATAGCCAAAATGTCCCTCTTTCTCTTTTTTTTTTTTAAAGTACTTAACACTCAAAAGTATGTAGCAGAGCATGTTTCCTGGGCATCTTCATAGCATTAACACTTCCAATCCTGCTGCCTGTAAAAGGTGCTCTGAAATCTATTTGCAAAATGGATTGTTTCTCATTAAGGACCGACATTCCCTTTGGTTGCTTGCCATGAAGGGAAACAGCAGGTCACAAGTTATGTGCAAAATTGGAAATAAGCCTATGCAAAGGAAATAAATACACTGCAGCATGTCGCCAGCAGTTTCTTGAACCTTTCTTCGCACTTGCTCATCATATCTTCAAAGCTCTGAGGAAAATATTGGGGTGGGGGATGCTCAAGTATACCTTGTCACACTTGTTCTCTCTACCGTTTGCACCATTTCTTTAAAATCTGAAGAACACTTTTGAAACATCCTGTGTGCTTGTGTGGTTTGACCCGATACTTTATCCTGAATTTGAAGACAGAGTTCTCTTTCCTAGAAAACTTCGGAGTAGAAGATGTAAGCACCTGACAAGCTCTCATCTTGTTATTAATTTCATCACAGATCTGAGAGCAGCAGAAGTTGCATGTAACTGATAGTTGCAGTGGGGAGAAAAGAGATGGAGGTGTAGTTTAAAGTGCACCCAAAGCACCGTTCTGTAGAAGTGAGGCACCGGATAAGAAGCTGCCTTGCAAAACAGATTTCTGAAGTTTGATTTCAACTTTTTTTTTTGGTGTGTGTACCCTGTTCCAGGCAAGTGGTATGAAGTAAATCAGGATGCATCAGAAGTAACTCAAATAATTCTGTGTTTCCATACAGAAAACTGATTAAGTTTATGGAAGCATGAGATGAAAAGTCTTAGAAAATAGAAAAAAAAAAACTCCAGGGCCATCCTGCCTAATCCTCTCCCCCACAGCAGGACCAGTTGTTGCTGAACAATCCCTGGGAGAATTGTATCTAGCCTGTTCTCATGCTCCAGAGATGTCACAGCCTCCCAAACAAGTCTTTCCAGAGCTTTGTTAGCCTCGCTTGTAGAGTTGTGCCAATGACTAACTTACCTTTATTCCTGCAAATTAAAAACATTGTTATATTTTTGTCTACTGTAGCGATGAAGATGGTGCATTGACCTAAGTGTCTGAAGAGTACTCTCTTTGGACTAAGAAACCATGTCATCAGGGAAAAGCAGGTAAGTAACAGTGTTGATGGAAGCTCTGGAAAGCTATACTTCACAAAATGGTACCTTCTGTTTTGTGCTATAAATCAGCTGTATGCTGCACTTGATGAGGTGAAGACTCATTTGAAGTCCATCTCACATACGATTTGGTATGTATTGGTTCTGCATGTAAACATCTCTTTAAACAGGCTCATGTCCTAGTATATAGATGACCTGTAGGTCTACAGCAGTTTTTGTTAGGATATATTAAGAAGATGGGTAGACTTTTTCTTACACAGTAATAAACCAAAAGGTGTATATGGCTCCATATGTGTCTCAAATCTCCACAGGTAGGGAAGTGCTGTAAATGCTTCATTGACTGTGCTAGATTTTCATGTTGAATCTTCATGTACGTAGCAAAGTGATGATAGGTCCAAACGAGCCTCAGATTCAGCTTTTCTCTTTTGCATGCTACTTTAAGAAATTAAGGCAATTAGACAACAGAAGCAGCAATCAAATAATTGAAAGACTACAAAATGCACAGACAAAAATCACAGTCATATTTGATTAACTTCTGGATAGTGCTTCAATCAAATGGATATTGTGAGCACGTTCATACTGAAGGACAAACTGCAAGTGGAAGAATGTGCTTCTACAGAAGGCTATTATTGCCAACTTAAAATTTAAATTTGTCCCTATTTCTATTGATATACTTACGGCTAAAGAACTGATTTGAAGTCTCCAATTTTCATTACTTCTGTTAGGAAACAGACTCCATAGTAACACAACAAATGTTTTGGTTTTTTCCAGTACTTTAAATTCCTCTTTTTGCCTCTCTGGTGAGGGATTCTTGAGAACTAAAACATGCCAGTGCACATGAGTGGTACAGTTAAATAAGTCTTCACTTCTGTAGTACAGCTTCAGCTGTAGCTGAAGAGACTTGAAAATAAATAACATGAGATACTATGCAGGAAATTTCACTTTTTAGAAATATTGCTCCTTTAATGTAGCTCAAAGTGGATGTAACATCAAAAATACTTTCAGAGATGGATTACATCTTATTTTATAACCATTATACTTTTTTTAAGGGAAGTAGGGTATATGCATGACCACTGGAAACTGCCTTAGTAGGCTAACTATTAGCCAAGAAGAACAGCCCTACTGATTTCCATCTTGGCCTTGGAGAATTGTACTTCATTTTTCTTTTTACATTCATGTACTTCACTTTTCATTGTCATTCTGCCAATGAGAATTCTTTCAAACACAATAGCTTGCTTCAGGGCTCAACCATTTCTACGTACCTTCTCTTCTGCCATCTCACTAGCAGCAGAGCTAGAATGACAACATTTAGAGTTCATAGCCACATATTTTTGTTGCTAGAACAAGCCCCATCTGGAAAGTTGGTTGCACAGCAACATAGTGAAGGAAGTATTTGCAAGAAATGTTCATCCAGAAGACAATTCATTTTAGAGCTGCTTTGATCAGCTTTTGGGCTATAGAGCTGCTCCACTTCCATCACTACATTCAGTGAAGTCCACCACAGGGCATTCTACTCTGGTAGCAGGTAAAGAGTCTAATTATAAAAGTACTAACAAAAAATCCATCTATAAATCCTAATTTTAATTAAGAATATCAGTTGATTCTAACAAGCAGTTAAATTAACGTCTATAAAGGCTCACATCCTTCAGGAGGCCGTGGTCACGTTGGTGACCATACAGAAGTGGTGGGCCAGATGCTCCCCACCACTCCATTGCATGCTGTTATCTTTAAGAACTTGCCATGATAGGAAGAATTGTACTTCTATTTCATTGAAAATGTCATTCTTACAGGGGTGACTTCTTTTTTTATCAAAACAACTTATTTTCTTTAAGATCATATTTGCTTTGAAAACTGTATATTTTCTTCTGTGATTGTTACATAGTGTATTGCAAAAGACTTCTACAGTCTTCTTCATCTGAAGCCATATGTGTTAAAAAGAGGTGAAAAACAGTAGCCAGCATGAAAACCTGCCAGATAATCCTTGCCTGTTTATATTAATTCTATGTATACGAGAAGCTCAAGCATTTTTTGCCATTAGAGAGAGATAGTCAAATTCATTATTCACCATGAGTCACACCACGTGCCAGTCCCATCAATTTCTACCAGAGACTTTTTTTCAGTGATGATATAAAAAACAGTATTCAGGCTTTAAAATAACAGAACTTAAATTACACTTGTATTATCTGCTCCTTCATTGAAATTAAAAGACTAGAATGACATAAACAACATGACATCTAACAACTTTCCAGTTAGATGAGTTCAGGGATGTTTTAAGTTAAAGTTTTTGAACTTTAAAGTTCAGAATGTAAGCCCTGTTTCTGCTGTAGGAGAAGAAAGGTTTGCATGACACTGATGGGAGGTCCTTCATTTTCACATACCCGCCTCCCTTCCCTGCGTACATTTAGAAAGGCTGCTTTAAGCTGATGCTGCCAGGTGTATTCCCTGTTGTATCACTACACAGTTTTCCTTATTCCCTCATTTGCTGGCTGTCTACTTCCTATGGCCTTTCTGTTCATTATATGGCGGTGGATGCACAGCTGAAAAGCAGATCACATGCACAATATTAATTTACATGATTTACACTACCTGTTTTACTGCTGTAGAGTTGCAGACAGGTATGTGTAGAAGGAAAGTGTCTACTCAGATGCAACACAGATTTGTACACCTGAAAGCCTGGCCCAAGAACAGAGATAGATAGTGTTCATTTTGAAATATGTTGAGGAGTGCATATGCCACATATTGTAAGTTTTCCATATCATGGAGGTTCGTGAGTGAGGAGGATAAATTTTCAATTTAGACTGAAATAAGGAAAAGAAGTATTGAATTAGAAAATGCCTGAAATACTAAATGTATTCTTATTATTCAGCTTAAAAAATACCCATTTTTTTTAATCCCTCAGCTCTGAGCTGACCTTAGGCTAAGGTGAGAAATGAAAAAGCATGTTCTCCTTGTGATGCAGGAGTCTTTTTCAGGTGAAATATTTTTTAAAAAATCCTGAATACATGTTGTTTCTGGTTTTCCTAATCTTGTTTCAATGTTAGAGATGTCTAGAACTGGGATTCAAAAGAGCACCATAAAATGACTTTGCAATTGCTCATCATAGTCTCTTCTGAACATAGCATCTGTCTTGAAATGGGTATTTCCCAAGGTATGGCAGACTCTACTGCCTTAGATGATATGCAGCTGAATTCATACTCTTGCTAGGAGGAGAAAAATAAAAGTTTCTTCAGGTCTGTTTAGACCCATACTTTTGTCCACAGCAGACAAAAGTCTGGCATCTTGCTTGTGGTTAGAACATAAAACTTTTCCCATTACATTTTTGATAACATATCAAAAAAACTCTTCTTGTTACAAGGAATTCAGAGTTGTGACTTAAGCAAAATAAATGGGAATTAAATGAAACCCCCAGAAGTGCAAACCTAAAAATTATAAAACCACAGAGAACAAACCAGAAATTCTGAGAAACATAAATCTCCCCTAGGGACAGACACCAAGTGGGACAGGAGGTAGTGATACACTGTGTGCGTATGTATATTAAAAGATGTTAATCCCTTAACACAAGGAAACAAGTTAGATTTATATTTGTTGGGTTGGGTTTGTTTTTTTTTACTTTTAGCATTAATCTGCCTCTCTCATTTTCATTACGGTAAGACTTGTGGATAAATCATCTTTATTGTGCTCTGTTGATTTCCACATTGTTGCGCCCACCATATTTCTCCCCTCTGTGCAGAGTTCCAGGGGAAAAAATGGAACTGGAAGGCTATGGTCTCGATTTCAAACATGGTTTTGTCCCTCTCTGGAAGAAACTGATTCAGGTTAAAGGATGTGCCTGTATTTATGAATCCACTGAGTAGACACGTCTCTAGTAATTCTCTCTGCTTGAAAAAGGTGAATTTGTGGGGTGATGGTAGGTCCAGGTCCAATGTGCTACTCTGACCTGCCACCCGCTAGAACTTCTGTCCTACATCAGCATAGGAGAGGACCCTCGGATCTTCCCCAGCAGGAAAAGGCAGGTGTAAGAGGCACAAGCTGTTGCTGCCTCTTGGTTGAACAGCCGGTAGCTGTATGGGTGAGCAGTGGGGTGAGGTTAGCAAATGTGTTTCCCTAGGCGGCGACATATGCCAAGGGATCTGCTTCAGGGGCTGCAGCTGTAAGAAAGGCTGCAGGTTATCTGTGTTAGCAGCCATCTAAAGATGAGCATAAACTTTGGGTTCAGTTAAAGTTCAGTTACGTTTTGTCAGCCTGTTTCTCTGCTCTTTATTTTCCCAATGGGTGATTTATTATTTTTTTTTTATATCTCACCACAATGACACAGAGGAATATTTATTGTATTTTTCAACTCATGGTTAGAAAGTATGGAGTATATTGGCTCCGTGTAACACGACACATTGGTGACAGAGCCAAGCATTGAATGCAGAAATCTGGAATCCCAGGGCAGCCTTTAACCCACAAGGTCTTTGTTGCGCTTGGAAGGAGACCACAGAACAACAACTGTCTCTGCCGCGATATCACTGGGAATTACAGATAGCCATAACCTTCATCATTCACTAGCATAGCTGGATGTTACTCTGAGTATATGTGAAATGTGACATAGAATAAGAAATGCTGCATGGAGAGAAGTTGTTTTTCTGCCATAATTCTGATCTATATTGCTTCATTGAAATACAAACAGCCAAAAATTCATGTTAACAATGCATTTTCATGTTTCCAATATACAGGCTTGTCATCATTGTGATGATAGGATATTCGTACTTGTTACTAGAAGGTATAATTTTAACAGCTGAAAGTCAAGAAATCCAGGAGTTTGTCCTTTGAAATAACTTTTTAAATACAGAAACCTTATAAATTATTCAATATGATATCATGCTCATTTCATTCCTAAACCTGAGAACAATGCTGCAATATGACTTTCTATTTTTTCCCTCCCTCTTTGTGGCATTTCAGGATGACTTGAGATATGCAGATATATATATTTCCCTTCCCCTGCTATTTTATACAGTCTTTGCAATAAAAGCCATAAGACTTTCAAAGTATCAAACCAAAATATATTTGGAAAAAGAAGTTGACTTATGTCCTGTATTATATACTTTCACAATATTCTGCAGCAAGGAACTGATCTTTGATCATAATTCCAGATGAAATATTTTTGTTACTTTTTTTTTTTACCATATGAAGTATTAATTGAACAATGATGCTTTAAAAATGTGCATATGGAGACAGTTAGATCCACCCATGTTATTGTAAAGCAACTTGTTTGATGTTTCATATTGTTCAGCACAAGAACATCATTAGAATATCCTGTCTGGCAAAAGAGGCTGTGATTTTGAAAATGAACCTTTGCCTCAGATTTGAACTGATTTTTTTTTATTATTATTATTTTTCTCTTTCTTTTAGGTCTAAAACTGAACCTCCCCAAATATGCTGCTGACCTGTGCAGAGATTTCTGCTGCTTCATATAGACCAGACTGTTTGTGCCCAGAGGGCACTGCAGACCCTACTGTCCCTGTCCCCAGGGCTCCCCCAGACCAGGACCCCATTTCAGTCCCCTGCAGTGTCAGTCTCTGCCCCGGTGATGCCACAGCAGGGCCGGTCTCCGGCCCCCTGCAGCCCTGCCCTCCCTGGGACAATTGACAAATTGGTGATGAAGAAACATGTAGCAAATGATTAGCATATTGTGAATGCCATAAAAATGAGAAATAGGGCAGGTTCTGAGCTGGTATAAACAGCACAGGTGTGATAGCTGTGGATTTGCTTGGCACTGGCAGATAGCATGCAGACATAGCTGAGATATGACAAGAGCCTTTACACATCCAGTAGGGAACATCTAGGCATTTCCAAAGTACCATAAGTTGTCAGTATAATGCAGCATGGGCAAATGCATCTTTCTAAGGGAAGCTGCTGAAAATCAGAAGGGAATTCTACGAATTTAATGGCACAGGAAGCCCCTTTCTGCCACAGCTATCTGAATTGTAACTACAAACATGCAGCACGAAAAGTCAACGTTACTCCAGACATGCTGTGGATTGGCCATGTGGACTTGCTCTGCACTCACTAGTCCATGCTGAGGAACCAGCTCTGGGAAAGCTCATGTTGACCCTAAAAGTGATATTGGTGTGAGTGATGCAGAGATACGGGCCTGGCTTGCCTCCATCCTTGGAGGTTTCCCACCTTATGGTGGGGAATGACTTAGTTGCAATGCCTCTACATCTGCTAGTCCTTCTCAAAGCAGGCCATATTATACAGATGCTTTGAATGTCTCTCAGCCAACATAAAGCTACTGCTCTGTTAATTTGCCCCATACTGGCAAAAGTAGTGGAATTTTATGCTGTAAAGTTTTAATTGGGGCTTTTTTTCTGATTATTCAACATAATTTAGAATAGAGAGTCTATATCATTGGCGCTGTATGTTTATTAACCCTTTTACCTGCAATGAATGGTTAGCTGGGTAAGTTAATGCCAATATTTTGGCAGAAGATAAGTCTCACGGAAACACTAAGAAACAACATTAATGAACATAGCACAATGCTCCATTTGCAAATCAGCTCCAGTGTTTTGGAATTAACTTTCTGGGAGCTGCATATGAATGTGGAAAACACCCCATGACTTGTTATTGAAATGTGGAGTCTCCAGCAGGAATTATTTTTAAAGACAATTACTATTTTAAGGTTATGTTACAATCTCTTTTATAAAGCAGCTCTCAAAAGAAGGTGGAGAAATGGAAGGTTCAAGCCCACATTGGAGTTTTTCCAAAGGTTTTTATAGGCCTTGGTGGTTATCTCATAATTAGTGCACTTGGGAAGGATATCTCGGCTATTACTTGGATAAATCCAATGTTTCACAGTTGAATAAACTGAGGGTAGTCACTGAGATAGCTCAACAACATGTTCACCAATGGTGTTTGACAGACATCTTAATATTTATCCAGTTCTCTTGGTACATTGGTCTGTGTGCAGACCACATCCCAGCTGATCATGTTTTGGCTAGCTCATATGCTCATATATTTATATGGTTTACTTGAAAAACAGACTACTTTCTAGAAAAAACAAACTTCCAGATATGCATCTTTGCTACTGGCTGGCTATTGAGCCAATGCATGTGATACTAAAATTCATCCCAGTGATGTCTCATATTAATGAAGTGGGCAGAGTCCAAATTGCCCCAGTAAGAGCTTCTTGGCAGACATGGAAATGAAAAGTCTGTGTTACCCCCTCTTGCAATCAGTGTCGACTCAAGAAATGGGGAGGGTAGACTACTGCCTAGCACAGAAGTCCACCAATCACCACAGCTTACCTATCCTTCTAGCCCTAATGACCTACTACTGTGTCCCCATGAAAGAAGGTGGCTCCATTTGCAGTAGCAGCAATTGCCTCTTCCTCTAACCCTACAAACAGAGGAGAAGAATCTGCTTTATCTGTGGGTTCATGTCTTTTCCCCAAGCTACATGCTTTCCTTCACAGTTGCTGTCACAGAAAAGGGATGCCGGGTAGGAAGAAAGACAGGAAACTTGGAGAGTTTCCTCTGGGCGTTTACAGAGTTCCAGATTGGGGGCCCAGAGAGTGGGGGGCTGAATCCTAAAATTCACTTTTTTACAAGGAGTTACAGAGAAGTGTTGTCCTGAGAGAAGAAGAAAAAAAGCATGAGACTCCTGATTGTCACCCCCTTATTGTCATTGTCCTCTCCTGTCTTGGAGATACTCTCTCCCTTCAGATTTCTTATTTCCAAATACCTCATCTACTCATCTCATTGATACTACTCACACACCTCTCTCTCCTGAATGGGTTCCCAGGCTTGTGTCACCACAAGTTTCTCTCTTTCTGGCCTAGAAGCCCTCAGCCAGGTCCATTTTATACACTTTATCCATAAACCCATCAATGATGCATATAGGACCCATATCATCTTCTGATTTTATTTTGGCTGTAAACTTTCAGTCTGCTTTATCAGGTTCTACTGATTTTGACACTCACTGACAATTTCTGATGATGCAAGAAGTTCATTTGAGCTCTTGGGAGCTTGCTGCTTCTGTTTCCTATTTTCTGTACTGAATTTTTGCACTCAGCCCACATGTCTTTTGTTTCTTTCGTGTTTACTGAAAAGTATTAGGAATTAAAAACTTCTTTTTCATTTCAGGCCACCCTTGTACTCAAATTTAATTTTGCCCTTGTCGGTCATCAGTAAGAATGGCATGTAAACACATCTCGTCTCTTATCTGTTCTGATTAGGTGCAATATATAAGGCATGTAGCTCTTTTTTATTTTCTCCAGTTACCTAAGTGAACTTGCAGTATCTTCTGCGAGATCTGAACCAATTTTCCAGAGGTGCCAGAACTTCAGGGATCAAATTCTCAAGTAAGACTACAAACCATGCAAGGCGAAGTACCTTATTTCACTTCTCTTCCACCATAGATATGGAAATAGATAAAAGTTTATATACACTTAAATGTATTTCAAAATTTTGATCATTTTTGATCAGACTGGAAACAAAATCCTCCAACCAGTTGTTCTCAATCTCAACAAGCAAATTGTTATCAATCTTCTTTTGGCATAAGCAGATATTAGAAGCATCAAAATATTGTGATTTGCATAGTTAAGAAATAACTAGCCAAGATACCTTACTAATTTTGGGGCACTTTTACTAATCAAATCTCTAAATTTCTCAGAGACCTTTTTTTGAAAACTATGCAATGTACATTGCATCTCTCTCCTGCATCTCCCTTCTTAGTCCTTTAAAGTCTTTAAGGTCTTCTGGAACATAAACATATACTTATTGTTTAATAATAGAATGATTTTTTTAATAATAGAAGGCTTGAGAGATTGCTATGATACTCCAAAGTTACATACTGCAGTTCCCTTCTAACTAGTTGGACCATGGAGCCATAATGCTTGAATAAAATTTATGAGCTGTGCCCTAACTTCTTGTATATTGAGCTTTTAACAGAGATAATGCTCAGCTGCTGATTGTCCTTTAAAGCTATGTTAAAATATGAAGAGCAACCAGTAAAATACTACTACTCTCTCTCATAATTTATTATTCTAGGTATTCACAGAAGCATCTACATTTTTGCAAATGGTTACATAATGGCAGATGGCAAAAATAACACAGATTTGGGATTCTGAGCTATAATATACTGAATTTTGCTACCAGCAGCAGAAATATTGGCAATTAATGGTTAGCTATTGGTCAACGAATGTTTATTGTTGATGAAAAATAGCAATGCTTGAATGGCACATTTATCACTGGGCTAGTGCGGGTCTGTATGTACTGTCTTATGATGACTGTAAGGCTGCTTTAGCTCTCAGCTTGATGCAAGGTGCTCAGACAAAACCAAGAGAAGTGTCTGTTTATCAAGGAAAGAGGACAGTAACTGGCACAGACCAGAGAAATAGTTCTCCCATTACTGGGTTTTTGACAGACCTATTTCCTCTTTAAATGGGGGGCATTGACTGGGAAGCTGTATTTCATGGTTGATGGTTAAAAGGTTGGTTAGAGCTTTGAGTAAGCAAATGGAAAATATTTCAATCAGAAGGAAATGAAGGGCAATAAAAAAGGAATCCCACCACATCTTTCATGGGTAGCTGCTCACAGTAGAACCGTAAGTGAAAGAGGCTCTCTTCCAACTGAAAAATCCACTGCATTTCTTTCATAAAAGCCCTGATCACTAATGAGGCATTTCCCTGGCCTCCTTTAGTGTAGGAATAGATATAGGGATATAAACTGAAGGTGAAGGAAACCGTCTGTCAGGAAAGGAGGTATACTGACTTGAAAGGCAGCATTAGTATTGTCTTTTGAAGGCAAACAAGGCTGCCAGGCTGCCAACAAGATCACGTTCATGTGTCTTCACCAGTAGCTGTTGTCCCACGCAGCCACACATGAAAGGCTGAAAGCCTTTATATTTTTTCTAGCCATGCCTTAGAGACTACAAATATATTATCTTGCCCTATGAATCACCTAGATTCTTAAGTCATCATTGTTACAATTTCACTTTTACTAAAGCAAGGAATTACATACACAGCTCCTGCTGTTTTTAAATAAGAATTTGGCATCTAGCTTTTCATCCATCAGTTTAATAATTTACCATTTTTTGTCTTAACATGTTCAATATAATTTTAAAATTTGAAAGATAATTTTCCAATAAATTGGCGGGTGACTGCACCCCTTCACAGACTTCAGCATTAATGTGAGCCACCTGGCTAACTGTTCTACCTAAGGTTCTGCAGAGTTATCCCAGATCTTGGAACACTGCTGCCTAGATAATGCAATAATTGCTTCCTTTGTACACAGAGATTTCCAAACAAAAGTGGTGGGGTTTTCCACTTTTATAGAAAAATATGTCTTTATATGTCTTTAAAAACATCCTTTGATAAAAAATACAGTAAATACTACACATGATCTCAATAGATTATTGTTTAGAGCCTTCCTTGAAGAGTCTCAGTGGCCTCTTCTTATATTAAAGTATGCCACTAGGACTATTAAATTACTGTCCCAGCTATTTCCCATAGGGTGTTATGTACTCTAAAACTCTGCCAGAAACATGAACAGAGTTACTGTGTTATAAATAAAAGGCCTTGAAATTACATAGCATATACAGGTTTTGTTTTGATATGGTTATAGATGCTTTTTTCTACACCATTATTAGAGATTTTTTGATTTAGTAAACTATAAGGGTAGTATAGCTGCATACACCTGTTTGTCACAAACAGTGGAAATATACACAGGTAAAAGTAACAATATTTCTCTATAGCCTGTTCTTTGTTCTAGGTGAATACAAAGCCTCCTCAGTACAGAAGGGCAGCTTATTATAGTCATCATAGCCAAATTGTTTTCATCAACATCATTTTGGGAGCAAATAGTTGTTGTCTGGGTTAATCATCAAGTGCTGCCAAGTGTTATCTGGCTGATTCCCAAATTGTTAAGTTAGACCACTGAACATCCATGAGTTCTAATCCACAAAGAAGTGAACATGATAATATCTAATCATGATACCAAACAATATTTTCAATCAAGTCTTCAGAAAATATTTTCCATTTTGCAAGGAACAGGGTGTGGGGCTGAGCTTTACTTTTACTGAAATAAGCCTATTGTCTGGAAAACTCAAATAACCTTTTATTTTTAGCCCTCAGATGCCGCTCATTTGAGTAAGCTTGCGAAATAAGGGCTCATCTTCATCAGAGAATTTTCCCAATACAGTTTAGACAGAGCAAATTTTGGTACCTACCACATTATGTAATCTTTCAGCTGAGAACAAGTTTGCACCTTGCTAAACCTGAACAGAATCTGACTCAATACTTGATTTTCATTGCTATTAGCAAGGCAAACGGATATATATATAAAAAATATATATATATTACAGAAAAGCCCCAACCAAAAGCCCAACAAGTTACCCAATATGCTTTTGGCTATCAAAGCAAGAATGTCAAAAGGAACCACAATAAATACTGTTGTTGCCATAGTACCACATGAATTGTAAAGAAATGGCTAGCCCTCTAAAATCTTAAATGCATCCATATGCAACAGCTTACATGTACATATGTGATTTAAAGGATTCTGGGTCTTTCCCCTGGTAAAATTATATGTCTCCAATTGGAGGTCTTTTTGTATTTCAGTTTCTGTAATGGAAACATGCTAGAAAATGGCACATAAATTGCCTTCACCACATTGTACCACTAAGAAGAGTGTAACTAGGTACCAATTTAGGTCATGTAAGGTAAAAGGCAGCCAGAAGTGACATCTAGTCAGCTTTCCTGCAAATATTTTGCCTAAAGCAAAGAGACTCCGGGAAAATCTGTGTGATGAGCAAGCAAGATATTTTAGCAGATAAAGCTTGCCAGGCTCAAGAGCTTAGGGAATGAACAGAATCTCCAAAGAAAGCAGGGGAGAGGATAACACTTCATCAGAAACCAAAAAAAGGAGATGGAGCAACAAAGAACACAACACATAACTTCTCTGAGTGAACACACTGGCTGGTCCCTCCATGGGTCATCTTTTAGATAGTCCAGCAAAGGACCTCCTGGGAGCTCCTGGGAACTCCTTCAAAGGCAAAATGGCAGTGGCCTATATATAAACATGTACATTTGTTATGAGGATATCTAATTTTTAAATAACTGGAAAGAAAGGTTACTGAGAGAATCAATATTTTTTCCTACAAAGCAAAAACAGACTATAAAAGTCCAATTCCAAAGGAAGCTCAATTCTTGTCCAAAACAGCTATTTCCTATATTTACGCTTTTCTGGGTCAGGAGTAGACACTCTGAACTTTTCCACAGTTAGATTTTATCTAGCTGAAAGTAAATATGAGTAGATGCTACTTTCATTTTTCTCATAACTTTTCAAAATGCCTGTATTCAAAATGCGTATTTCTCATTACACAGCTCAGGTCTTCTTTTCCAGTCAATTCAGCGTGGCCTGTCCGCAAGCCTGGATTCACTTAATGGTAATTACATGAGTAGTCAGGGGTGCTCGGTTAGGATAAACAGGCAGCAGGCTCATGGTAAACCTAGAGGCATGTGGAAAGGTAGGCACTCCAAGCTTATGGCTATAGATAAAAAGTGTGTAAGCACCCCTGTTCTATGTTTCATCCCAGCCATAGGATATGATTATCTGCCATCTGCTCACATTAGGATCAGTAAACTCCATTCGGATGGGAGTATATTGATCACCCACCCTTGACCAAACTGTTATTCTCCCCCTCGCTGCAAAAGTTCTGCTTAGTAAATTGTTTCTTTCTGTCCCACTCTTTCCACATATGCTGCTGCTTCTGTCTCTGTCCTTCTTTCAGTCACTTCCTTTCACACCCTTTCCCCACTTCTCAGCCCTCCCTTTTGTACTCAGCCCCTCTGGAGGGGACGAGCCCAAAGCAAGCTGCACACGCAACTCAGCTGCACCAACCCTGAGCCCAAAATGCTGTCACTGTCCTCCAGGGTCCATGCTTCCATACACGTTTCCCTCTCATCCAGCACTTCCTAATAGTATGTTTTTCCACAGTTTCCCCACAGACAAGTATCCCTGTTGGAAACCTCTCTGTGGCACGTTTTCTTTGCTGTATTTAGCTGAGAGAGTGGGTTGTGGTGGTCACAGATATTGTGCTTAACACTCCTTCCCAAAACCTACATTTTACATAGCTATGAATTGGATGTATTTAAGTAGAAAGTAAACTTTATTGACTACTTCTCCATTTGCTGGAGAGTTTTGGAAGGTACACACCAAGTATCATGCAAAATATCATGTCTACCTTCCAAAGAGGATTTTGGCATGGGTTTGCATCCTCCTTGTACTCACCAAAGACTGCCTTGTATTTTGTGGGTTTGTTGGCATTTTTTCCTTTTTTTCTGCTGTGTTGTTTTGAAAATCTGCCTTTGGCTCAAGACACCATGTTCCTTCCAGACCTCACCAACGAGGTTCAATGGACCATATGGTTCAACATTCTCCCTGTCTTTGCTTTTAGTCTAGCAGTTTCAGGGTAGACTTTCCAGGGAAATACATATGATATCATTCATATTATACTAATGATAACTAGCTTGTTCTATAGCTATCTGCCATGTAATTTGCACTGCTTGCCCTAGAAAATAGTGTGACTCGGACTATCCTGGCCCATGTGTAGTTTCTGGAGTGTTTCACTTGCTGGTGGCAGTAGGTTCTAATTACTTTTTTTTTTAAATTCCATAGCTTCTGGTTGTAGCTGTATACTTGTCCTGGTCTGTCAGCATCAAGCCATGCATATGCCTTGACATGTTGTCTTACATCAGACTGCCACTAATGTCATCGGTGGGAGCACTTCTCCACACTGGAGAGACTGCTAACACTTTTTCTTCAGCTCTCATTAGCAAAATCTAAGCACTCCTAACTCTGTTCACCTTGGCCTTTTGCCCAGCTGTGTATGTTGATGATGTGATGTAATTGAACTCCCATTCACAGGTAAACTGTACAAAATCACTGGAATTAAATTCCTCTTTATGGACTCTTCTAGCAGCTGAAAAGCTTTAATATTTTCTTCAGTGGTAGCTGCAGGAGCGTCTGACAGTTCGTCTGATTCCCCAAAACTTGAATACATTTTATAGTGAAAAATTCCTACTATTCCTTCAAAGCTAGCTATGAACGCTGTGCATGCTGGGGAGAGGGAGGCTGGGTGTTCTGTTGGGTTGATCTAGATCTTCTCTGCTTCCTGCTGGTCTGTGTTGCCCCACATACCAACACTGGTCAACTTTGATCACACTTGGAGAGGTGGTAGTTCATGTGTCTTTTGTGAGACATTCCTTTTTCTGAACTGGCTTACAAGTATTTTTGTGATTAATTTCTCTTCCCAGTGATCAGGGGATGATTGCTGTCAGAGTTTAATCCCAGTCAGCAACTAGGACCATGCAGCCACTTGAGCAGTTCTCCCTGTTTTTCCCCAGAAGGGTAGGGAGAAGAAAGATAAAAGGAGAGGAAAAAAAAGGAAAAAAAGTCCCCACCTCATGGGCTGAGATAAAGACAGTTTAGTAGAAGAATAACAGAAAAAGGAAAATAACAATAATAATGGTAAAAGAATATACAAGATGGAGTAATACAACACAAGTCACTCTCACCACCCTGTAAATTAGTTGCCCAGCCTGACCCAAGCAGTGGTCGCAGAATCCCACTTCCCTGGCCATCCCCCAGTTATATACTGAGCATGATGTCCATGGTATGGAATATTCCATTGGCCATTCCATTGCTTTGTCCATGTTCCCTCTCANAGCAGTTCTCCCTGTTTTTCCCCAGAAGGGTAGGGAGAAGAAAGATAAAAGGAGAGGAAAAAAAAGGAAAAAAAGTCCCCACCTCATGGGCTGAGATAAAGACAGTTTAGTAGAAGAATAACAGAAAAAGGAAAATAACAATAATAATGGTAAAAGAATATACAAGATGGAGTAATACAACACAAGTCACTCTCACCACCCTGTAAATTAGTTGCCCAGCCTGACCCAAGCAGTGGTCGCAGAATCCCACTTCCCTGGCCATCCCCCAGTTATATACTGAGCATGATGTCCATGGTATGGAATATTCCATTGGCCATTCCATTGCTTTGTCCATGTTCCCTCTCACCTTCTTTGGGAAGCTGGAAGAAAGTGCTAGAATAATATAAACACCACCTACCAACAACTAAAACAATATGCATTATCACCATTCCTTTCATACCAAATCTGAAACACAGCAACCACTACAAAGAAAATTAACTCTATACAAGCTGAAACCAGCACAATTAGTCAAGTGTTTGCATTTATGATGCTATGCTGGACATTTCTTTCTCATAAAGAGTCCAGTATCCTCAGGCAGTAAGGAGGGCTTCTCTCTTACCGTCTGGATGTTCTGTCAATATAACAGAAACCTACTTTGTGTAGTTTGCTCTAACATACCTGCTATCCACAGTGCAGAAATGACATTTGCTATGTACATTGTAGCATATGCTGATTTTATCACATTGCAAGTCTCATCTTCTTTTCGTCACCGTATTTTCCTGCCGCAAAGCTAATTAGGTAGGTGTTTATTTACAAATTTTGCAGTCCTTCCCTGCTCCTAAGCTATGGTATTGCCATATTGGTAGACTGTAGTGAAAGGGTTTAGGGCAATTAGCAGCAACTTCTGAACTATGCTCTCGTAACAGTTTACCACCTCTTCTTAATAGTGTTTCTCCTGCTTGAAGGGTTCAAGTCACATTTTTCTTGTGTTAACACTACCTTGAAAAATCGTATTTTTCTAGTCTGGATGTGCCTGTTGCACTCTGGGAAAAATTTTATACCTTAGCAGCGATTTCTCCCAGGCATAGTCTCATCATTATTGTGTTCTCTTCTTCCTTTGCCTCTGATCCTGCTTTGTTTAAAAACCACCTGGATTTGGTGCTTTGCACTGCACTCCTGCCAGTTGCAAGTAAAACACCACCTTCACATTTCAGCATCCTACATCTTTCTCTTTTGGTGAGCTTTGACACAGTTCCTGTTAACACAGTTACTTGACCTAAAACCAATGCATTTATCAATATCATTCTTTCTCTAAAAAACATACAGGTGTAAGTACTCTCTCTTTCACTCCTAATTGTTGATTTTGTTTTAGTGTGCTTTTTCTTGTAAATTCATGCTTTTTTTCTGTGCTAATTGATTAATCCAGTTGTATCTACTAGAAGTGTTTCTTTCATTTACTTTTCTCCATATTCAGGGCTAGGTTTTCAATGACTCTTTCAGTTTTGGCACCTTTTGTCTTTATCTTCTTAAATAATTCTTCTTTCCGTATTTGCCAAATTCACAGGATAGACCTCAACCACTTACCTTAGGGTGACTGTTGTCTAGCTTTTCCAGATTTTTGAGCTTTAGTGCCTGAAGACATTTATTCATTTCTTACAGAAGACATTTCTAAGGAACATCATATATTTCCTCAAGGATTTCACATGGCTTATCTATATCTCCTCCAACATCTCATGTCCATTACATAATCATGACATAATCCTGTCACTGTTCATGTTTTCGTTTTGTTTCTAAGCCTGTGTCAAAAATGCAGAATCCTTCCATCAGGATCTAAAAAAAGATCCAATTTACAAACCACAGTGCTTCATGAGATTTGGTCATGGAGCTGGGATTTCACCATGACAACCTTTTCTCTCATTTATTTCACAAATGTTCTTTTGCAACATTCTTTTATTCCTTCATTTCCTCAGCATTCCTACATTCTGACTCCATCAGCTTGCTCAGATCATTCACTTCCCCTGCCTTACTCATTTTTATAATATACAAGGCAGTGGAATACTCAGGTTTTACTTCCTGTATTATGCACATAACTACTTATTCCCAAACCCCTCTTTTAAGTAGTAATTTTAAATATTTAATTAATTTTTGGAGAAAAAAAATGCAAATAAGTCATCCCAAGAATAAAGTCTGGAAACTAAGCTAGCTTTGGGTCCCACGTTGATCCCAGGGAGGTATATACCCTACTCACCAGCCTAGAAAATCACTCGTTTGCTAAAACTTTGTGATAGTTCCACATAAAATTATTCCATCCATGTTGTAACACCTTTAGTAAGAAAAAGAGCCACCACAAAACTACATAGCCTATGACTGCATAAAATAAGTACACAGCCCTTAATGGAGTGTCCTCTGTCCCATCAAGGATAAAAGTTAGTCCTGGGTGTTGCTGTATAAAAGGAGAGTATCAGCCCACCACCTATTTGAAATGAAGGAATGACTCACTCCTGGTTAATGAAGGACCTAGGTGCTAGCCATCAGAAGACCCTTCAATGCTGTTACTTCTGAGTTTTACAACTGTTTATCTTGCCTCTTTCAGGTCTCTGATCTTGAATCACTTTTCTTGAATCTGACCTATCTCACTCTCTTTTCTGAGTTGGTGTGTTTCCCTGTGAATTCTCTTGTGGGAGCAGGGGACACAAAGTTGTTGTTTCTCAACATGTGGGTTGTTTAACAGGGCTTTTAGAATTAGAAAAAAAACTGTATTTGGCAGTAGAAAAGGAAGCAAGTACTGGCTGCAAATTTTTACACTACATGGGGAGCTGCAAATTGTCCTTAATTATTCACTACTCAGTTTTCCCACCTGGAAGAGTGTCCACACCTACAGCTAATAATCACAGCTCCTCCCCTCTCCTTATCATGTAGCAGTGACACTGCTGGGAGGCACTGTATTAGAAGAGAATAGTCAAAAGGGAATAATACATGTAAATGTCTGGGAAACCCAGATTAGGCAATGTAATTTGTAGCGTCAGAGTGCCTAGGATCCTCTGTAGAGAAAGGCCCATTTTCCTATTTAGTATCATAGTAAGGTGCCTCTTAATGGAAGGCTGATGGATTATAACTCTCTACGTAACGCCCAATGGGACTCTGAAGTTAGTGTAGCGTGACCAAAGACCAAGTGCCTGTTGTCTGCCATATCTCATGCAAAACCCTCCTCTTCTTGCAGGACCACAGAGCATTGAGGCTTGCACAGTCACCACAGCTGTAAAGGTAAAAACCTATAATGCATGATCCCTTTTTATCCAGGTCGTTCTTGTGCAACCCACCCGCTGCAGGTGCAGAGAGAGGACCCAACCCAGGGCACCGTTCCCACCCTTCCCCTACTAGTGCCTTCAACACGATGCTGCAGTATCTGTTGCTTGCCAAAGCAAGCATTGTTACAGCAGTCTTCCAGCTGTTTTAAACCAAAGAAGCTTGAAGAGACAATACCTGAGGTGAGAAAAGATAGTCCAAGATAAGAACAGTTTTGCTCTCATCCAAGTTCTCATCAGGCCAATGTGTAAGAGGAAAAGAATTTACAGTCGTGAAATACCCTTGAGCTTTCAATTTGGCAGCAACCCATTGAGTCCTGAGTCATCTGCACTTGTCTGATTTGACGCTTTTCTTCGAGCTCCTTCGCCCTAAAAGGGCAAGAGACCATGATGGAAGACAGTATTGTAGAGGGTTGGTGTGTTTTAAGTAGCTGCTTTAGAGGCAAAATATATACATATATATATATATATATATATTTATTCTTTCTGTGGAGCTGGTGTGTGGGTTTTTTTTAATGTTTTCAGCATAGTTTTAAGATTTGGGGATTCATTTTGGTATAGGCTTTTTTCTTGCTAATTGTACAAGTGTCTTGTGATTTTTGGCAGGTGTTCTGGGCTTGTTCTTCAGCACAAACTCTGGACAACGAGCTCGTGAGTTCAGAAGCATTTGCTTGTCTGAGTTGAGATCTCTGGCTTGCACCTCAATCCAGCACTTGTTTTGGTGCCATACAGAACTTGCTGGCTGATTCAAAATTATGACACAGACAACACTATGTACTTAGAGGAGAGTCATTCCAACTGTCCAGGCAGGAAAATTAGGCCACAAAACTGACAAAACCAGATCTAACTTGCAGCTGAATGCTTAGGGCCAGATCCTCAGATAGATTAAATCATCATTAGGTCATTCATGTTAATGGAAGGATGTGCTGATTTACCTCTGCTGAAGGTTTTAGCTGGCCTGTGTATGTGCCTGTTGAAATGAAGAGGGCTTTCCAGTAAGTGATGTGATTTTGAGTCATTTGTTTAGTACATTTTTTCTTTTATTCCATTTTTACTGTCTGTCCTTCGTTTACCAGGGCACAGTCGCCTCCCCTCTGGTCCACTCAAAGATTATAACTTTCCTCTTTCCAGGTCTTAGATAATCGAACATTAAACAATTGCTCATACCAGAACAGTATATATATTATTTAGTATCAAAAAGTAACCATTTATAGTGCAGCTCTTGGTGCTTTCCTAGAACAATGTGAAGGTTTAAGTCCCTTTGCCCCAGCCACCATCTTGGCAATTTACACAGGGCTTGGATCATAACCAGACAACCAGGTTTCAGTCATAGGAAAGAACTGAACATGATACTGCTATTCAGGATATTTTATTTTGGCTTCTCTTGGCAAACAAGTAAGAAGATAAAAGAGCTCCAGTAAGTAATTGCTATAGACCGTTTAGAAAATCATGGATGCTCTTTGCACATGGGATGCCTCCAGCCTCCTTTCCACTCTGTCATCATGAAAATGTAAAGAAAGGCAAGGAATGGGAAGGAAACATATTTATCCTTAACGAAAAAACACATCTTCTTCACAATGCCTGATTAAACTGTGTAAGTCACTGTCATAAGGTACTACTGAGGCTTCAAGAAATAGAATGGTTTCAGTATTGCAGCCAGACATGTACTAGAAGGAAAATACTCTATACTTGAGTACAGTACTTTGTACTTGAGTGCAAATGCCCACTGCACTTGAAATTTATTTCTGTCTAAAGTATTTGTTAGGGGTCTTCTCAAGAAATTAGTTTCATGCTATGATTCAGCCTGCCATAAAAAGTCTTATGTTTCTATTTTTTGATGTGCTTATATAATATGCCTTTGCCAACTAAGTAGCAGGACAGTATTTACTCTTTATATAAGACTTTTTATTCATATATAAAAATACTTTCCAAATAAAATTTATAGATATAGAAATTATGACTTAAAGAAAAAAACTCAATTCCTTTGCTATTATAGATCACAAATAAAACACAGGTTTCTTAAATTAATCCAATGACTTTTTCAATTCTTCCTGCTTGAAGATTGACTTGGAAAATTAATGTGTGTTCCTAATTAACTGTGCTCTGAAAAGTCAAACTATTTTTAACAAACTCAATTTAATATAGAATAATTTTTCAATAATAATTAATAATCTTACAGGATGATAATGGAATACATTATTACACCCCTGGAATATCTTTTGAAAATGTGAATAGTTCCAACATAAATGTCCAGTGATGTAATGATAAGAAAACTGTATGGTAGTCTAAAAGGCTTTTTTCTAAGAGAGATTCTAGGGATATTAGAAATTAAAATCAGGGGTTAGTAAACTGTTGAAATCCACAGACTATCAGTAATTAAGCCACAAGCTGAAACTAAGAACAGTTATCAGTAGGATTATATTTGCTATGCAGCAAAATGCATCCCCACTAGAAAATGGGTAAGGACCTGGAAATCAAGTAGGACTGAAGGGTATTACTCTAAACAGATAGCAGGCTCCTGCTCTGTGAGAGGCACAGAACTTGAGAAAGCCATGACTTGTTCTTTCGTTGGTTTTGACTTTCAAATTCCAAACCCCGGTTGCCATAGGCTGTATGAGCTCAAAAATGTAACTGAAGAAATTTATGTTAGAAGATTCATTGAAGGCTACAAAGTACAAATAAAGAGGCAGTCAGCTCCGTATCAGTGGAAGTGGAGGTGGTGTGCTGGGGATGGCATCACATGGTTGTCCCGCTGTTCTTTGTTCCGTAGGCATCCGCTGGAGGCCACTGTCAAGGATGGGGTACTGGAAAAGAAAGATTTCTGGCCTGATAGAGCAGTTCTTATGTCAGCTGCCTTCACAGGTAGGCACTGTTGGGATAGAATCCTCTTGCACATGGAAGCTGTGTCACCAGTTGAATGCTCTGCCTTCTATGTTCAGTTCTGTTTTGCTTTATAGTTTGTTACAATATTGTGTCCTGCCCCACTTTTTTTTCAAGGGCTGGAGAAAAAATCAACATTTTCTCTCTGGGGATCAGTAACAACTTTTTGATTCTGTTAATTTCAGAGTGCTAAAAGCTTGAAAAATGGAATGAAAGCAACATTTCCGGCAAGGAGTTTTTAAATGATAGTGCACACAGTGGCCCCCAAAACAGGGAGTCTGGCAGCAGTCCCCTCAGAGAAATTTGCTTGACATTATTGTACACATATGGCCTCTGGGAATATCTCATAGTGGTGCTGGTTAACTTTCTCATCTGAGGTAACTCCTTTTGTCACCAAAGTTGTTCCTCCACACTGGGCAGTAAGTCAGAAAGTCACTGTCTCTGGACTATTTGCTGAGCTTTAGTCTAGACTTAGAATCAAAAGTCTCTAGTTTCTGTGCTGCTCTCATAAAAGTAATTTCCTAGAACAATAAATAACTAGTCCAGGGTCTTAGATACTTTAAAAGCTACACTTACAGTTACAGTTGGACAAATACCGCACATTTTTAATGTAAATAGCCGTATAAAGTTTTAAATGGTGCATGGGTCAATCTCACACTCCTTTTACATTCATTTCTTTGGAAACATAAAAGTGATGAAGTTTTAGTGGCACTTACGTTTGTGGGAACAAATTTTTGAGGTCATATATACTAACATATCAGCATTCATGAAAAGTAGACTGCATATGTAACCACTCAGATGAGAATGGCCTTTGGTTCACATCCCTACTCCAACTCAGTATTTGTTTGTGCATGCCAACCATGTCCAGAATTGCAAAAAATTTTAGGTGCCCTGAGGTGTACCTAAGCACCTAATAAGAACCTCAAAGCTTTGAGAAATTTAAAAAAATACTGCTTAGCTTAAGGTCCATAAAGGACTTAGATATGTAGAGATCAGTTTAGACACACAAGTTTAAAATGTAGATTCTCAAAATCCTCAGTAGCTGTTTTATGTGTTAAAGCCTGTCAGTGCTCAGGCTTCTGATATGAAAACTTAGAGCTTCTCTTGAGAGAAAGGAGTAACTCTCCTCTGTTTTTCTGAAATATGGCCTTACCTCCCATACCAGTCTTCAAGAGACTGCAGTTTAATGAATCCCAGGTAGAAAAGATCAGCCCATCAAAGAAAGGACTTGAGACTTGCTGCTGCCTGAATGCCTTTTTTTATTAATAAGTTTCATTATTTTGTTGATCTGAATGTCCCAACTCTGTACAATGCACAAAGAGTCCCAGAATCTAGCTTGAGCTATGGGTTCTGCTTTTGGGTATCCTTGTATCAGACGCCATAGCACCCATGTTCTTTAATCAGCTTGAATCTCTGTACCCACCTGCATCTTGGGGAACTAAGTGCCTATGTGTGGCTGACAATTCTGCAAAGTGTCTTTCTGAATCCTTAGGCACCATGTTATCTTGGAAAATATGACTAGTAACCTTGCCTCAATTTGATACACGTAAATAGATATAAAGGATCATCTTCTTACTTCATTGAATTCTTTCACTTCATTATTTTTATAAAGTGCTAAACTGTATTTCTGATGAGAAGGGGGGTGAGCTGATAAATACTGACAAGATCACTAGTAGGCTGCAGCAGAAAAAGACTATACTGATCAGATACATTTGTTATGAATTATTCTCCAATTATGACTTGTTGTATAAATGCACCAGTGTGTAGTCTCTCCGTAATTCCCATCTTCATTCTTGGATGCTTTAGCACAATAACAACAAAAGCACAAGCATCTGTAAGATTCATTGAGCTGTTATTTTCCCTTCTAGATTTAAATCTTGAATTTTGGGGTCTTGACTTAAACACAGGATTGAAAAATTGCTGACTGAAAGGACATCAAAACTGTAAGATGTAATGGCTGCTCCTCCAGCGTGTTGTCTGCAAGGTCTTGGTACAGAACACAAGGACGTTTAGGAGTTTATCACCTTGCTGGATTAATCTGAAAAATTAAGAAGGAATATACATCTCAGGAATGTATGTTAGTAGGCCTTTCATCAAGCAACAGTGGAGAAAAAAGAAGAAGGCCTAACCTATGAAGCCATTTAAAGAGCAAAGTGAATGGGGCATACACATGAATAGCAATGGAAGTAAGGATCAGAGTGTAGTTTTGGAAAGGTTTTCTAAATGTGCTGCAGAGATTCTTGGCTGCTTGCAATCATCAGATAAGAGCTTACACAAGGGTGATGAAACGAAGAATAATAGCCACATTTAAAGGATTTGCATGCCTAGATTAATAACTCAAGGCTAGAAGAAGTTAAGTTGATCTGTAAGAGAGCAGGTGTGAGAAAGCAATTCCAATCATGTCTTGAACATAGTTCAAACCCATGGAAAGCAATCAATGACTCAGTACCATCAGTTTAGAAATTAAATGTAATGAAGCATTGAAGTTCAAAGAAATCTCCAGGCCATATTGAAGAGATCAGGCAGAGACAGAAATAGGTAATATAGTGTTGGCAGAACTTTGTTGTAAACAGTTGAGCCTCAACTATCATCTGACATTCTGAAGACAGGACAGCAAATAGTAACTGTTCTCTACAAAGTGAAAATAAACATATGTTTTTTGTTCAATTTGAAGTGGCACTTGATTCCATAATGAAACAAATTAAACTCAAAGAGATGCTAATCTTACATACAGCTGGATTGACTACACAGTTCAAAATACCTATAGAAAAATGACTGGTTACGGGAAGAAAAGTCACCACTAAAGCCAAGGAAACTATCAGATATGAGTCACAATAATGGAAAGACTCTATAGTTCCTATTATTTAATCATTTAGAGATATCCACTACTCAAACCTGCAAAAGACTTGTAAATGAAGTAAATAAGCATTATTTTTTCCATTCGACTGATGTATAAACTCAGGCACAGAGAGGTTTCTCTAGTTTCTCTCATCAGCAATGCTGTCCCCTGAGACACACAGCTTATCATAGACTTGGCCCGACAGTTTTTTTGGGGAAACTCTTTAGTAAATTACTAGCAGCATAACACTGATTTGACCCTGGTTATTCAATGGTTATCATAAACCATGAAATGTTCTGGGACAGGCGAGCTAATATTACCTTCCCTAATCTTGTTTGGCTTCAGCATTAGAAACCTGAGCCAACAGCTATTCTTTTCTGTCAGGAAGAGGATGATCGAAATGACAAATTGCAAATAAAGTTTACAGATTTTTCCTTTTAAATGGGACCAAACAAAAAGCTGTGGGGAGATTTTTCCTTTGATCTATTGGAATAGTCATTGGAAAGAAAAAACAACCCACTTCAAACCAAACATGTTGCTTCAAATCTCCATAACAATGCAAGATATATATTGGCAGAACCTGTTTTGCTCCTGAAAAACAGCATCCAAAGAGTGAAGTCCTGACAATTCTTGTTTACATTTTTGAGTAGAAATTTGATTTGCCAAAAATTGCACTACAGAAGGAAAGGCCTCAGTAATCGAAAATTTAGGCTTGTATTCTTTTAGTATTTCTTCTTTCCTCCAGATGCCATTTTATATGACCTCCATTCCTCATATTTTTAAGTAATTTCTAAGAACATTTTAAAATCCTAGTTATTTAAGTAGTCAGGATGTGGAAAAACAGAAAGCCACACAAGACAATGATACTAAGGGGCCATTAAGTTTGCTAAGTGACTTTCTTCAAATGCACAAGTTTCAGAGGTCTACTGTACGTGCTGAAGATGGGTGACCGGCTGCAAGCCTGATCAAAACCAGGCTGGAAATTCAACAGGCAAGCAGAAAGGAGACGAGTAGGTGAGTGATAAAAAGCACAGAAGTGGTAAGGTAGATAGTTTACATTTATGCAAATTGCAATCTGGCTTAAAGACAGTTTTGCTTGGAAATATTCAGAGTATAGGAAGTGTATATATGTGTAAGATATATATGTATGTTCACACATACACACACCTTTACATATGCACAAAAGTAGTTTTTCATACTGCGACATTTTAGAATTCAACTCTGATAGCAATTGTGTAAAGCAAACTTCTGACTTCTTCTCCCCACTAGGCTTGCAAATCATTTGCAGGCCCTCATTAAAGAGAACTTTGTTTAGCACAGTATGCTAAGAAAGCATTGCCACTAGATGAGAGCATGCTAAAGCTACAGTGAACCATTAGAATCAGGTATCACTTTTTCCATGTGCAATGCAAGATTTTCCAAGTCAGTGTCTGGAATTCAAACCCAAATATGTCTGAATCTCAGATGAGGCTTTTATCTGGAGGAAAAATACTCTCATGAAACAAAATTTTGAAGTAAAAAGGGGGCAGGCATAAAAACCAGGAATGATTTACCTTCAGTCTCATCTCCATATTGGCTTGTTTGCCAGGATTGCAAAGCTGACTGTATACCAGTACAAGCCCTCCCCAACCACAACCAAAATGCCATGAAAATACTAAATACGCAACATTTTTCTTTAGTACCTGTGCCTTTGCAGTTCTCTATGGTTGAATTCCATAAATAATGTGGAGTGCTGTTGGCCTCAATCCTTGTAAACCCTAAAGCCTGACAGCTGATTGGCTTCATTGTGGTGCCTCTGTATTTGGAAGGCAATCGACACAGCGCAGAACACACGTTAGAGTTCAAGCTGATAAAAAGGGTCTTTAAGGGTCTGAGAGAGCTTCCCAGAGAGGGACTGCAGCACAGAAAACTCCTGCACAGTGAGTTTAGGCATTTGGTCAGGAGATAACGGTGGAAAGACAGCCCTGTATTCCTCAATCACTGAAAGTTTGCTGCAAGGCTTTTTAAGGAAACAGTAAAGGCTGCAAATGTTCTGCTGCCCAGCATTCTTCCTTTTCCACAATAAATTGGAAAGACACAAGATTATACAAGGGTGACTTCTCAAAGCAAAAAGTGTTCTTTCCTCCCCTACAAAGTTGTAAGAAGGCTGCACAGACTCTGGAAAATACCAAAGTCATCAGAAGCCCTTGGTAGAACAAAATAAGAATGAGCTGAAAAGCAATTCCCAAATTCCAGCTGCAGTCAGAAACTATAAACAACCTCAAGCTCCTGCTTTCTTGTTGTTTGAGAGTTTGTAGATAAGAATTAGCATAAGAGCTGAGTTCAGTGGGGTAAAGCTCCTTCATGTTCTCCAGTGTATGAGGGAAACAGGGAGAGACTTCTCCTTGGAGACAGCTACTGGTTCCAGACATGAAGGTTCATCCTCTGGCATCCATCCAGATTGTGTCAACCAATCAATTAAAAAAAGAGAAAAAGTAACAGTGTCTTCCAGAGGAACAGCGGTTCTTGGAAACACAGCAAGGAATAGGCCACATGGTACACCACAAAAAGCCTAGGCCCCAAAATCTTCCCCAGCCTCTAGGAAACAAATCTTTCTGTGGTGATAATCGCAACTCCCTGCTTCGGGTAGTCACTTTAAATTCCAAAATCAGTAGTCTAAGGACTTCCTAGGTGTCTACAGTCAATGAGGAGACATTTCCGGAGTGCATAAAATGAGCTGTGCTCTGAAAGACCTTTCACCTTTCTCTGTTGACTACAGAAGGAGTCATAGATGATGAGCTGATTGACTACTTCTGCTGATCTTAGACTAACTTCTCTTCTACTGCTGCTCTGTGCAATGAAGGTGGAAAGAAATTCCAGCTGAGAGAGTAATATCAATATGCAGTTTCATAAACATTTCCACACACTTAACACCTTCTTCCCTCTCCACCCCTCAGTTTCTCAAGGGTATTCTGGAAAGCTTTTTTTTTTTTTTT
>VXBJ01001911.1:381529-397376 GCA_013400055.1 Nycticryphes semicollaris
TCTCCTTCTCCTTCTCCTTCTCCTTCTCCTTCTCCTTCTCCTTCTCCTTCTCCTTCTTCTCCTTCTTCTTCTCCTTCTTCTTCTTCCTTCTTCTCCTTCCTTATTCTCCTACTTTCTTCTTCTCCTCCTCCTCCTCCTCCAAATGTCAAAAATATGCAAATATAGGTAAAAAACCATCTGCTCTTTCACACTTTTAATTCTTTTTTGGTTGTGTTTACGATGTGAGAGAGTGGATACATGTTTTTCTCTGTGTATTAAAAATACAGTGGGCTAAATCCAGCTTTCAAGCACAAAATCAATAGTACAGTTCACATAAGAAACCTAAGCAGGATCTGGCACTCCATCTTCTGTAGAGGTAAAACCAAATTCATATGCAAGCAATGTGTTTCAGCAGAATACATTCTGCAAGAAGCCTGTGCATACACCTGCCTTTGACAAAGATGAGATGTGCTTGCTGTAAGTAGAGCATATAACAGAAAATTTCCTCCATATAAGGTAGTTCTTTTTCACTTCCATGTGATTTCACTGAAATTAATGGAAATTGCACATAAGCAAATGGTATTTTGACTACAATATCACTGGGAGAAATGTCTTGTGAATGAGAGGGGAAGAAAATTAACTCTCCCAGTCAAAACACAGTATTTAATTTAAAGCAGTCATAATTTTTAAAGTATGTTAAAATTTGGAGGGTTTTGTTTCCCTTGTTCATTTAAAATGGACATTTTTCCTTATTAGTTTTCTAGAGCAAAATCCAGCTACGGATATTTAGAAGAATGATCACTCAACACATCGTTACCAGGACGGTGATCTATGAAAATGTACGATACAAAAATCTTTTCAGCTGAGTACTAATGCAGAATTTGTTTACCAAGAATGGTAATCCCACAAAAGCTCTGTGTGTCACACTTTTATCCACTCAGGTATGTAAAGTCTTAGGATCGAGGACAGAATATATCTGTCAAATTGACTGGTCTGGAATAAGAGTAGTGTACACTCTGTGCCTTCATGTTCCCAGCTGACAGACGTATCTTGTAGTGTGCATCACACCAGTCTTGACTACTAGCAGCAGCAACACAGGAGCAAGTGTGAACGTCTAAAATAATGTTATTGTTCAGGAATGAACAACAGGCCTGGGATAATGTTGGCATTAGTAACATTTTAAACAGAAGAGGTCATATTCTGAGGGGTTAAATAACTGCAGTTGTTAAAAGGAGTGACTTAAAATAACTTAGGGTCTCAAGTGTAAATGAGTTGGAATTAGTCTTCCAGGTGGTGTGTGCAATGTGAGTTATTTAGGTTACAGAGGCTTAGTATCATTTTAGGTTTTATGACAAAAACTGCTGTACCAGATGCATATAGGACAGGATTTGCCAGCCTGGAAAAGTGATGACAGAGTGGTGATAACAGAAATCTGTGAGCAGCAATGGAAAGAGAGAAAATGAGTAGGAAGTGAGTACTTATGGTTCCTTGAAATACAAAAAAAATGGGGGAATTAACTGTAGTTATCAGCAACTTAAAAACACACAAAAGAAAGTAAGTTTTAACAGAGAGTTAAATTAAACTCTGGAAGCCATTGTTACAGGATAATTGCGGACATCAAAGTAAAAACGGATTTAGAAAGGAATTAGAAACATTCAAGGAAGAAAATCCATCAAACACAAGGATATAGCTTCAGACAGGAAATATTTGTTACTGAAATGGCATTTGCACACACTATTTTAATAAAGAAAATATATTTTCTATTTGTGACTAGATACAGCTGTTCCTGAAGTTGCTTCACACACACACTATATATATATAAATACATACTTTTGTATCATACATTTTTATAGATTACCATTTTAATATCCAATAGAATATATTTCTAAAATTGCCTTTTAGGGACAGTTGTTTTTTTCTTTTACCTTTTTTTCACATTTTGCTACTGAATGTAAAGAGGAGAATATTTCTTATTGTTTTCTTAGTTTTGGTTTGGGTCGGGTTTTGGGCTGCTTTTTTGGCAATTTGATTTTTTTTTCCAAAAATGTGTAACTAGGTAAAAGCTACCACAAGGCAAGGAAACAGAGGTGAAGTTCTTTTTCTAGAAAATCTTTCTTTTCTTTTTTAAAGAAAAGCACAGTGGAAAAAAAATATAATGGGACTGATGTCAGGGGAAAGTCCTAGTGAACCATTCCTAGTAGCAGGAATGTAGTTGGAACAGAGGTGCCTAAATCATAACTCAATCAGTTGTTGACAGAGAAGGAGAGGAAAGACAGTCAAAAAAAAATCCCTAGCGAAGATAATAAAAGTCTGTGGCCTGACGTCGTCCTGATCTCAGCCTTTTGGCCTTTAAACCTCTCACACTGTAGCTAGTCATTAGTAAACAGATTGCTAAGAAGAGGCAGAAGAGGAACACAGCAAGAATAAGGTTGCAGGAGCCAGAAACACCATGATTAATGATGTTCTGCAGACATGCAAAAGCAAATGCACTCCATGTTCACAGCATCAATCTCAGCTGTAGTCTAATAATGATTCCTTAATTGTTCTCTTGGCACACGGCACATGGTTCTTCTTCTAAAAATCATTTTATATTCAAATTCCTGGTAAATCTTTTATCCAGACCAGAGTGAACTAAACAGTGAAGTTTGTCTTGGGGAAAGGAAGAAATAACTTTGAGCAAAGGGGCTGGGGAAGTGGTAGAGGAGGAGAACCCACCTGGAACACAGACTAAGTACCTATCATGCTGTAAGCAACCACACCACTTGAATCACTTGAAGAGTAGAGAAATGAAAGAGCAGTGAACTTCAGACATGGCCTGTCTAAGGAGGCCATCTGCCCACCAGAAAAAAATTGCCTCTGGCAAGAGTAACATTTTCTCCTGAGGTGAGTGTGAAGGGTAAGGCTAGAAGTGGCAGGGCAGCACCCGGGCTACTCTCCTGACCCCAAGCCAGCAGACCTACTCCTCTGATACCAAACCACAACAACCCTGCTGCACTGCTAGGTAGAGGAAAGGTCTGGTTTGCTGACCCAGGGATTGAGAGAAAGAATAAAAAGGCTTAGTTTTACGTTTACATCCACCCATCACCAAAAACAGAAATATAAAAAAAACTTGCATTTTTCCTCTGACGTTCTGTCACATGCCACCAAGTTTCTTGACAGTTGGTGTTCATGGCAGAAAATGAACTTTGTTGCTTTTCTGTCATGGTCTTTGCCATCATGGATATCTCACAGTAATTTTAAGGTATTTGGGTAATTTATTTTGGAAGAATAAATTGATAGTCCTATCACATAGCTCTCAGATTAGGCTCAATTTTACCTTTCACTAGTCTAGCTCTTGGAGTTCCCACCACCACAAGGTGTAATTCCAGTGAAGACATTTAACACAGAAAGCTCTAAAATATTCTGAAAACAATATAGATGCAGAACAGCCAGTCAACTTAAGTTTTCAACTGACTGGTTATTCATTACATATCTTCAGCTATTACAGCCCTGGTTAAAAAATAAAGAAAAACTTAGTTTTCAATCTGCTGTCTTCAGAAGAGGTTTTCTTAGAAGTTCTTGATTTTGTGCTGGGATATTTTGTCCAAATACTGCTTTCAGGGTCTCTATTCTATTGCTTTGCCATGAAAGCTTTTCCATAGAATAGATTATCCCCTTCTTAAAGCATCTTTTTGTATTGCTCTGCTCAAGACACAAAGGTTAAAAGAGTTTCTGAGGTGTGATTACAGAAATGAGACCCAGTCACTATTCCAGTGGGGAACGGAGTGGAGAAAACAAAGTACAGCTCTACCAGACAATGTGATCAAATACTCATCTAAGAGGATTTTATTAATGGGAATGGTGTAACCCTAGCAAAGATGTAACTGCAAGTAGCTGCAGGCAGTTACTTTCTCACTACAGTTAGATGGGATCACTTCTCTGTTTCTTCGAGGTGGATGTTTTGTTTTGGCACCCACTTTCCTCTTGCACTGAGCAGTCATTCAGGATCGACTCTCCTGGCATGCTGCAAGATCTGCCTAGGCTTTGGGAGAGTGATAGGGTCTGGTATTTACTGGTGAAGGTAATTACAGTTCGGGATTATTTAATCTCAGGCTTGTTGGTTTATTATATTCGCTCATGAGAGAATAAAGCAGGTGACTTTTTCTTCTATACTGTTTAGCAGTACAGAAAAGCACTTACAACCCAGAAACCAGCCAATTTCTTATTAATGGAAAAAGGTAAAGAATTAATTAAAAGGCAAAATTTACAATCTATAAACCACTATTTGTAGAACAAAGTGAAATACCAACCAGTCTTGCTATAGACACAACTTTCTATCCAGCACTCCTTAATGAAAATCCAGTGGCCACATATAATTTATCACACAATAATTCAAAGCTGCAATCAGAGGTTCTACCTGGGCAGCACTTGATGGCACACAAAGAGTTTAAGATCTGTCATGAGAATGTCTCATTTACCACACAGGCATACAGAGTAAAAAGCACTCGTTAAACAAATAAGAGTAGAAATGGGAAGATTTACTCTGGAGACTGTTGAAAGCCGAACAGGAAAGCAGATTTTATTCTTATCAGCTGGGAAAACAATTGCAAAATATAATCTTGTTTTGTCTGGCTTGCATTTTGCTCTCTTTCTTTTCATTTTTAAGATGATACCAGCTCTGACTTCTGTGCAACTTTTTCATTTGTTTCACAGTCCATTTTTTTCATAAATTCTTTCACTGGCAGCTACCTTTATGTCACTTTTAATTTCAAAGTTGATGCTTAAAATCCATTCTGTGGCACCAATACAATTAGTGCCGTGTTGACTGCTATCCCCCCTAGTTTTAGTACTCTATCAGATAAATTTTACAGTCCAAAACAGAGAGTGTGGAGCTAAGTGGATATTTTTGAAGCGGACCGGAAGAAATATATTACTAGCAACATTTCTGTGACAACAGATATACTATAATATTAAAGCTGTATTTTAAACTGAGAGTAGTTTGTCATCAAGACCAAAGGTAAATGTAAAAAAATAGTGAATGTTAGTTGTATGTAATTTGAACCTCTGGAAAACATTTCTGAGATTATGTACAATGAAATTGCAAAATATAAAAGACAATAATTGAAATCAATAAGGGCTTATTTGAAAAGCTTGTTCCTACTCCCTTAGCAAGTACTGCTACCAGCAAAAGCAGGACTCAGTATGCCATTCATTGCACTGCAGTGTTCAGAGCACCACGTGCCTGTCCGTGTCCAGATCAGAATAATACTCTTGAGTGTTGGGAAAACTCCAGCAACATTGGTTTCATTCCATTATGTCTTAAATCTGATGGGCAAGGATATGCATCTAAGATGTACACTTGCCAGTGACTGACTGCACACTAATATCAGTGAGAGAGGCATGGGCTGTGCAAACTGGAGGTGACCTCCAAACTGCTGTAGGACTGCTGTACACTGGTGGAGTTCTGCTGAGGACACTGACGGTATGTATATACCCTCATTGGTATCAGAATAAGAAAGATGGAAATCACTTTTGCTACAGACACGAAACTCTGATCTGCATTTATGATTTAAAACAAGGAGGAAAAAGAACCTCAGTCTGGCTGCAAACGGATTAAAATCTCACTTAAAATTTAGACCTTCCCCATTCTGCCACAAGCGTGATGGCCTCTTGCTGCCAAACCTGTTTTCAGCAGCTTACCAACCCTCAACGCATACTAAGACTGAAAGTATTTCGCTATGCATCTGAACATCACAGGGATCGATGAAATTTCCAGCCTTTTTTGACTTTTTATCTAATTCCTATGTGTTAGGGTGAAAATAGACCTACAGTCATGTTTCAGTGTCAGAGTGATTCCCACTGCAAGCAGCAAATTGGTCTTAGACTGGTAAACTTTCCTTTCTGAAAGGTCAAAGTTAGAGGGGAAATAGGGCAGCATCAACTTTCTGGTATTTTTCATGCTGAATGGGAAATGACCCTTAGGAATTTTTAGCAGGCCCTTTCAAGTCTTGAAGCTATGCCAGTGTACAGCTGACAGGTGGAGAATTGTAAGGAGTAAATGCCCTGATGGCAGAGAGCAAAGGCAGACAAAAGAGAATTAGGACATTTGGCAACAATGCATTGAATCCTGAGAGGTATTATGCAGTAAAATGAGGTGCTTACCATACAGGTACAGNTAGGACATTTGGCAACAATGCATTGAATCCTGAGAGGTATTATGCAGTAAAATGAGGTGCTCTATGATGTGTGGTTACCCTCAATGCACACAGCAAGCTTCAGATTTAAAAAAAAGTAGGCTTGCAGTCCTTGGCAGGGGTGGTATTTCGTGTCATTTTCAGTACAAATCATACACTAACTGGAAGCAAGCCTTGATTGCTTGGGCTGATCCAAATTTCTTGATATCATATGAAGTCTGTTGGCATAGTCCTGCTACCTTACAAGACCAATGGAACTGATGCAGCTCAAGGCTGCTGGAGCTCCTTCCTTATAAAAGCAGCAATGCAGGCAGTTCTGGCAATCAGTACCTCCCTGTCCTGCCAAGTTCTTCTGACTCCACTTCATATTCACAGTGCCCATAAGACTTTCTTGAGCATTTTGGAATACACAGGGTGGGAATGGTTGCTGAAAAGACAGTCTGCTCAGTACAAGCAAACTGAGATATGCCTTGACATGGATAAATTACCTGCTTTATGTAATCAATTGTCAGGTTTTGAAAACAGTAGGACTCTAAAATTTTGTTTCATCTTATAGAATATGTGTTTATCTGCAGAAAATCTTATCTACCTGTGCCATGAGGACTGTGTTCAAACACACAGCTGATCATCCTTCTTTCCTAAAATGCTTTGAGTGATTCCTAGGCCAGACAGCTGGATTATTCCACTCATTTATTCATGTAACCAGAACTGCTTTGATCATGACTAAATAGGTCTGATTCAAAATAGCAAGCCGTAACCAAGAACTATACAACAAAGAATCCCTTCTATGTCATTTAAATATGCTTTAATTTTTTATATTCTTTTTTTATGTCAGCCCTGAACAGAGATGGGAGGACTATCCAAAAATTAGTTCTGAATTGTTAATGATCAGTACTATCACTCTGTGCAAGCCAAAAATTAGAGGAACTGCTTAAAATTACATCAGTGATATAAGGTTCCCCTGGGGGGACATTCTTTTTGCCATTTTCTGCCTGGACCTCAGAGAGAGAATTATTACTACAGCCAGGTGAAAGCAGAAGTTGTGAGATACAGAAGTTTACTGCAGACACTTCACAGCAGTGGAATTACTTTCTGCAAAGGAAAACCAGATTATACCTATCTTAACAACATGAATCATTAGCATGAACCCATTGCTTGATCATACAGAAGAGTACTTCAGTCCATTCCACTATTATGTACACTTCACTGAATCTGTACATTTTCTTTGAGGAGTGTTAGAAAATCAGATTTCTACCTACACTATGAAACTTAGTGAAGCAATTCTAGTACATAATGATTACACGACAAGTTCCTTACTTAAATGGACTGTGCAGGTCTTGGTTTTCTTCAACATTCTGACTTTCAGAGTGATCTTTGATAACCGCCTTTAAAATAAGAATATATTATATGACAATTTTTTTTCAGCATTGTATGGTACTGTTATTGTTGGGTATTGACTGAAAGGGAAACACAGCAGGATGCAAGAATTCTGGAATTTAGATAAAATTCTTTAATACAGATGCTGAATGGGTCAAGCACTGGAGGTGCCTCTGCTGGATTCCTTACTCATGGATAAGGAAATATTGGTTCAAAATGTGATACTCATGACAACCTTGGCTGTGATTACAAGGAGAAGATAGAGAGTGAGATCCCTTTAAAATGGGCAAGAAGGGGGAAGCCAGGGGGCTACCTAACTAGTTTCAGTCTCGAGGAAGTTTACGGAACAAATCCTGGAATCCACATCCAGGCACATGAAGGTCTACCACAAAGTATCCCACAGAATATTTCCAGGAACTCAGTGAGACATAGACTAGAGAAGCAGACTTTTAGGTGGATAACAAATGGCTACTAATGACCTAGGTAAGGAGACAGCATATACCCTTAGCAAGTTTGCAGCTGACAGCACATTGGTGGGCTGATGGGGAGGTGGGGGAAAGCAGTCAATGCACTGGAGAGCAGGGGAGCCATTTAGATGGGCCTCAACAGGCTGCCAGAAATTTCATCAAGCTCTGGAGAGAAAAGTGCATAGCCCTGGGACTCTGCAATGCACATGCTGCACAGTCATGGGGCTGAGGCTAGACTGGCTGAGAAGAGGCTTTGCAGGAAAGGACTTTCAGGTCCTGGTGGCAGAAAGTGGAACAGGCATAAACAGTGAGCCCATGTGATGATGCAGGATCATCCCATGCCATGCTGGGCAGTAGTATCGCACCATGGCCAGCTCAAGGGAAGGGATTCTTGCCCTCCACTTGGCACTTGTGAGACCATGCCTGGATAACTGTGTCTGGCTTTGGGTTCCTCAGTACAGAGAGAAAAGCAAAAAAGTGGGAAAGTCTCACAAAGGGACACCAGGACAGCAAAGGTGACATACAGACAGAGTCAAGGGATATGTGTTTGTTTGGCTTGATGGAAAGAAGGTTATAGAAGGATATAATTTCAGTCTTCGGTTACAGAGAAGGCAGCTCCATGGTCTTTTGGAGGTGCACAGGGAGAGGCTGAGAGGCTATAAATGAGTTGCAGGAAGAAGAAGACAGGAATAAAACTGTATCTGCTATTTCTAAAGCACTAGTGACACCTAGTTTCCAAGAAAAATACTGGTGGCTGTATTAGTACTGCAAGTGACAAAAATGAATCAGACTACATTTATGATGCTACACGTTCAATAACTTGAAGGTTCTGGACAGCATAATTCCAAACTAATAGATATTGATAATAAAAATATATGCAGTAAATCTCTGCTCCAACAAGGGACACAGAGCTTGCAGGTGTGGCCTCTCAGTAGAAGGCATTGACATTGTAACATATCAAAGACATTTCCATGTCCGCGTCTGTGCTGCCAGGCTAAATCTATCATTCTTCATTAAGGTCTGACTCCATGATTGTCCACACGCTGTATATATTGGTGTACATGGAGACAGACTTTGGGGCGCCACCATCTGGCTCCTCAGGTGGGGAATCTTGGACTTAACTCCTGTGCAATTCTTACTCTCACAGGCAAAAAAGATGCAGTTGAGCCAGGTCTGGTTCGAGCTGCTCTGCTTACAGTACCCTAAAGATGCTAGAGTACTGTAAAGGCCATAAGCCTCCTTTTCCTCACACTAGGCCCAGTTCAAGTTAAAACAAAAACAAAGCAACGGTCACTCTGAGCCCCGGTGGTCTGTCCAGGTACAGTAGAGGTCTCCTTTTTCGGACAAGAACAAACCTCTGACAAGCATGTTGGTTTGGAAATTCTGCTGGTTGGGGACAGAAAGTCACAACTATGTGACACAGCTGCAGTTTCCCAGAATCAATAGAGCACTCTCAGCTACAGCATCCTTGCCTTGCTTCCAAACTTTCCTGCCTCCTGCTCCCCATCTCACAAGAGAAACAAGAATCCCACTTCCATAGAAATGAGGGACATTTATCCTAAATGGACAGCAGCTGTGGTCAGATGTGATGGGATAGGAAAGTCACCTAACGACAAAGCATATGGTGGCCTGGACCACTACCAGACAATGACAGCATGTCTGGTCACAACTTTATAATCAGCAGATGTCTGAAAGAACATGGACTTTCCATTGCACTCACAGCTGACTCCTGCACACAACTGCTTATCCATCACCAACTCTGACTACATTTTTCAGACAGATGCCACAGAAAAGAAGTACAGCAGAGGACGATGTCATTAACAGCAATTGGCAAAAAAAAATCCTCCTGAAAAAGTTGCAAGAGCAAATTAAAGACCTCTACTGCCTGCACAATCTTCCTTTCTACATACTTCCTCGTTTATTGTTCTTTCCTCAAAAAGCTCAAACATACAGTTTTGAGGTGAACAAATAAGCATCCCTTGCGAATAGACACCTAGCACTCTGTCATTTCCCCGGTGTGCTTTCAGTGTAAGGAAGAAAGAAGAGCTAGTGTGCATCAAAAAACACATGGATTTTATTTATGGACCTCTCATACATTGTATGTGGCTATGGCTCCTGAAGCCCTGAAGTAATTGATGTTTTTGACAACATAACTGATGGCTAGCATGTAGAGGATATGGCTGAAGTCTGTGAAGTAACAATTCTAATAGTAGACTTTTCCATCCCACTCCACGTGTTCATTGATCAGTAGAAGTGTGGAGGTAATGGCACTCCAGAAGACAAGTACTCTCTGTACTGAAGGACCATACTGACACCCAAGGTGACCTGAGGTGCTCTACATGATAGGAGAATAATGTAGTGTAGCATGTAGCTGGACAACCTGTTTATATATACAGATCCAACTGATACAAGCCAAGCAAGCTAAGTCCTAGAGTGTGGATTTGTACTTGAACTTGTACAAGTACAAACCGAGTTACATAAGTACATTGCTCAGCAAATGTGAATAGTATAGTATGTAGCCATAGTCCCAGGGAGGTCAGGGCTTTACCCAGCTAAGTCTTGAAAAACTCGAAGAATGGAGACTGCACAACCTTTCTGAGCAACCTGTTTCATTGCCTGACTGTCCTTCTGGTGAAAAAAACTTTCTAGTTCCATGCCAGTTTATGACCATTGCTTGTCAGCCTCTCCATCATGAACATCCATTCGTGGTTCTGTTTTCTCAATAACCTCCCCATAGGTATTGGAAAGCTGCTATTAGGTTGCCCCAAAGCCTTCACTTTTCTAGATTAAACAAGCCCAGTTTCCTCATTCTCTCATTCTGGGTTCTGAGCTCCAACCATCTGATCATCTTTCTGATCCAGCTTTCCGCTGGACTTGCTCAGGCTTATAAGTATTTCTCCTATACTAGGGGAGACCAAAACCAAATGCGTTTTTGTAGTTTCACAAGCACCAGGTAAAGGTGCAGCACTTGCCTTAACCCTCTGTCTGTGCTTGTGGTAGTACAGCACAGTATGCTGGCAGCCAGCATCTCCAAAGCCATGAGCTGAGTACACAGTAACAAAAATACAGTGTCTGCTTCCTGCAGATGAATGGTTTCTGGGACACTGTGTCCTCTGCTGGATCACAAAGACGAACCAGCCCATTTTCCTTGTTTTACAGGCAAATTGAAATTGGCATTTTCAGAAATTTCAAGCGGGTTCTTCACAAAGTATATCAATACATTGCAAAGTTTTTCTCTTCCTTGCAAAGATAACTTTTTTATTGTTAGGAATGTGCTTTACTACTTTTATGCTGTGACTAAGAGCTATATGCACTCTAGGGCATGTATTAATGATCCATTAATATATTGCTCAGATGTTTAAAATTATTCAGCCTAAGTTTCATGCATTTCTGCACACCTGAGTTAATACATACCCTGGAGTGCTTTCTTGTATAGTTACAGCACTCTCTCTGCTGAGGAAAACTGGGACTTGATTACATCCATATATTATTCATAGTGTATGTTTACATAGTATGACTTTGCTTAATAGCATAACGATGAAGAAGCCGGGTGTACATAGCTGTCTGGCTGAACGCCTGACTTAAGGAAAAAGGAAAGGTTTTCTACAAACTTCTTCACAGAGGGCCAAAGAAATCACAGAAATGCTAAGGAGAATTTTTTTTTTTTAGATTGTACAATGTATCTTTCTGCATAAAATATGTGAATATCTTGATGGATCATATATACATATCTCAGTAAGTGGTTAATCTCCTAAGCAGCAAATAATTTCTGACTTTAATGAATTACATTAAAAGTTGAAGTGCTTAGTGGCAGGAACTCATGAGAAAGAACGATTATTCACCCCAAGATTTTTGGCTCAAGTAGGCAGTTCCTGTAAGTGATTTCAATTGGCTTCTTCCTTCCATTTAAGGGTTGGTTTTTGTTTTTTTTTTTGTTCTCTGCCTGCAGGACTTCACACTGATGCAACTATTTATGTTGGGTTTTTTTTTAAATTGATTTATTTATAATTTCTGCCAGGGAAATGCCATCTTTTATACAGATAACAAATGGGGTTTAATGGTCCTGAAGAAATGATCCAGATGAATTACCATCTTTCAGTCAAAAATTATTTTACAGCTTTCAGTGTCTTCTTTTTGCATTTCTCAATTTTTCATGCCCTTATTGGTATATGGAAGTAGGATCATTTACACAGCATTGGGTTGTGAGATGCACAAGCATATTATGAGAGACAGAAAAATACTTCTCAGTATGAAACTTTAGAAACTGTTATACTGGATGGAGTGGACACTTGGAACAATAAAAAAGGAACTGATATGCCAGTGTGGTACTTCTGAGATCCACACAGCAATTCATATGCTGACTAACACAAATTTGCAGACAGGAAACAAGACTAGAGAAACCTCATTTCTCCTTTAATACTACTGCATCTCCTGGGTGGGACTATTTGAGAAAGAGCTACAAAACACAGATAAAAAAGCCAAAAGGCCAGGCTCATACAAAGGAAGGTCTGGTCTGTTCTGATGCAAGAGCTGTTTTCAGCTCAAATCCCACATGGCTGATGAGCACTATGTAGTAAACCAGTAAACAAGTATACGCATGGATTGTTTTACTGCTCTATGTAGTAGTCTAAAGCAAGGGTTCTTAAATAATTCCAGAAAAGCACAGAATATTACTAAGGATAAATAAATCATCCAGTTACATCCTTGGGCTACGGGAGATAAAGGTGCCCGCTGTCTGGGGGAAGTACTGGACTGGAATGCCCTGGAGGAAACAATTATAATTAAAAATGACTCTTAGACTAAGACCTGTTCATATCAACAAACCATGCAATGAGATACGTAGGCTTGGCAAACAGCAAAGTTGTCGGTAGTGTGTATTTTTAACATCGTTTATATCCTTTGGATTCGTCAGGTAGAGTGCTATTCCGTATATCAATAGCAGCCAATTCACACTGAACTACATGGTCACAGGAGTACAGCAAATGGCCAGGTTCACTGGGGCTTTGCCCATTTTGCCTCTCTGGGCAGTCTGGTAACCAACACAAACTGCTGCTTTTGCCATTCCTTTGGTCCTGTATGAAATATGAGAGAGATTGAGAACAGATGATCTGCCGTATCTATCTTAACCCAGATTTTGTTTTAAATTTTGCGTTTTCTTGCCAGCTCTAGAGAAAATACCTAAACCTGTATTATCTTTTGTCATTCTACCTTTAAAATGCTTAGCGCTAAAAAATCCTGCTCTTGTCTTGTGGCAGTTTCATTTTGATCACTCCTCCCAGAGTACCAGGAGCTCAGCCCAGAGAGATTTTTTGAAAACAGGGTTCAATCAGCTCTGGTGATCAGCTGGAGTGGTTCAGGCAAAGAGCACACATACAGGTTGGTAGCTTGAAGCAGGCGCTTTTGAGCAGGCTGTATTAGTAAAGTCAAGGTGCTGTGTGCCTTCTCTTTGAACTGAGTCTGGGTAATAGAAATGTTTGAGTATTTGGGAAAAAAAAAAACAAAAACAAACAAAACAAACAAAACAAACCCAGAAAACCAAAGATGTGGAGTGATGTGGTGGTATTTTTACCTTTCCCACAATGCACCATAAGCATTGCTATTTGAGATATAGATCAGCCCTTCTGGCGCTTAAACACTTCCTAGAATTCCCTCAAGGTAACAAAACTTCCCATTGTTACTAGGGTTAAATTCCCCTCTTACAAAACGTTTTATGTGAATGTCCTTGGGTGAGGGGAAAAGAGAAGCAAAAAATTCTGTGTCCAGCACATGAACTGGAAGGATGCTGTAGGGCCTCTTGGTGACTGCTGTCTGAAATGGAATTACATCTTTGAATTACCTACAGCTCCCCAGTCCCATATTCTGCATGAACCAAGTAATTTATTCATAGTCATCATCTTTCACTTGCAGGGGGCTCCTTTCTCCAGGAGCACGAATGCAGCTGAGTGCCACTTAACCCCACTGTGGTCAGACAGAAGGGAAGCAGTGCTGAATTTTGTTCTTAGGAAATCAGAGGAAAGGTGTTATTATGCTGTGAAGACAGGAATGGGTAGAAAAAAACTTGCCATCTGTTGGCAGCTCCACCCTTGTGGATGTGGGTGGATTTGTTAAAGGCAGGTGAATAATGGTATGAATTGTTTCTGAATGATAGCTGAGGTTTTCAAAGAGCCACAGCAAATGAACCTTCCACTGTGAATACTTCCTGTCTGAGAGTCACTTCACTTTGAGTAAGTCTTGTGGTAAATTTCCATGCACTGACTGTGTAAGTGTGGCTTTTAAAATTAGATTACTGTGTAACCATTTAGGATTACAAATTCAAAACATGCTACAAAGATGTATGGTGAAAGTAAAATCTCAATTTTGCTGTATACTATATTATGCACTATATCATACACAAATGATAAATCACTTGGTATCTAAATATATTATTTACAGAACAAATACCTATCTCAGATGATTTATTCTTGTTTGTAAAATGTTCTGATAATCTGGGATGAAAGATGCAGAGGAAGCAATATTAAGCATTTCTACAGCCATTAGTAAAATTCTCTACCAATTTTCTGCTCTTTTTTCCCTATCTTTTTCGCTTTAACATCTAAATTTCACTATTTGGTACTAGACGTTTTTTAATCTAGTCTTGTATGTGAGAGAAATGTTTCTTTCTCCATAGTTACCCACAAATTTCTCCGGCTAATGTCAGAATATATGCCCCCAGAAAACGGTATTTGAATGTTAGTTACTAGATTGCCATTCATATTTACTCTTTCTAATACTTTCATCTTTGTTAGCTCTGTCTTAATTTTATTTCACTGGCCAGTTCTACTTAATGCCAGAGTGTCCTCTGCTGTACAGAGCAAAAATAGCAGTATATTATAAGTTCTTTCATTCATGATGATCAAAATGCAGTGAATTGATGGAAAGAGACTCTGTAGAGATCTGGGCAGATTCTTAATTTTCTCTGTCAAAGCATTTTTGCAAAATCCTTTCTTGTTCCACAAAAATAATTCATGCTACAGATGATTTTGTAAATAGAATTCACATTTAAATGTCCTAACACTCCTGCCTCACCCTCACTAATGTTTTATGTTTAAAGGGAAGATTTCACTAAGAGCCAATACTAGGAATATTGCCTGAAAATAATTCCCCTGGGACATCTTCTCTGAATGTCAGACATGAAATAGAGAAAAAGCTTTATAAAGTTTTTAAATTATTCTATAGTTGGTTTTTGGGTTTTTTTTGGAACTAGCTTTCTGCTGTTTTCTGAGGACAAAGTGGATGTGTAAAAGGTTCTACGAACACTCCTTTTAAGGGTGAATACTTAACCATTGCCAGGATGTCCCCTAGAGTAAGGTATATGCGTATTTTCCTCTTGCACACATAATTTTATAGTATATAAAAATACTATATGAAACACATTATTATGTCACAATTATTAGCTACAGAAACAGAATTCAGGACAGACTTGTAGGAGTTAGGGTAGATAGTTCTTCCAAAATGTCAGTCATGTCAGGTGTTTTAAGAGGAGGAGGAAGGTTAGAAGCACTCACATCAACACTAGAAATGCTACTCTTGTTCAGCAGCATAGGGCACCTTCCATGCAAAGAGAACTGACTTGGATCCTTCAGCTTGAAAAATGACTGATATCGTACAAAATCTATGGCAGAATGCAAAGAAGGCGAGCAGACAACTATTTTTGTACATGATTTACACAACCGTAAAAGTAGCAAGCATCTAGTAGAGCTTTAAGGGAACATGTTTGAAATAAAAAAAAAGGCAACCCTTCGGACACAATCTGTCATTGAACAGTGGAACTCTGCCATATGATACTCACAATGCCAGTTAAAAAAAAAAAAA
>VXBJ01001911.1:397389-450446 GCA_013400055.1 Nycticryphes semicollaris
AAAAAAAAAAAAAAAGCAGGGAGGGGTAGGGAATGGCACATTATGGCACATTTAGAAATTAGGCCACATTCATGCTGAATGCATCCACTTGCAAATATGAAAACACCACACACCCTGTGTCACGCCAAGTTCCTCAACCTGATAGGTCAAAGAATCTGGTAGGCCTGGGCTGCCTTGGGGCATTATTTGTGTCGGTTTTTTTATGTTATTTCCCAGGGCAACACCCTCATGTATCCATATTTGTAGTAACAGCTCCTAAGTCTGTTTTTGCTCACTACAGCCTTTCAGAGCTCATCAGGAAAACTTCCCCAAAGCCACTTGATAAGGTACACCCAGCGACTTCCGGGAGTGCTGCCACCTGCAGCAAGCTCAGGCTCACAGATACCACTACCAATCAAGCTCAACTTCCGGTCGCCGACGGTTCCTAACGGCCCCGCCCCGGGGGCGCGCGAAGGCTGCTGGGAGAGGAGAGGGGGCTGGTGCGCGCTTGAAGGGTAGAAACCGCTCCAAGTATCCGCCCCCTCCGCTCGGACTCGTTCTGGGCCTCCGCCGGAAGTGAGGGAAAGAGGAGAAGAGGGAAGGGGCCGGGCGGCGCTCCGTCAGGGTCGGCTGCCGCCATTTTGTTAGCGTAGGGCTGCCGGGACGCGCGGAAGTGGCGGCCAGCGGGGCGGGAAGGGACGGGGCTCGCCCGGCTCCTCCCCTGCTGGGGCGGAGAAGTGGGGACTGAGCGCGGCCGGACCGGGCTGGCCTGGGCTGAGCTAGGTTAGGTTAGGCTAGGCTAGACTAGACTGGTGGGGTGGGGGGCGGCGGCGGTGCCGCCGTAGTGAGCGCGGCCCAGCTATGTCGGCTTTCTCGGAGGCGGCGCTGGAGCGGAAGCTGTCGGAGCTGAGCAACTCGCAGCAGAGCGTGCAGACCCTGAGCCTGTGGCTCATCCACCACCGCAAGCACTCGGCGCTCATCGTCAGCGTGTGGGAGCGGGAGCTGCGAAAAGGTGAGGCTGGTACGGCCGCCGCCGNTCCTTGGGGCGACGAGTCTGGGGAAGGTGGCGTCCGGCGCGGTCGTGGTCGGAGGAGGCCTTGGGCGTGCGCTGCTAAGGGGAGTGGTGGCAGGGTTCCTCGGCCTGTCGAGTCGGCGAAGGAAGGAGGGAAGAAGGGGTGGGCGGGCCGGCTCCGGCGCCTGGGGAGAACGCAGCTACCGGGGCAAGTGTTAAACCCCAGTCTCGATTTCTTGATGACTGTGGACTGAGAGGCGCTTCTTTTCCCTCTTTTTTCCTCCACTCCCCTGGCTTCTCTCTTTTGCTCCCTCCCCCGCTCTTCCTTCCTCCGTTAGTGAGGTGCCTCTGAGGAGGGTACTTCACATGTTTGCTTCCCGTTCTTTGTAAAAAGAGAGGACAATGGAAGGAAGGAGGCAAATACGGGGTTTCGGACTTTTTATTTTAATACTGATAGTTATGTCTCATCCAAGACAACCCTTTTTAGGTACTTGCATTCTATCATCTATAATGATGGGAGACTGTAACACTATTGGAGTTTCCTGACAAGATGGCTTTATCTACTTAGGCCAGCAACTGTTCTTGTGGAGCAGCTGAGTGTGGGAATACTCAGGGGAAAGAGCAATTTAATGTGTCTAAAGTGTTTTCTAATTCCTGTTTTTGCCATATGGCTAATAGTGGTGTTAGCATAATGAAGATCTGTGTTTCTTTAGCTGTATTGAGTGTGCAGACTTAGATTTTTATATGTCTTTTCCTTTTAACAGCAAAGAACTTGCAGCTATGGGCAGTGGGACTGAAAGGCAGAAATGGCATGTAAGGTTTATTTGACCTAATTGAAAAATAACTTGATCTTAAGTTGACTCATTTAACAACAAGAAAAATCACTTGCTAGAACTCTACCTTGCTGTAGAAAATGTTATTGTCTTCCAATAGTTTCCTTTGGAGCCTCATTAATATGTGGATGTTATAGTGAAAGTAGAAGGTAGCACTAAGCCATTACTGGGCCTTGGAAAGAGAAACCACTCCCTTAGTTGTGCACAATGAAGAGGAATAGTTGACTTGCAGACATTGTGTAACAGAATACAAAGAGAGTGTGTCTGGTTCTCAACTACCTCTTGGTTAGGGGGCATAACTTCATAGCAAATGGACCGAGCCACCCTTACAAAAAAAATCTTGAGTATGTAGTAGTGGTAAGCTTTACGGTATAGTGTGGAAATATGTTCCTATAAACTGTAGATTTTCACATGGATACTGTTTAAAATGCACTTTTTTTTTTCTGAAATCTTACTTTTTGAGCTTCCAAGCATGAGTTAAAATCTCTTTTTCTGTTGTCTAAAGATAGACATATTTAGTGGCATGTTTCATCTTATGAAATAAACATATTTTCACTATATGTTTGTTGCAAGCTTGCTTTCTTGTTGTGAGAACAAATGAATGGATTTTCCATCTACATCTGAATCTCTTCATGTTTCTGGACCTTCTAAACAAACAGTTTATTTTGGTGTTCTGAATTGTATCAAAAGGTATCTTAAACTAATTGGCATGCAGCCAGAGGTTTGGTTATTTGTCTTAATTACGTGCACACTACCAGTTCATAAGAACTGACCATTAATGTTATAGATTATTAACTTTAGTATTAGCATAATTTTCCTGTTTTGCTGTTTGACTAATTGGAGAATTTAAATGTTTGAAACATGGGCTGCGTGTTTGAAGGTGGCTTTGAGAGGCAAGGATAATGATCTTCTTAAGAACTCATGCCTTGCTTTTGCTCAGCTTTCAACATCTGGCTTCCACTTTTAGGTCTATTTTGAGGATGTAGCTTGGGAACTTCACGTGGTAATTGGTTTTATCTTCATTTTGTTGAAGTTGTCATCCAGCTTTTGCTGTTTCAGAGTTAGATTTTTCTGGTGACCTTTCTGAAAGCCAATCTTCAAGAGTCTATGGGAAGCATATGATAGGAGTAAGTTAGTTGCTTTCAAGATCCTGCACCTTTTCTTCTGGGCTTTTTGGGCCTTATCTGAAGTATTTCCTCTTTCATATGTTCCTCATAGTTAAGATTCACACAATGTATTTTAATTTTCTATCTCTGATAGTAGTACTTGAGCTTCATAAATGTTATATTGATACAGCACTAACACTTTGCTAACTGCAGCACATGATTGTAGGACCCCAAAGGGTGGATTTAGTGGTCTAAGCAGATGACTAAAGACCCTTGGAAGGTGAGAAGGAAAACCAGTATGCTGTGATGAAGTGACTTGCATAAAACAGTACAAAGCCAAACGCTAGCAATTAGGCCATAAGTAGAGTAAGTTTAAGGCTCCTGACATCCAGGTCAGCCCACTTGCCTACCATCTAAGCTATAGAAATGTGATTTCTCTCCGACCTGAGAGGAAATTTTCTCTATTTGAGGGATATGGATACAAAAATTACTGTCACTGTCGCTATTGCTAGCCACTACTGTCCTGGAACTGAAAATTGAATCTTGCCTTTCTAAATTTTATTTCCGTTCATTGTACCCATTTATGGTTGTCACCCCTGTCTGCAGACCTTCCTTCCAGCCTACTGCCTTTCAGGCTCGTGGAACATTGTATAACCGAGTTGAACACAACACAGCATGAAGCTATTTTATTTTTTTCCTTTTTTTTTTTCTTTTTTTCTGGATATATAAAGTAGTCTTTTTTTATGTCACGTTGGAATAGAGGTGAAGAGGCAGCTTTTCAAATAGTTATATGCATAAGCGTATAATCTAGGCAACATAAAATCTTACTGTCTTTCTTTCTACTTGGATTTATTGGTAGGGCCCATATTAGGACACTTCTACAGATCATTAGTTCCATATACCCTCATCTACAGGTTTTTTACAGTTGAACTTTCATTGATTCTTTTGGTGAATTCCTGTATGTAGCTGTAAACTTGCAGAATGGTCAAAACTTGCAGATTAGTGTCATAACTCAGAGCAGTTATGGAACGTTGGATTTGTCTTGCAGAACTCCAGTGTTACTCAAGTTGTATCAAGACAGTTGATGTAACTCTGATTACTGAAGGAATATGTATCTATGCTTTTTCCCTAATAACTACCATAACTTTTATATGTAGTTCTTAAAATACTGGCGTGTAGAATTTATAAGGTCATTCTTAGAAATAATAAAAAGTTGGAGGAAGAGTAGTATAATGTGTTCTAAAATAAACTGTATTTTGAAAGTATTGATAACTCTGACTTGTCCAGACACTCCTAGTAACTGTCACAAATATTTAAGGAAAGGAAGTAGTCTTATACAACCAGTATTTTGATAAAATTATGATAAGTAATGGTGCTTTACGTGCTTCAAGAGACTGAGTGTAGGGACATGCTGTTTAATGACTGGCCTCAAATATGTGCTAATGGAAAATGTATGGATGAACTGTGAGTCTGGGTGCTTTCCCTGGGCTATTAAGAATTCTTCATTCTGTATCTGTGTAAAAACACTCGTGTGTCATTCCAGATATTCCACATTTTACTGTAGGTGGTGTTTTTTTCACCATTTATCAGTATGATTAGTGGATAATAGATTATGTAGTTCATTGATCTTTTGTTCCTTGATGAGTAAAATAATGAGAAAATATTATTTGAATGCCTTTAATTTCAACAACAACTGCAATGAAATAACAAAGATTTCTCCTGTTTTGACAGATAAGCAGAGGTCTACAATGGCAACAGAACAGCTCCTTTTCCACTCTGCTGTTGGTTAAATATTTCTGATACTTTTTTGCTGACAGTATCTTGTTTTGTTTTGCTGCTGAAAATCCAGTAAAATGAATAATCAGTTTTGAAATAGAGGAATTCCCTGATGGAAAGCCGGTACTGACACAAAGCAGACTGCAAAGATAGTATCACCCCTCTAGGCCGCAACCTATATTAGCGCTGGCTTTATGCTGATCATGAGTCTGCATTCTTTTGGATTTTGTAGTTAATTTGTGGAATAAATAGTTTGATGGGTCTAGTCTTTCAGTACTTCAGTTTGTAGTAAATATGAGAGAATCTCAGGCAATTTGGATTTTCAGTCTAGAAAGGTGTGGCTTCTTTCTTGGTACTTGTGATAGGGCAAGTTCATGATTGCTTCAAAGTAATTGTTGGGATTACCTTGTGACAGAGTTGCCACAAAAGCTAATTACTCTCCAGACATCTCTTGAGTGGGGGTTAGAGAGAATTCTATAAAGGCTTGAAAAGTGTGCTAAGGAAAATGATCCTGCTTCAGGCATACGAAATGTGACACTCGAAGTTAAATAGTTCATTACTTAGTAGTCATAAGCTTACTCAGTATTAGAGTAGTACTAATTAATTAACTGTAATATGAATACATCAGTCACTCCCAAAATGCAACTGATGGGTCTGTTTAAATTATTTAATCTTGTGTATCCATAAAGGCATTGACTTAAGGGTTGTTTTTAAACTAAGGAGTGACATTGCACATAAAACTTTCTTGTGTGAACCTGTAGCCACTGAGTGGCTGCTGAGAAAACCCTCAGGGACCCCTTTAAAAAGGCTCGTCTGAGATGGAGGATCTCTGTTGAGACATTTTTTTTTATTTACAAATCAGGTATGTTCTTTCACTATCTATTGCTCCCTGCTTTCTGGATTCTCTGCAACTGTTTGTGTGTTTTGTTTTGAAATGAAATATGTCAATTCCATAATTCAAAGCATCAGTCTTCAAGGGTGAATAGTAAGCACTTGTAGGCTCCATATGATATTTACTATAATGGGTTAAAATGTGTCCAGTTTAAAAGGGAAAAAATAAAACAAAATTGCCGAATGTTGTTGAGTTTAGTAATATGGGACTTCTTATTTCAAACTCCAGTGAGTTGTCTGTATTATCATCTTTTCCTGTCAATTTACTTTGTTAGCTTTTCCAAGTCCAGCTCTGTCACTTGTTAGGTATTTACATCCCAGTAATAGTTGAATAGTTGTGCTGTATCTTTAAACCTAATTTCAGATTCGGGTGTTTGGTTTCTCAGAGGCTGACATGGCATCTCATAGATTAGTCAGTCTCAGAAACTGACCCTAATGGAACACCATCCTTTTCCTTCTTCCCTTAATTACTTGACCTCTTGTTTTGGCTGTCATTTGTCACTCCACCTTTGTCACACTGATCGTTGTCTTTGCTGCAAAGCTGATCCAGGTTAGCAGAGCCATTGTATATCATCTTTAAGACGGCTACAGTTGTATAAGTACACCTGGGCTGATACAGGGAGACATATTTTTAGCACTTGACAGTTTACCTGGTGTGTGATTTTATTATTGAACTTTTTTGTTTGTTCTGGGGTGCTGAAGTCATTCAGTGATATAAGTAGCAACTAGTTTTGCTTATTTATGGGTGTTTGTCAACAACTTCTGCTGTTGAGACATCTGCTAGTGTTTGGGTCCTTGATCATTACAGCTCCTGGCATTAATGCAGTGCATTTTTCTGGCACTAGTGACTGTTCAGTGCTGCTGAAAACAGGAAGATAGAGGATTCTAGTAGGCAAATTGAGAAGGCCTAGCAACATTGAAGCCAGAGTTGAAAGGTGTTTTAAGTCTGTATTACTCTGATATTCAGTCAACTGCTTTGGAGGAGAACCACAGCCAAAAGTGGTGGAAATGTATTTCCTTGCAGATGTGAAGTGGATTTCAGGAAACAAGTTCCTGATTTAAAGCAAGTATTTCCTGTACTATTTAGTGTAGTTTTTCTGCCAAGAGAAATAAAACTTTCACTACTAGTGGTTGTAAGATTAATTTACTTAATGTTGGTATAGTGTCATTGGCCAGTGTAGTACACTTAAGAGAATTAAGTAGATTGTTTCATTTAAGATACTGATTTCACTGGTTAGTAGATGTTCTTGAGGAGGCCAGTAAGATACTTAAGATGGAGGTGCTTGTGGGTACCTTCCTGCTTATCTAAATGAATCTTCTCATCTGCGCAAAGAGGTTTGAATATCAACAGCAGACAGAACTTCACAGAATCATGGAATGGTTTGGGTTGGAAGGGGCCTTAAAGATCATTGAGTTCCAACCCACCTGCCACTGGCACGGACACCTCCCCCTAGAGCAGGTTGCTCAAAGCCCCATCCAGCCTGGCCTTGAAACACTTCCAGGCATGGGGCATCCACAGCTTCTCTGGACAAGCTCTGCCACTGTCTCACCACCCTCACAGTAAAGAATTTCTTCCTGGTATCTGATCTAAATCTCCCCTCTTTCAGTTTAAAACCATTACCCCTTGTCCTATCGCTGCACCCCCTGATAAAGAGTCCCTCCCCATCTCCCCTGTAGGTCCCCTTTGGGTTTTGGAAGGTCACAGTAAAGTCTCCCCAGAGCCTTCTCTTCTCCGGGCTGAACAACCCCAACTCTCTCAGCCTGTCTTCATAGAAGAGGTGCTCCAGCCCTGTATCATCTTTATGGCCCTCTGCTGGTCTCCTTTCAATATGTTCAGGTGAGCATGAGCTCTTGAGTCAAGTTGGAGAAACATTTGCTACATAGGGGATTTACAAAATGACCTACAGTCAGGAGCAACAGATTAGCAATGTTATGAATCTTTCACTTAAAACAGTCACATTTCAATTGTGAAATCCAGTTTTAGTTGACTCTCAAATAATTGTCTTGAAAAAATATAGCAAGTACGAATCTGTATTCATTTGTTGCTGTACCACTCGTGTCGTAGTATCTAACCTGTACCTGCCTGTCTTCCACCATTCTGGTTTTAAAAACTTAAGTGTCTTTTTCCTATCCTAAAACTATTATTGCTGTTGATTCATACCCATTTTGGCATTGTACCAGCCAAGCAATGAAATAGTTTGTCTCGTGTTCGGGTGATATGCTGTATGGTCATGGTACACTAAGTGCAGTGGGAAGATTCTGCAGAGTAATTATGCTGAAAGGGTTTCCTTTGCATCCCCGTGGTTGATTGGTGCTGATGGGCTCTTCCCCAGCAGTGGCTTTATGCTCCGTTTCCTTGGTCTGTTGGCCACCAAACTCAAAGTCAGGATACTTGGACCCTCAAACTTTTCACACACATTTGTGTGAAATCTTGTTCCCCTCTAAAAAGGAAACGCAACAGTTCTCAAACCTTGGTAAAATTCACCAAGAGAATCAGGTCACTGTGCTATGTTGAACATGCAGTTTAAGTCTTTCAGAACGGAAGGTTAATGACTTTTAAGATTAAGTGCTTGTGTAACACCTTCTATGGATTATATCATCTTTGAATTCTTCTTTCTGATGGTAGCCGCTCAACAGACTTTTTACAGATACACTTGCAGTTGTGTTACCGAAGAAGCTGCCCTTCATTAGTTTGCATAAAAACTCTGGTTAGCTTTCAGTGTGAAGGCTCAGTGATCTTGCACTGAAAAAAGATGAGTTGGATCTTGTAATAAAAAGCTTGAAGGCTTGTCAAATGTTTACAAAGATGTCATGTAACTTCTCATGCCAAGGTGTGAAGCATGCTACAGCACCAGAGGTGTCCCAGGGATCTTGAGAGAAGTGCTGACACTCATATATTCTACTGCATGTATGTAGACTAATATAATTCAAAAGCAATTGAGCCAGATCTTTATTTAAATCCATATTAGAGAATTTTAGGTAAAAAGCAGTCATTTAGTGCTGATATTGTTTGTGGGATTTTTATCCTACTTATGTTCAAAACTTCTTGTTAAATGATGTTTTTGTTCAAGGATAGTTGGTGTAGCAGAGCCGGCCTGTAGAAGGTTAAAGCCTGATCTAACACTTTCAGGTGGGTCAATAGTCTATACACTTGTAGTGGGATGTAAGTGAAATCCCTTATGCCTGTTTCTCTGTCATTTCTTGCTGTATGTCTAAGCTCTAGGGAGGAGGTGTAGAACAGCATTAAACTAACAGGCATGTTTCTAGCACTCTTCATGGGAGCCCAGTTGCCAGTGCTAGGAGGTAAATCTGCAGGAAACAAATATGGGTGATAATGGCTGGCTTTGATTGGCGGAGTTAATCTCGGTGAAAATAGCATACTTACTTCCTTCCGAGGTGTGATACTAGAGTTTATTGCACAAAAGTAGTGGCTCTTCAGTGTCAGAGTTCTCTTAAGTATTATGGGCTCAAGCACACAATGTCAGGGCATCTGTGTCGGGCTGGCAGAGAGCCAGGAATACCCAGATGGGGCAACAAGTATATGTTCCTAAGAAGTATAGACTGTGGAAATCTAAGACTTCATAATGAGGATGCCAAGTCTCTCCACCTTAGATACCTGATTATGCTTGTTGCAGGTGACATACCGTGAATACCTGCACAGTATTAATTAGCATTTAAATATGTCACATATTTGGGAAGAATTAGCTTTAATTGCAAGGTGCCAATCCCAGTCAGTCTCATTGTGGATGTTCTAAGAGTAATTTCCTTAATATGGCCCTTACACAGGACACCACCATTGACCTGTTACGACTATTTCAGAATCCAGCACTTCAGGGAACTGCTTTGATGGGTAACTGTAACGGAAAGAAGCAGAAGAGTTATGTGAACACTGCACAGAGCTGCTGAAAAGATGACAGTCCAGCATGGATGTCGTCTTAGCAGTTCTGTGTTTGCAGACAGTACTTTCAGTGTACTAGAGAAACTGTGGGCTAGCTGCTTCTATCGCTGTATGCTCTGGTAGCATGTGCTGTTCAGATCCTTCCTTAGCCTAAGATCGTATCTTATTTTCTTTAATTTTGCTCTGACAGGAAGAGTGCTTTTTACTACTAGCCTTGCCAAACATTGAGGACACTTTTTTTAAATAGTCTAATTATTCTTTGATCCACTTTGGTGTTCTGAGGTATATCAAAGCCCAGGGCCAAAAAGATAGTGTCCCTGCTGCTGAAGAGAGATGCTCTAAAAAGATAATTATTTTTTTTTTTTTCAGAACAGATCTATCTGGTCTGGAATTTAATTTTGTATTTCAGACTTCAGTAGAGAGTTTATAGTCAGAGGAGCTCAGAGCTGAGAACTTCAGTTGCTAAAGGTTGCATTGTTGCACTTTAGTCTTGTGTAAGAGGGGTAGTGAAGGCAAAGTGGTAGTATGCCAGTATGTAATTCCCAAAGATTTGTGAAGTGAAATAGAACACTTCTTGAGAGTAGACATAATTTTTAGGTTAGGAATTTTGTGCAGAGCATTCTTACAGCAAGAAGAATTAAATTGTCCTTCACATATTATTTGTGAACGTAAGGGTAGGATATTACTTGAATCTCTAACTAAAGTCACAGTGGTGTTTTTAAGATTTTTTTTTTTTTGTTCATTAAATGCAGCTTTGTTTCTGCTGTAAAGGTAATACTAGGGGAAATAAGCTTGAATGTAACTTTCCAGGTTTTTGTGTGCCTTTTCCATATACAGTATATTGATCTGTTTACTGTAGTGAACAGGTGAAGTCTAGATTTTGTGAGAATCAACATCACCTGAGTTCATAGCACTGCCTGTATGTCCTGTCTCTATACCAGCTCAGTTACTTTGGTTTGGTTACTTGTTGGAAACAAGGAAATTGAGGTCTGAAACAAATCGGTTACATCTCTGAGGATTAAAATGTGACTTCTTGTTTTCTTTTTCCTGTGAAATGGATAGACAAAAACCTATCCAGTATGCAGTTCAGAGGATGTAATATGGGTAATAGTCTGCTTTGTTACATTTTGAGTCATAGTTCTGGGTTTATCTAAGAAATGGGGAGGGCAGGCTCATCTTTGGTAAATGCTAATTAATTTTGGTGTGTCCGTAGGACAAAATGTGTTTTTTTTTTTTTGAAGGATCTCTGAAAAATTCAAAGCTTTTCTATGTGCCAGAATTATGATTTAGTGGAAACATAGGTAAGAGATGTATTGCTATATAGTCAGTCATTTTTAATACAGAAATTACGTAGCATAAATCTGCAAAGTCTATGTTTTAGTTCAAATGTTGATCCAAATCGATTAATTTCCTGTGTGTTTGCATGTAGTGACTTCAGTGTTTGGAGCAGGCTTCAAATAGATTCAACTTGTGTTCGACTCTTCCAAATTAATTATTTTTGCCACTTTTTATTTGCCTTGCTTCTAAGAGAGGTGCATTTTTACTTTCAATACAGGTTTGTTTTTCCCCCCACTTGATCAAGAACTCTCTTAACTTTTTGGGTATGTCTGCCCAAGAGGATGGGAAAAATTCAATATTTCAAGGAAAAATCCTTCAGAAGAGCCTTTCTATAGTGCAAAACTTATTCTCAAAAACATTTCCTTAGAACAGAAGCATGTGGACATTGAATTTTCTGTTTGTGTATGAGGGTGGTGCCTCTACATGTTTGAGACCTTGGGATTGAAATTAACAAAATCAAATCATATTGGGAACTCTGTGAGTTTCAAGAAATCCTAGATTGGCTTTAACTCAGTGTTACTTTCCTTGAGGAGGCAGAAAAACCTTAAATCGCATCTTTTGAGAGAAACCTCTTTTTAAACTCTGAGCATACATACTGAATCTGTGTAGTGGTAATGGGCATGGAAAGTTTTTCTGGTGTTAAGTGTTGGAACGGTTGGAAGTGTTACAATAAGAGTTGCAGCTCTGAGAAACCTGGAGACTAATGAAGATTAGGTGAAGTGTGATGGTAAATGAAAATACCTGAGCAGGAACACTTAGAAAACACAGAATACATTTGCAAAAGCAATTTGTAGACTGGAAGCTTGTAATCTATTGCACAGTAACGGGCATGGGGTAAAATGCTTGTGATGCTTGGAGGAGAGATGCACCGTGGCAGCCTGAAAGGGATTTTTGAAAATGTTTTCTTGATATTAGACCTGCAGGCACATGAGTGTTTTAATGATACGGAGGTGTGGGAGGGAAGTACCAGAGTGATATGGAGAGGTTGACATGGGATTGACTGTTCAGTTTGCTCAAATACAGGAGTTGAGGGGTGGTTATATAAGACTGAATGAAATTAAAACTGAAAGGAGGAGGTTCTTCACATGAACGATTGTGGATCTCTGAAGCTCCTCATCAGAGGACTTCATGGGTGTAAGAAATTTATGCAGGCTCAAGTGGAAGTTGAAGTACGTGGAAGAAATCCATGAAGGCTGCCAAACAGACAAATTACATCATGCTTAGGAAAACACCTGAAAATCATTTGGGCCCGAACAACATTTTTGGAATATCATGATATTTTTCTGGGTTTTTTTGGAGATGGAGCTAGAGGGATCTTGTGTTACTATGAAGGAGGAAGAATCTGAGCAAAGTGTTACAGCAGAAGAGAGAAAAAAGCCCATGGGTGACCAAAGCCTTTTCACTTGTTTAAATAAAAAAATTAGAGTGAAATGGTGTAAGCAGTAATGAGACTAGGAAAAACACATGCAACTTGCTTTTTCTGTGTTCAGTTATAGATGTAGATAAACAGGTGTTAGTTGGAGAAACTAAAATTTCTAATTATTCTCTTTTATCACTCTTCATTAGCAAAACCAAATAGGAAGCTGACATTCCTGTACTTGGCCAATGATGTCATACAGAACAGCAAAAGAAAAGGACCAGAATTTACAAAAGACTTTGCTCCAGTAATAGTGGAGGCTTTTAAGCATGTTTCAAGGTACAGTAAACTTCTGTGCAGTGTCCTTCATCATACTGTATTTGAGGGGACTTCATAGAAGGCCTCAGTTTATCTTTTCTGACACAGCTAGTCCCTGTGTGCTATTTCTGTCATTGAAGTCCTGTTAATTTGTTCAATGTTCTTTTGATCTTGGATAGTCTTAATGCTCTTGGATGAAGCTATATAGTAAATTCATCTGCATTGGTTCCCTTTTGCCTTTGAAAGCTGTTAGCTATGCTTAATTTAAGACTTGCTTTCAGTCTGCATTTATATGCTACAGCAGTTTGATGTTTCATTAGTAGTTGCATGATTTGTTCTTTCCCAGCAGCCATTCATCTCTTTGCATGAGGGTGCAAAGAGTCTTGATACAGAATTATTTTCACATGGTACACAGCTATTGAGGCAACAGAAACCTATTTGCAGTGTTTGTGTAATGGGGTTAGAGACCTACAGATTTATGAGTTGAGCAACAAACATAAAGAGGGAATTGGGTGTTGGCTTTTTTTTTTAATGTGCTTGCTAAGACATATTTAACTGGTCTTTGCTTTCTTTTCTTTAAAATGTGATTTTGTTGTTTTCTGAGTTTATTTGACTTCTGATAGTTTGATATTGATAAAGTACTCCAGAGTCTTTTTGTGAAAGATAATCATATGGCAGTACTGTACTTTTACCTTGGGCTGACTTTTGTTTTTTTCTTGTAACAGTGAGACGGATGAGAGTTGTAAGAAACACCTTGGCCGAGTGCTCTCTATCTGGGAAGAAAGGTCTGTTTATGAAAATGACGTATTAGAACAACTTAGGCAAGCATTGTGTAAGTATTTTGTATGTGTATGAATAATCAGTCTCTTGTTTGAAATATTGTATCTCTGACTTCTCTATTTGTTGTCATTTAGATGGAGACAGAAAGGTGAGGAAGCGTACATATGAACAGATAAAAGTTGATGAAAACAACTGCTCACCTAGGAGTTCTCCCACTGAACCTCCACAGGTAAAAGCACGTTTATAAAATTCTGTATATGCATATGGTTTCATGTAGAATTCTTTTAGTTACTCTTGGCTTTGAATGGTCTCTGTCTCTTTTAATGAGGTACTATTACTGACCAAGGCTGACTACACCCAAAACTTTCCATCATAGTACTTCAAGTTACGAGTGGACCTAAGAAGTTGAGTGTGCTGTAAATTTACTCAGTTTGACCCTAAGCCAGAGTGTATGAACTATATATCCAGCTTCGTCCACATCAGGATTTCAGCATTAGTTCCTACAATGTTTTAGGATCTCACTTGGTTTCCGGGGTGGTAGCCAGTAAGACACGTATTGCAGTAAGAATGTTATCCTTTTATCAGTAAAATATTTGTTAATGTCGCAATCGCAATGGTTGGGAAAAGTTCTTACCTATTTTGCATTGTTATGGATTTTATAGTTCTTGCAGGTTTTTTGTTAAGGTACTGCCCATCTCAGAAGGCTTTTTGTTATGGGAAGGAATGGCTGTTCTCAAATAATCACAATTTAGTACGTTTCTCTAACAGACATCTGGGCTTCTATGAATATCAGCCCTACTTCCAAAAGGAGTGCACTGATCTAGTCTGACGTGGTAGTGAAGCAAAACTACAAGAAAAACAATTTCAAAAAAGTATAGTAAAATAAAAGGTACTGTAAAATAATCACTACTGTCAAAAATAAGATTTATAAGTAGACCTATACCAAGAATTTAAATGAAAAATGTATTTTAGGAAGGTGACCTTTAAAACTAGGAACATTGTGATGTTGTTCTGAGAATTAATGGCTTAGTTCTGTTTTATTTTCAGTCTGAGCTGGGATAGAATGTCGCTATAACGCCGATATCGTAAATGCTTTTAAAATTACCATCAAATTGATTCCATAAGGTTATTGTGAAATACTGTTTTGTACCAGGATCTGTGTATTTAAACTAGTTCTTAATCTTGCATGCTTTTTTCAGACTACAGATCTTATTAGAGCATTACAAGAACTAGAAAACGCTGCCTCTGGGGATGCAGCAGTTCATCAGAGAATAGCTTCCTTGCCTATAGAGGTCCAAGATGTGTCCCTGTTAGACAGAATTACAGGTGAGGGTTGGGCATCCAGTAACTGAAACACTGTTCTAAGAATTTCAGCGTATATAATGAAATCGTGCTTTACTTGTTTTTCTCTGCTTGCTTTTTAGATAAGGAATCTGGAGAGCAACTTTCCAAAATGGTAGATGATGCATGTATGTTGCTGGCGGATTACAATGGCAGGTTGGCAGCTGAAATAGATGATAGAAAACAGCTAACTCGAATGTTGTCGGACTTTCTCCGATGTCAAAAAGAATTCCTTGCAGAGAAAGAGCATAAGCTGGAAGTGCGTAATGTTTTGTTTTAGTCCATTCTTCACTAAAGCTTGTTCTTGCAAATGTTTTTAGTTTGCCTAAACAATGTTTCCCTCCAAGGGTAAATATTTCATTGCCTCTGTTAGGTCTTTGCTTCCAGCACGTTTTTAATGAGATTTTTCTTTTTCTAGTGTTCTAAATCTGTTAAACCAGCTCATTACACTAGGTAATGTTACCACTGTAATCACTTCAGTGTTTTCCTTTCTCTTAACCTATTCAGTCTTCATTACACTGAGTTTTAGTAGTGCAGATAGAAATTCTTACCCTGAATGGTATAAGCTTAATTCTTCAGAGTAATTTTTTCATGTATGTTTTCATTCATTGTTGTAAGTCTGTCTTAGGTATTACACTGTAATATCCTTTTTGTGAATAGAATGATCTTTCTGGTCGTTGTAGGTTTGTGAAGCACCTCAAAAGGTAAGAGCTTAGTTACTAGTTTCAGCACAATTTTTTTTTAAGTTGACTGAAGCATTCATTAAAGCCAGTAAAAGTTCTACAGCTTCTCACACAGCTGATTAGCAGTATTTGTAGCACTAGCGCCATTAGACAAGACAATAGAAGAAAGATGCAGAATGAATGGCTCCTTATGAGCAAATCATCTCCCAAATTATTCTAGTCTGCACTGTTCCCAGTCATCTTTTCCTTTCCTACTATGTAATACTGTCAAACCTCCTGTAAACCCACCTGGACGCGTTCCTGTGTGACCTGATCTAGGTGTCCCTGCTCTGGCAGCGGGATTGGACTGGATGATCTTTCAAGGTCCCTTCCAATCCCTGAGATTCTGTGATTCTGTGAATTTAATTACTCTTCAGGTTTCATATCATACAGACCTGTCAAGAAAGTTTTCTTCACTCTATTTCTTCACTCACCAAAGAAACTCTATGGTTTCTTTACCTCTTTATGACTTCATAACTTGAGTTCAGATTTTGTGGTGTCTTTGTTCGGGGAAAATACTGTTCGCAAAGTGTCTGAAGTGATCATTAAGATCAGTTGTATCGTTCCTAGACTACTGTTATTTCCTGACTTCCTCCCTTTGGTCTGTGCCTCACAGAAAAGCAATTGATGAAGGTTCTTCCTATCAATTCTAGTGTGTTTATCCTGTGGAAAGAATATCAACCAACTTAATAGATAGATTGTGTGCACAGTAGTGCTGGTTGCAGTAGCAGCTGATCCAACTGCCCAATGGAATCTGGAAGATTAAAGAACAGGAAGCTTTAAGCTTTTAATCATCTGCCCTACCTTCTCTTTCTGTGTGTGATATGTTTGAAGGACAAGTTCCCATAGTACCAGTGTGGGACTGATTTGTCTTGAGACACTTCTTTTTGTAGTTAATTACTAGCAATTAGACCCTGTCTAGATATAGCAGACCACTGGATAGCGAGTTGCTCAAAAGGCAGTGACTTTGTCTTTCAGGCAGATTTATACTTCTCTAAGAACAAAAGAGCTCAATTAATCAGAAATTACAAATGGGAATCAACAGATTCCACTCTTGCTGGTCATTTTCAAGAAAAATAAAGCAATTTAATTTTCCAATATTACTAGATCAAAGAGATCATAGCTGTAAGATAAAGCAATTTTTTATTCCCAGGCTGTTGTGGTTCTTAAACTGAGTTTCTTGGCTGAATTACTTAAACTGTTAAAGTACCTCATTTTAGTAAGCACACTTCCAATTTCAGACTGGTTTCAGGGGCCTGTCATCAGAAGCAGGAGCCAGTCTTCACTATCTGTAGCAGTCTTGCTAAACAGATGAAGTCCTAGGATGTTGAGTTAATATACTGATCTTAGGCTGATCAGTGTGGAATAAATAAACGCGCGTTACTAATAAAGAGCTGTGAGCCAAGATGGTGTCAGCCCACGGCACTAATAAAGAGCTATGAGCCAAGAGATAGTAAAGAACAAGAATCTTAATGTCAGGCTTCTCAGCTTGTCTTAAGACGAGTGAACTGACTATGCTGACTAATTGTAGTGCCTCTTGGCTTGGGAAGTGCAGGCATATAAACATTCTGAAGCTTTGAAATGTAAGATCAAAATGCCTTCATGATACTGCCTATAGGGCCAAGTGGCTCAGTTCTTCTGTGGGGTTTTTTTTGTTTGTTTGTTTGTTTTTTGGGTTTGTGTTTTTTAAGAAATGGCTATCTTCTGATGTAAACACCAAATACCTGTAGCCAGATAAATTTGTTTTCTGAAGTAAGGGCTCTGTTTTTATAGTCTCGAGAAAAAACATACCTCATTTTTAAATAGCCCTGGGAACAGGCTGTCACCTAAATCTTTGAGGATGTATTTCATGAACTGTCTGTCCCTAGGTTTTGCTGCTCAAGTCAAATTTCTGGGCAAGCTCATTTCCTTTGTTAGACTCCTGGCTATTGACTTTTTTTTCTTACTATAATGTGGTCTCTGGTTTGTAACATAACAAGTCTTCATATCTTTCCGAATTGGTATCGCCCATCTGCAAGTATATTGCTGAGATCCTACCTTATTGTTTTGTCAAACACCCAGGTATGATAAGACACAAGTATTTGTATTCTTAGTGGAATCTAGAAATGTTACCTACTGGTGACCTGGTTTAACAGTATTAGAATTTGAATTCCCAGTGAATTCTTGCTAACTTTAAATGGGAGCTTTGGACCTAAATTTGCAGATCTTTTATCTTCCGAAGAAAATTCACAGGTAAGTAACTTTGAAAACCCAATCTTTCCCTGAGTACCTCTTTTAAAAGTAAGAGTTTCTCTAATAAGTATTTCTAAACAGTAATGCATGATTCCCATCAAAATCAAGGTAATGTATGCATTAAATCTTGACAGGAAATTTTGACAACAGATAAATAATACAAGCTGTTGTATCTGCATTAAAAGCTTACTGTACTGCTTAGTAGGTGACTTTCGTAAGTCTGCTCTGGGTAAGTAGTGTCATCTTTAACTCTTAAATTGTTTTCTTTAACATCTGTCTAGCTTCTGTTGCAGGTGGTGGACATGGACCTATCTTCTAATGATGTCACCATCCATTAGTACACACATCCTGCTAAAAATAAATTTAAGAATCAAAATCTTGCATTGTCTGTTGTTTTTGAAAACTGAAGAGGAGAAATTCTGTAACTACTCATACCAAACCTCTGCTATTTTCATCTGTGTTCTCTGTATTCTCACAAATGTTACTGAGTTTATGCTTGGGATGGATAAGTTTTTATCCAGTGTCATTCCTTTTTCTTGAAGATCAAAACTTTCACATGGTTATTCCATAAAACTCACAAGTCCTTTTGGTTAAATCATTTGAAATTCCAGAAGTTTGGGTGTCACTTATGTTGAAGATGCCATTACCAAAAGGAGAGAGCTGTAAAAACACGATTTTTTTCAGACTTCCACTTTTTAACTTACATTCTAGTTCTTGGGTTTACGTGAACATCAGAAGTGAGAAGTGATGGATGTAGAACGTGTCCTTCACAAGCAAAATGAAGAACTTTCACTTTATTAATGTACATCTATTTCACATTTGATTTAAATGATATTTTTATAATTGCTCTTATGGCCCTTTAGAGCCCCCCTCAAAGTTAGAATTGTCCTAAGGAGCATTTTCCCCTTCACTTTAAGATTTAAAGTATAAATATTCAAGGTTTGGTGTATGGTAGCTGTATCTGGAAACTTGTAAAGGTTTTATAGGTAGATACAATTTTATCTGCTAGAGAAAATGGAATTTACTTCACAAATTTTTTGTAGGAACCCTTTTTTACATACACTCCTTCTCCCCCACCCTCCACCCCATCTGCCCTGAACTTTGAGGACTAATATAATTTCCCGTTTTCTACTACTTTGGCTGACTTTTCCCCCTCTGCTTTCCTGTTGTGTCCCATACCTTTTTGAGTGGAAATGTTCCTTGATCTCACTGAAGGCTGATAGAAAGAGCTTTTTAATGTTATGTGGGAACAGAGACTTAGGTATATATAAATCAGTACCCAGGTGCACTCATGTCGTGATAAAAGACTGTGTGATAGACATTCTAGAATTAACATGACCATAAAAACACAGGGATGACATGAACAAGGGAAGTACTTGATTTACTGTGTGGTTTGGTTTTTTCATATTGCTTTGCTTTTGCCTTTTCTACAATCTCATTGACTACAGAGTAAATAGACTCTTATTAAATTTCAAATAAAGGCTTCGATATATCGTCATAATAATCTTACCTGACTTATTAATGAGTGTGGGCAGGGGATCATATGACCTTTTTCTAGAAAATCAAGACGATCAAGACCTTCATTTTGATGTTACAGCATAACATGGCATCTCTACACTCAGTGTATACTGAATTGACCCAGTTTCTTAGGTAGTGTTTCTGTCAATTTACTGCTTGAAAATGGGGGAATATTCTTGTCACTAAATCCAAATTTTTGTGAATGAATGAAACGCCTGCTGTGTTTTAGCAGCTTGCATTTAACTAAGACACTTTTATTGATTATGTTGCTGCCTTGCATTCCTTATTTTCTACAGCTGTATAAACAATATTTGTATCTTTACGCTCACATCTGGCTATAATTTTTTGTGGGTCTTTAGCGTGTTGAGAGATATTATATGTTCAATGCACTTTTATATGGTGACTGAGCTTTATAGCCCATTACAGCTTCACTTGTCTTCCTGTGGGATTTAATGGGTACTAGAAAGCAGCGAGTCATCCTAGTCTGTAACTCTGGAGTTCAAGGCTTTTTTTTGTTTGTTTGTTTGTTTGTTTTGTTTTGTATTCAGTTCCAGCTTAATGGTTTCAAATGTAGACAAAAATGGTAAGCAAAGAATTTAGCAAATGCGGTGATATAACAGGCCTCCTGTGTTTTAGGTAGTGTTTCTCAGTGCAGGACTGGATTGATACTATTGTCTGCTGTTTTCTTCCACCATGGCCTCTGTTATTTCAGGGTGTAGTGCTTTCCTTGCTGTTTGTTTTTTCTTTAGACCCCTTATACTTACCTGGGACCTTTGTACGCAGGTTTCTTTGTGTGCCAAATGAACTTTTAGGTAATAGGTTTGGTCATGCTTCTTATTTTTCAAGTCCTGTTAAAATAAGTGGGATTAATTTCTTCATAACCTTGCAGCTGAGCAGATAGAGTATTTTGCTGAGCTTTAGTTGAAGTCAAGAAACATTTATTTGTAGTGTGAACCCTCCACTGCATTTTGTTACAGGGTGGAGTTTGCAGCATTGTAGGTGACTTACAACTCCCTAAATGTGGCAGTGCCAGAGTAACTCAAGTTAATCCTGAAATGCAGCTACATTGTCCTGTCAATGCTGGTAACAGTGCAATGATTACAGAACTGGTAGCTGGGAAATAATTAGGAAGAGGGCAATAGGGTTCATCCATACTCATCAGGTTTTGAGTATTTAACAGCTTCTGATACAGGGCTAGGCAGCAGAAGACTCCTCCTAAGTGTAGATCGATTCAAAGCCCTTGCTCATAAATTGGCTTTGGATGACCATTTGAGATGCTTTGTGTACTGTGGATGTTCTGTTATTTTAGCATTGAGTTACACAGTACAAGTCCTTTAGTGAATGTATTCACGGGTTTTTTTCTCTTTTGTTAGTTTTCTTAAAAACAAAACCCCACCCTGACAGAAGCCAAAACAAATTATCCCCACCCAAAACAAACAAAAAAAACCCAAACAAAAACCAAAACCACACCCAGCCAAACCTCTGTAACCTTATTAGTTTGGGTTATCTACCTGAAGATGACTGCAGAGAATTAAGCAATCACTGCAATACTCATCTCCTTAAGCTTTATTAGAAGTTAAAAAGTGGGGGAATGTTTAAAATGAGACACAGGTTGCACCTCTTACCTGTAATAAGAGTAGACCAGCTCATCATGCTTACACACTGCTAACCTGTCTTAAATACAGTTCTTTTTTTATTTCCATAGACATTTTTTTTCAGTATGAAAAAGCAGCCGGAGACACAAATCTACGGGTTAAGTTACATGGAAATAATTTGCTGACCTAGAGCAGCCCTTATGTCAAACAGCAAAGTCAAGTGATCAGTGCATTTTGTTCCTTTGTGCTATACCTGTTTTATGGGAGTAATTCTTATTTGCCCCATTTCTTACAAGAAGCTTATGACCTCTCTCCGTGCTTGTCCAATAAATACACCTGTTTTTTTCTATCATGACTTAACATCTGCAGCCTCAGATAGCAGGGTACATGGTTGCTTAATCTGCACCTGAAAGACTATTTGAATTCAGAGCTCTGTGTTGTCATTCAGAGCAGTAGAAACACTTGAAGGCTCCCACTTTCTAAATTTAATTACCAGACATTTGAGTGTAAATCCTGGCTTTTTCTAATGTATGAGGCAGGTTGTAGGTTGTATTTTGCTCATCCTTGTAAAATAAGGATAACATTTTGCTTCGGTTCATCATGTTTTAAAGCATTGCTTGTCATAGTCAAGATGCTCCATTATTGAAAGTGTAATAAAGATATTGCAATTTCTCTATTTGTAAAACTTTTTGCCAATTTCACCCTTCTTTGTGAGGAGTGAGGGTTTGTTTTTTTTAACCCTCACCCTGCAGCTTACTTCATATTTGAAAGGGAAAGAAAATTAAGGTAAAGAAGTATAAGATAGGTGGTACTTTAATCTAATACCCTTGAGGTACCTTTTGAATTCCTTGTTATAAAAATACTGGGAGTAGATACTGGTCTTATGTAGGTAGGACTTACTGTTTGTGAGTTTTAAACAGAATGTTCCTGGCTGTTGCAAGCCAAAAACTTGACACTGTTAATCAAAATGAATGGATCTATTTGTGTCATCCTCAGAAGAACAAGTTTTGCAGGTATGTAATGGATTTGGATTTTGTGCAAGCAAACATCTGAGAGATGGGAAGTTGAAAACAGCATAATCAGTGGTTTATCTAGAACTTTCAGTTTTGGAAGAACAGCTGTAGATGACGAGTGTCTGGTGCTTTCTGCAGCAGACTGTCCCATTGCTTTGATGGGATGCTTGCTGGAAATAAAACAAGCACAGCTAGATGTAAGAAATATTGAATCTGTAGCACCTATTCACGTCAGTAGTAGTGATGTACTTTTTCCAAGTTAGGAACTACACCTTTGCTACAAGCCTTAATTGCCTACAGTAATACTGTTGCTGTTTCCACCTTTTAAAATTTTGATGTTTGTGTCACTAGACCTATTAAATCTTAACATTTTTTTTACATCTTTATTGTGAATACAGAGTCAATGGCACTGTAGACCCTGCTTGCATCCCTCCCACAACTAGAAGCTTGTCTTTTCAACTATTACTTGTTGAAGCAACTGTAAACTCTAAATAGAAAGATAAGACCACTGGAACGAGCAGCAGTTGTGTTGGGGAAAACTCAATACAGAAATAAAACTACATGAACTATTTATTGGGCTTTCCCCACTTAGTTTGAGTTACAAAGGAAATGTTTGTAATCTAGTTTTGGGAAAAAAAAAAAAAAAAAAACACCCAAAAAAACCAAGGGAAGTTGTGATCAAACTCTACCCCACTGGTATAAACAGAGTAGAAATTGGTTACTTTGACTAAAGTTTTCTGGTCCTTTTGTTTGTCAGGAAAATAGTCCCGTGTGTATTTGAAGATAATTGTGTTGGACGCAGGTGCTGTGCTCCTTAGTGTTTAAATTGGGTCCTAATTAATGCCTGTGTCATTAGGCTGTTACTCAAAAGATGCACTTGGAAAATTTTTCTGCCAGCGTGAATATCTAGAAACTTTATGTCAATTTTTTTGGTCTAACACGCTTCTCTATGAAGTTAAAAGTAGGCACCACACTCAAGTTACTCTTCACTTTGATCTATACCTGCAGTTAGAATTTTTTTTTTTTTTTTTTGCTGCATTTCTGGTAACAATTTGGTTGGTTGGAAGGGCTGAAGAGAAGCGCTTCTAGGAATCTCTGACAGAAGAAGGAAGATAAACGGCTAGAACATCATCTCGCTTCTCTCAGCCTTGCTGAAACAACACAAAGCAGATTTCATTCTATCTGTTACAAACTTGATGTTTCTGCTTAAAACCAACATATTGTTAGAAAACGTGGTATGTGTAAAATCTGATGCAGAATGTAGTAGCAGTCAAGCATTTGTGGACAGGGCTGTTAACCTTTTTGAAGAATTTGAATGTAGACAGCAAGGAAACAGTCTGTAAGTGGACAACTACTACTGGTTGATGAGATAGCTTTTAAAAAAAAAAAAAAAAGTGTATTTACTGTAGGTCTTGGGCAAAGTGCTCATATTTACCAGTGTCCTCACTTATACATAAGAAAATAATTCATCTGCTTCTGTAATGATGTGGGGCAGTATATATTTTCAGAGCCTGTTAATGAAATAATAAATTCCTTGTTATTACTACTTGTATTTTAATGTTAGCATAGAGGAAAGTAAAGTTTGTACTGGAAGAAATGTTAACTGGAACAAATTATTACCAAGGGCAGGTGATGTCTATGACAAAGAACTTTACATTTTTTTAAAATAAAAGTAGTATTAGGAATGAAATATTCTTGTTTCAGAATACTTAAACATTTTGTGGTATGTAAAGACAGTTCACTTTCCATGGTTTGTTTGGTTTTTTTGAAGGAAATACATCTATTACCAAGTCAATCAGTTATGGGCAAAACACGTCACTGAAAATAAATAAAAAGAACATTGGAGATTTCATATGAAACTTGCATAACTGAGATAAGCATAATTTTTTGTGTTAATAGTCCTGTCATCAAAATCATCTGAGTTCATAGGTGAGCTGCATCAATCAGGCACCAAAACTATTTTGTTTCCCTAGTGTGAATTAATTATTATCTTATGTATCAGCAGTACTAAACTAGTTACAAGATTTAGTGTGACCATTTCAGATATTTTTTTATGGTCTGTATTCTCTTTTCACATAACTACTGATGCTCTGAAGGACACCTTCAACTTTTTTGTTAATTATAAATTTTCCATTGAATTCTTAATAAAGGTACAAGTCAGTAGACAAGCATTAGCTAACAGGTAGATTTTTAATACATCGTGGTAGTGAGGTCTCAATGTGCTTTTTTAAAGTAATCTCTGCTTAAGTGGCAGATCATGGAAGTTAGTAACTGCGATGTCTTTGTTCAGCTGAGGCTAAATTTAGAGGGCAGAAATACTGTTCAGTAGGACTCAAAGTGAATCTAAATTTTATAAAAACGTCACATCCCAATGTCTAAGTCAGGAGAGTAAACCTGGGGAATTTAGTTTATAAAATGTTGGGATTTTATTTTTAAAGTTGGCTATTTCCAGATCGTTAAGGAGCTCTAAAGATAGTAGGCTGCTTCATGGAGCGGTAGAGCCCCAGCTGAGAAAAGATGAAAACGGGAAATAATGCTGCTTTTACATGGGCTGTTGCTGAAAAATCCAGTTCTTAAGAACACCCTTATGTTTCTCTTAAAGCTCACAGGTGAAACGTAGAGTTTTGAAGAATGTTTCTTTTCAGCTAGCAGTAACTGATTAATACCGGCCTGAGCCTGAATATGAATCCTCAAGAATAGTGATAGCCTTTTTGCATGAGAGAAGCCGCTCCGGAAGGCTTACCTCCAAATCAGAACACATACAATGTGTGTACTGCAGGGCTTTTACTTGATGGTACGGTACTTGGTAGAAGTACTCATTCTTGCTTTGATTGTAATTGGAAACTGAGATTTATGATTATATATACATTTACACAGACAGGCTCTTTTTTATTTATTTTTCTAGCACCTTATTTTAAAATGTGTTGGTTTAGGAGTTGGATCATTTTCTTTATACTTAGATTTCACTGCTTGAGAGAGGTATGGTACAGATGTCTGCAGGGGGGAGGGAATTGGAGGCTATGAATTAAAACCTGGTTGAGGACAATGTGAAAACATCAGTGCTCGTTACTGACTCTCTTGAAGCTGAATGTATGAATTATTCTGGGGGGTGTGATGGAAGAGTAAGAGGGCAATTGGGAGAGTTACCTCAGCAGCAGCAAGGAATCAATATACTCCACATGTGTCGTGAGAAAGTTTCTTAGCTTTGGAAAGACAGAAATGAAACAAGTTATTTGTCACAGGAGTTTTCGTCATCACCTGATAGGGGTGCAACGTGCTCCATACACTTGCCTTAAAGTTTAATTCTAGATGAAAGGAATGGCCGGAGTAGTTTTGTTTCTGCGTTCAGGCTGAAACAGCTGTGATGTCTTCCAGTTCTGCTGAAAGGAAAAGAATACTAGATTAGTCTGCTTTGCAGTTCTTGGTAAAGTTTTTCTGTTGCCAAAATCTGGACTGCTGTGGACTAAAAATAATGGAAATAAGGAGAAACAAAATACAGGGAAATAAGATGATGTTTAAATGCTGTAAATGAACTCTGTTGTCTTAGGATTTCTTTCTACTAATATAATATGAGGATGTATCGCTGAGATAAAGAAAGTGCATTAAGTTGACTTTATTAGAGAGGGCAAAACATTTATAATATTTCTCAGCTACTGCTGGCAGTGACTGGCGGAGGAGGGGAAATGAAATTGCTATTATAGATGGCCTATAGGTATTGTGCTAGTCTGATTTCTCGGGAGACTTGACTGTTGCAGTCATGCTGCTGGTCTGTCTTCCTTTTACTTGACAGGGAAACAATCTTAAAAATAATTTAGTTCCTTAAAAGTTTGATGTAATTATTTTTGTGATTAAGTGGGTAAAAGAGAGGCGTAAAGGAAAGGTTCAGTACCTCTTCTCCCTTCATTCTGCTAGCCAGTCAGCCTGTGTAGTGTGGGAAGAGCCATGCCCTTTGCTGCTCTTTGCCAAAACACTAGTTGGGCGATGTAGAAGGCATCAAAGGATACTGGGATGGGGAGGGGAGACCTGGAGGGGGCATACTGGGTGGGAGTTACTGTGGGATAGAAGAATTGGGCTAATTGTCAGATGGAATTAAGATGTTTAGCTGTTTCTTTACGAGAATCAGATAGCTTCACCATTTACTGAACATCCTTTTACCACTGTGCTGGTCATGTTAAACAAATCATAGTAGTGAGAGTGTAAAATATTTGTGTGTGATAACAGGATTGAAAAATTATTTCCCTGAAACTAGTAGTCTGAAGAGCCAGTGTTTTGAGCATCTCTCTCTCACATCACTAGCTGCTTTATTTCCATGCCTGATTCACTATTAGATTAAATTATTGTTTTTCAGAAAAGCACCTTTCTGTTTAATTTTCTTCATCTGTGAAATTCACCTCCCAGTGGGTTCTGAATTCTCAGTGGTTTGGGAATTTAGAAATATATTATGTATTCAACTTGATTAAAAAAAAACCCCAACCTTTTGCACAGTTGTCCAAAAAAGTACAGTGCTCCATCAAGAAAATGAAGAAAAATCTGCTGTCATAACTTTTCCGAATTGAAGAAGAACTTCAGTAATAATTATTGTCTAAGTGTCAAAATGGAACTTGTTACTCGTTTCTCCACACTTCTACGCTAAAATACCCACTTCTTTTTAAACCAGTGGGTGGCATTTTTGAGAGGCACAGGCAGGAGAGGAATATACTGTGACTTTTTAGGCAGAAAGTTTAGTGAATGTAAGAGACAAATGTATTTTATATTTTTATTAGTGGACAAAATAAGGACTCTGAGGAGATAAACTACTGATAACAGCGTTATCTGGCCCCATTCTTATCTCCCTGAATCAAACTGGTTTCTCAGTGCAAAGCGATCAGTTCTCTCTCCATAGCTGAGTTTGTTTGCCATAGTGTGCACATCGTTTCTAAGTGAGGGTGAGGAAGGAAGCTGGGAAGTAAGAAAAATGCTACATATGTTTTAAAACAATCACAGGAGTTACCGTAGATGTGCACCAGAGGGCTGGAATGTTAATCAATATTATGTGATTTAGCACAAGTCCCGAAGTCTTTAAGGCTACTCTGTGAGTCTTTGGTTCAGGTGCAGGCCAGTGTTAATTAATAGATAGAAATCAGTGTAAAATTAAGCCTCTGATCTGCCTGCAAGTTAAATGTTTCCCTCTGTTTTGGGTGTTGTTTATTCTCCCCGCGATGCATCCCAAGCAGACTTTTGTATGCTACTCCATCTTGGAGGTCCCATAAACCAGCTGTGGAGATCCCGTTTTGCCATCAGCACATGCAGTGGTTTTTAAGCGCTGCTGCATGCAGAGTTTGGGGAAGGAATAGTGGCTGCATTGTTATTACATTGCAATAGGGAGAGAATTGAGTTTTGAAAGACACAGAATTGTCAGTTGGAGGTAAGCGTTTGAGCTTTGAGTTCCACTTGTCGAAAGATACTCATTTTGACTCACTTTTGAAAATGGCACATTAACAACATGTCAAAAAATAGCAATAAAATAGTATGAAGAAGTCTGGAGAAGGAATATTTACATCTAACTGTAGTAGAGGTCAATTAGCTACTTACTTTGCTCTAGTTCCTCAAATGTAAGTTCTCATTAGGGTCTTTCCGATCCTAATTATGTATTTATTTTCATCCTTTGGTTTATTTTTTAAGTCAGTAGCACTCAGATAAGGTTTGTTTTACTCTGGCCCAAATACTTAATTTATCCAGAGCAAATAGAGGGACAACATTGTTTGTTTGTTCCAGAGTTATGTCTGTAAACAAGTTCTGGGATTTTATGTGGAGCACTGAGCTCCTTATGACTTCCTTAAAAACAAGCCTCAGAGCTGTTCTAGTCTCAATAAATTTGAGCCCTTTGATCGTGTAGACAGTAGAAGGCAGAAGACTGAGCAGACGGTATAACTCCCAAATGTTATACTTGGCAGTGTTTCAAACACACAAAGTTCAATGTAATTTATTTCTAGGTTGCTAGTAACTACCAGAGTAGGAGGAATGATTCTGCAAGGGCAGGATGCAGGAAATCAGTCGTTTCCTGCGTCACATCCTAATTCACTATTTGTAGTCTGTCCCATCATTTTATTTTGTCTTTGCTGTTGCTTACTCTGCTTTCTTCTCAAACCACGGGCTCCAAGAAAACATTCATACAGAATCTCCTCTTCTGTCCCTTCCCTCCACCTCGTCTTTGCTGTCCTACACATCAAGACTCAACAGTGAAGCTGAATCTGGTGCTATTCATTGCCTCAGAGTATCAAGGTGAAACCTGGTATATTCTAGATGTATTCTAGAGACACCGTAGAAGTTCCTGTTTTAAGTTACCTGTTTCACGGTGGAGATAATTGACAGCTGTCAGCCATAGTGAGCTGTAGTCAAAAGGTGGTGGCTCACTTATAAAGCCAGTATATTTGATAGATAAAATAAGTGAGCTGTGCCATCATTGTACCAACTGTATTCTGGAGATTGGCCTCCCAGCCGCTGATAATCATTTAGCATCCTGAAAAAAATCAGGTTTAGTTAAACAGATATTTAATGGGTAGCTTTCAGCCATATGTTTTCAGTCTTTTGCTTGTTTATGTTTTCATAATAAGCAGACAGATGCTACATGGGTGCCAGTAAATCATGTTTTTCTCCTTTTCCCATTTTCTGCCTTCTGCCCTAGGAAAACTTGTTTTTGTTCTTGGTGGTGATTTTTGTTGCTGCTGCTATTTTTTAAACCAGTGGTACATTAAACAACCTTTAGTTGTAAATGATTTAGGTCTAGAATCTGTACCACTGTCATTAGTGTTGTGTACACTGAGTGTTAAGCAAAACAATTTAGCATGCCATCTTGAAAGCCAGATATTTCTTGCGCTTGCTGTCAGACATTATACAGCGAATCAAGTGCCATTTCTAATGGAGAAACCCATCATTTGGCATAGGATGCAACCTCTGTAGAAGGAATTAAATTCTGTCTGCGTGTATATCTATTAATTTGCTTTCTGGACCAAAACACGATTCCTGTGCTTAGCTGTGGCATTATCTGAACATGTAGGAGTGGAAAGTCCCTATTTATAATACACTTATCTGTGGAAGGAATCAGGCGTTCTTCCTTGGCAGTGTAATCTCAAAGCCTTTTTATCCTAAGGCTGAAGGATTGTGGAACAAAGCACAGTGATGCAGGTAACAAACCCAAAGCAGAAAGTACTCACTACACACTGGTTTAGTTCTGAGGGACCTGCATGAACTTTTTCAGACCTGTTCCTCTCAAGGACTAATAATTCCTGATTTACTGGATATCTTGTTGTTCCACTGTGCTGTCTTCAAACACAGACAGCAGCAAGAAATTTAATGTAGCAAGGCTATCCTCCAGAAAGTAATCTTTATACCACTACTTTGTTTTCCTGGGTGACTCCTCACCTGTAATTTATATGGATTGTCAATGCATTCTCTTGCTGCAATGCCTATAAGAGAAAGTCATCCTAATGCCATTGAAAATGTAGTGGGTTGTTTCTTCTACAGCCCTTTTGTATCCATCTTCTCAGCATTTCTACAAAGAAGCACCTTGAAACTGTTTTTTTTATTGCCCCCTGGCTGATAAGTGTCTTCTGCTTTATGCAGAGAGAAGAATCCAGGCCAGTCTTGTGGAACACTGAGATCTTCCTTTATTCCCAACCCACACTCTGGTAGAACTGTTACACTTAGTGCTAATCCTTGAGTCCTGGAGGGGTGCTGCTTTATTAGCAGGCTAATTAGTGTTACTAAGATTGGACTCCAAAGGATTATGCAACTGCTTCCAAGCCAGGTAGTTGAACATTTTCGTTTTGATGTATATGCAAAACTTTGAATGATTGTTAGCTTTCCCCCCCCAATCTTACAGTTCAAGATAGAGAAGCTTCCTGTCACCATCCTGAGTTGGAGCATCACATTTATTCTATTCCTGTCCTTCATGCTATACATATGCATGTACAACTTGGCAGAGACCCTAGCCCCAAATCCTTGAAGCCTTGCTGGATAGCAGCTGCTGTAGTCATTGGAAAATTAATGTTCTTTTCATGCAACATGATCAGAAAAATTGTACGCAGTCAATAGCAGCTGTAGGTTTTAGCTTTATTATTCTGGTAAGTGGTAAGCAATAATTCTTAGGCTTCTGAAGGTAATTCCATATGTGGGCTGTAGTAGAATTATCTTGAACTTCAATTTTGGTGTTACCTGTGAGTATTCATTGTCTTTTGGTGTCTGAATAGCTAACATACAGTTAGATAACAACTAGAAGAACAGGGGAGTCTACAGAGGGTACTCTTAAAACACCAGAAGTAATGAAGGCTGAGGAGTATAATCTAGGTTTTAGCAATCTTCAGTTATAAAATGCTGAGCACAAACTCCAGATTTGCATTTTCCAATGTAATTGATAAAGACTGAGAACTTAAATATGTATTTGTTAATGTAAGAATTGTATTTTATAGTTTAAGATTTAGAGACAGTTTATTTTCCGCATGTGAGCCATTGCCCAAGTTTCAGTAGGAGAATTTTGCTGGAAAATACTGAATTTCATTACAGCTCCAATAAAAACAAAACTATCGGTGCAAAACGTAGGTGAACTGTTGTGAGGGGTAGCAGGCAGGCCCTCTGGGTTACAGTGGGAGGGAGGGATGCTGTACAGTTCTGACGACTGCGAATTTCAAACTTGCACTAAAATAATTTCTGCAGGAGACGAGTTCTACACAGCCCGCGAAATGTTTGGTGGGAGAAAACCTTTCTGTTCTGCTGCTGCATACATACTTCTTTGTTAAAGCACGTTGCCCACTTTTTCATAGTATGTGTGTGTTTAACAATACTTTTTCTTCCGCTCTTTGAGTACCTGGCATGCTTTAATGCTGTGTCACACAGCTTTTGCCATGTTTGCACAATGAACTTTCTCCCCCAAAGTTCAGTTGATCTGGAAACATAAAGAAACACAGCCTACGCAGATAGGACTGATTGTGGGGAGGAGTTCTTTTGCTGGTTTCACTTGGTCTTGTTTTCTCAAGGAATTTGAAGCAACTCACCAGCGGAATGCGACAGATATAATTATTTTGCAATTTGGACATCAAGTCAGATAAAACCCACGTACTTTCCTGCTTTCCTGAGGTATTGTGAGGAAAAGCAACATGTCAAAAGGTTTTAAGTTCTTATTTTAACCTGTACAAACGGAAATAGAGCCTGAGTTTTTTCTCTGGAACCTTTGATACAAATTTAAAGCAGTACCAAGTTTTGAGAGTGGATTTTGTATGAGTAGGAGAGAAATTTGGAGTGTCTGTTATACAAAAAAAAAAAAAAAAAAACCAAGGTAATATACCTGGTGAAAATGCACCTAAGTGACTTGCATACTGACATAAAAGAAGCACATGGCAAAACAGGGAATTGATTTGCTACTTCATATAATTCCATTCTTTTTTCGATACTGTGGAAATCCAAGTAACTATTTTAGGACATACAGTAAAGGAACTGATGAAGAAGTATCTGTCTTTAGGTATTTTATTAGTGCCTGCTGATTAGTCAGAAATCTCAGACATTAGAGTCTTTCTCAAGAATATCTGAAATGCTGTACTTTGCTGACAGTGATTCTTCCCTCTGTTCCCCTCCATTCCAAAATTACACATTTAATTGGATGAAAATTGAAAGAATGAAAGCATTTTTTACTTTATTTGCTTTTTTCCTCTGTAACTTGTCCACTGAATTATTATTTCATTTGTAAATACATTAGTAATAAATTACTTGAGCAACATTTAACTTACTATGTTCTCCTGATGACCTGATCTTCCAAGGTAACTTCATCCACAGCTGGATAGAAATACAGACATAAAAACAGAAAACCCCACAGGTACTCTTGGAGCTACTATGTAAGGCAGGATAATAATTTTAAAGACCTTTTTAATGAAGTACAAGCTTGAATGGATGAAAGATGCTTTAAAAACCTGAGACATTTTAGATAGAAATGATTGCTAACCTCTGATACATGTTTTCTTTTATCAGTTCACAGAAGAGTGTGCATTAGCGGGGTTATTGCAAGCTCTAGGCTTTTGGGAGGAAAATAGTTCATAATGGGAAAGCAAACCTCTGGAAAATTAGTCTTTCCATGTTCTTTTAATGTTGTTTACTTGTTCTATGTTCTGCTTTCTCTAGAATTTTCTTCTCTCGTTGCTCGTAATTTCTGCCGTGACAATCTCTTCTTACACCCTTTTTATTATAAAATAAAACTACCTATTTGAGCCATTCAGATTTGGGTAAAAAATGCAAAAAAAAAAAAAAAAATAGGGTAGGTGTGCCGAATTTGCTGTCTGAAATCAGTTGTTTGATAAGCGACATTTATGTTGTGATTTTTTTCTTGTAGTTACTCTGTACTGTATTGCTTTATGCAAAATTTTCTCATCATAATATTTGAAATTAGGGCTAGAGGGCACTATTTATTAAAATGACAGAACATGTCTCTATGTGCATTGTTAGGAAATTAAGTTTCTTCTCCTTCCTTGTTGGCTGTAGAAGGGGTGTGGTTGTTTGCTTGCTTCATGCATAGTAGAGTTTTCATTGAAGGTATTCCCACAATATTCCCCATGCCTAGCTGTCCCATGAGGGGTAGTTTCAAGAAGTAAGTCGGAATATCTACTCTGCTATGTAGTTCTCCCTCTCCAATGTTACCTTTCTCACGTTCCCATCCCCATCGATGACCATTGCATTTGGATTATACATTTCACACTCAAGAAAGGGGAGAAAAACAAAATTACTGTGCATTATATTAACAATTTGTCTTACAGAGATAATTATTTCTCATTAGTCACTTAAACTATAGTTTTAATTCTCAAGTGGCACTAAGCACTTTCACCTACCATTGAAGCTAATCGGGCCATTAGAGTGTATGCACATTGGATGACCCCCTCACATTTCTTGGCTTATTTTGAGACCCATTCTTTAAAAATCTCTGTAAGAAATAGCCGCGTACTCCTCAGGTAAGGCTGTTCTGAAATTGCAAGGTAGTTGTCCTTCACAGCTGTTTCTTCAGATTGGATAGGAGTAATTTATGAACTGGGAAAATAAAAGGCATAAATTATTAATGATAAAATTAGTATTAAGAGCTTGTTCAAAATGTCCAAGAGCAGTTTTGCACAGATAGACCTGCACTTATTAGTCATTTAAGATTACTTGAATAAGGTCAACCGCCTGGGCTCACCTGTAGCAAAAAGTTGTATCTGTATCACTTTTATTTGCTTTAATTCACTTTTTCTAAAAGACCATTAAAATTTTTCATTGGTAGATTGCTTTAAAATTGAAGCCTGATACCCTTTAATTCGGATTTCCTTTGGATCATTTGTGAATAGGTGGAACTTCAAGAAGCTATCTCTAAGCTTGCCACCATTTATTTTTTTTATTTGTGTTTTCACAACTGTTCTTTATCCCTTGTAAATGTGTCTGTAGAGTATGAACTCGAACATTTGTTTGAGCACAATTGCTCAGAATTGTTCTGAAGTGACTGATTAGTTGTCATCAGATCTCCAAAACTTCATTCTGTCAGCCAAAATTTGAAACGTAAGAATTTAGTGTAATTTAAGCCTCTCTTGGAAGTGTGTAGTTCTGAGATTATTATAATGGATAAATTTTCAACCAGATAAAAATGCTGCAACAGATAATAAAACACAAGGAGACCAAATTTAGCCTCAAGCAGGCATCTTTCCTTCGAGCTGCTCCTATCTGCCATCTGGAAATGCTTTAAATTATGCATTGTCCCACAAAGATTCTCTAATTAAATCAGTTTTTAAATAATAACCTATTTTATAAATTAATATTCATCACTGTGGACCTTTTGTGATAGAATGGAAGTAAATGTAAACTAAGTAAGCCTAGTAGTACTCCTGATAATTAAAGTTACAAGTTTATTAACCTGTTTTCTTTAACTTTCCCAAACATTAACCAACTTTTTGCCAACACAATCTTCAAGAATTAAACTAAGGACCAGTGTAATGAGACAATCTTAAAAAATGACCATTTCTTTGAGATGGTGTAATTCATGTTCTTTCGCAAACTATTATGGAATGGGGAAATCCTTCTTTCTGTCAGGGGCATGTGCATTTCGATATACAAATGAAAACCAACCAGAATTTAATGCTATTACAAGCCTTTGGAAAAATCTTACTTTTAATATACTTTTAATACCTGTTAGGGCAGAGCCAGGGGAGGGCCATGGAAATGTGATCAGAGGGCTGGAGCTCCTCTCCTATGTGGACAGGCTGGGAGAGTTATGGTTGTTTAACCTGAAGAAGAGAAGGCTCTGGGGAGACCTCATAGCAGCCTTCCAGTACCTAAAGGGAGCCTACAGGAGAGATGGGGACAAACCTTTTAGCAGGGCCTGTTGGAATAGGACAAGGGGTAATAGTTTTAAACTAAAAGAGGGCAAATTTAGACTAGATATAAGGAAGAAATTTTTTATGATGAGTGTGGTGAAACACTGGAGCAGGTTGCTTAGAGAGGTGGTAGATGCCGTGTCCCTGGAAATATTCAATTTCAAGTTGGATGGGGCTCTGACCAACTCGATCTAGTTGAAGATGTCCCTCCTCATTTCAGGGGGGTTGGACTAGAACCTTTAAAGGTCCCTTCTAACCGAAACTATTTTATGATGATATGCTCAGAGATTTCTTAAAACATTACTAATTTCCTTGAAGCGCTGCTCTGCCAGAGCTTGAGGTAAAGACGACTTCTGCAATTGCAACTGAATACAGTTCTCTGGACTGACCATGGGCCAAGCATCTGACATGACAAGAGAACTTCTTCCATGGGTGGGTTGTCCATGGTTCCCATGAGTAATGGGGAGGTGGAAGCTGATGGGTTTGAATTCAGAACTTGGACAAATGCCCATGTAATTTGGCACCAGAGGCTACAGAGGTTAAGAAGAGATCCAGGACTAGACATTAGAGTAAAGAAAACAATAGGAGATCAGCTGGCTGAGGAGAAAGGGAGTGACTGGCCAGGAAAGCATAACATCGTGTAGGAATAAAATGGGAGAAGTCGGAGTTCTTTTGGACTAAAAGGATGGAAGCAAAAACCACTGTGAGGTGATAGAGACATATGGACAGTGTAGGACTGGGGAGAAATAAGTGGAACTGGAACCAGTTGCAGCCTGGGATTGGAGAGGGAGGAACTCTGATATGGAGACAGCAAGGATAAGAATGGTAACAGTTAGACAAAAACCAGTTGTGAGCATTTTCATTGGATGTCAATACAGGGCATGATGGGAGTCTAAGTGGCATTGAACAGCCTTGCTGGACAAAGAGATTGGTTCAAGGAATGGAGATGGAAACCAGAAGTTAAGACTGGGATGAATGATATTTGAGACCCGGGTTTAGGCTGGGAGAAGCTAGACAAGGAAACTGCATTTTTGAGGAACGGGAAGAATAGTTTGTGACCATTGTGAAGGATTTCACATTTCTGATAATCACCCTTCAGATGGACAATGTCCTGGGAAAATGTCTTGTTCCTATTTACTGCTGTTGCACACAGGAATTTATGCTTTGAAGATCTGCAGTATATTCCTGTCTGCACCACAGCATCACAGCTGATTTAGGTAGAGAAAGTCACTTAATCAAGCTATCCCCAGATGGTCACTAATTTAATTTGTGGGTTTCAAACTTCTGAGTTGATTGCTTCCTGTTGCTTCATTTGCAGACAAGTTGAGCAGCATCTAATATTGTAGCTGAATTTTTAAATGCAGCACAAAATTTAACTGTGCTCATCTGTTTTCCAGGGTGATAGTGAGGCTTATCTGACTCCTCCAAGTCTAATTGTCTGTCTGTCTTGCAGAAGAATACCCAGACTGGGTAAGGCATTAGACTGTAACATGATGGAGTCTATAAAAAAATACTGTGTTTCTGAACTTCAGCATCTAGTTATCAGGATATCACATGTTATTTGCCTTTGTCTGAGCCTTTGAAGATTTCCAATGGTTTCTGTGCTGTTGGACACAGAGCTTGAGAAGCCTTTGCTCTGGGACACAGTCCCATGTCTGCACCTGATACGGGAAGGCTGGAACAGACCTAAAATGCCAGATATCTCAGTTCTAAATACATTGTCTGTACAGGCCATGCATGCTGATGTGTGCACATGCCCTCAACATCTTAAAAGCCTCTGAAGGCTTTTGGGTTTTATTTTACTTTATTGAGAGTATTAACTCTACCTTACGTTTCTCTCTGTACCTAACAAGGGTACAGATTTGTGTTTTCTGAAAACCTTTTATTCTTGCTTTGGAGTCACACTTTGGTTTCTTTTGCTCTGCTATATATTTTCTGCCATGCAGTATTTTGATGTATGCTGTAGCCTTAGTGATCAGATAAGGGTTCAAAATCATACTAATGTTGTAAAGGAAAAGCAGATCCATGAAATTTGAAGTTGTTTTAGCTGTTGCACATCTCTACAGTAATTGCAGAAACTCTATGTTAAAATCTATTTCAGCTGGAAGGGGAAATATCTTCTGCAGAGCACAGACAGTTTGCCCTGCCCACATTTTTGTTATTCATGATGGTTATAGTGTGTAATCAAAATTTATTTGGCTTTTTTGTCACGCTTATTTGATAAAGAATTACTATTAATCTATGTGCAGAATCCATGTGTTGTTAGTGTTGCTTTCTTAAAATGGCTATATTCTACACTGTCAAGTAATGGAAACTGTGGTAATCAGTGGGATTCTAATGAGCAAAATAAGTTCTTCTAATTATCTCATAAACTCACTTTTATGATGAAGTATTGTGATTATTGCTTTAAAGTAGCATTATCTTAGACCACTGAAAAAATTGAAGAGACTTTAATTCCGTATGTCAGGTTGCCTATATATCCCAAGAGTGAGGTTCTCCATAGGTAGCAAGCAATGCAAATTATGCTCAGTGTAGCAAAAGAAAACATCATACTTCTGCCTGTCCTTGACTGAAGTAGCTTGAATCTTGCCTCATGTACCCAAGGGTAATTTGAAGTATATCTTAAATCAACATAATGAAAATTAAATAGAAATTCTCTGTGAGGATTTCCACAGTTAGAAGAGTCAACAATATGGGTAAATTGTTACTTGGTTGTATAGTATACAGCAACAATATCAGAAATAATACCTAGATATCCCCATTCCCATTCCTCTGCTATAATTAAGTCACACTCTCAACATACACTCTGAAGAAAATTGTTGTAGGTACATGTGCATGCTATGACAATAAAATAATCAAGTCTCTACATGCAATGAGTATCCTTGATAATGAGTACTTGATACTTGTGTTCCAGCAGTCTGGGACTACTTAGGTAATGCCAGGACTATATTGGCAGCCTTAAAAATATAGAAGCAAACCGTTTGAGAAGTGACTACTGATTTTAAATAGAATCAGACTGTGAAAAGCAGCCCTTTGGAAAGTTCCTCAAAACTGCTAAGTCACTGACTTGAAAATCAACCCTCTGTTGAACTTGCATACCAGTCATGAAAACTAGACATTTCCAATAATTTCTAGAATGGTTTTAAGAGTGTCATGGAAAATGAGGTGCCTGGATCAGGTGAATAATATTTCTACTTGTGAGGGAGGATAGTCATAGACATCTAATCTGTAGTTGCAGATCTCATAGGCTTTGGATTACCAAAATTGTATTAAAATTGCATTTTATAGTTTATACTGCATCAATAATATAATGAACTATAAAACTTTATATAATTTTTTATCTACTGAGTTTTATAGTGAAAACCTTGAGCAAACCTTCCCAGAGGTTTCTATTTCTAAGAAGGCACAAGGAACAAATTTTCACTCCCTGAGAGTGTGCATTGTTTCAAAGGTCTTAGTGAGAGGAAGAAGACTTTTATATTGGAGACCGAATTTATGAGAACATTTTCCTTAGTGAGGTAAAGGAACCTACAGTCAGTAATATTGATCAAGTTGATATTCACTAGTCAGCAAGTCCCAGGCAAAATTTATATGGAAAATGCCAGATGTCAGAAATGTGATGTTACTATGGAAATGATTTATTATCAGCTAAAGGGAATTTTAAAGTAGTCAAGCAACTGGCAATCTAATTTAAAGCACATTTCATGTTTTGGAGTGAAGTTTTGAGAGAATATAGCTGCTAAGTGTGATGTGTGTATATTTGTCTTGCACTATACTTTGAAAGGATGCTGATTTGTTGCTTCACGTTCTTCATTGACAGAGAACGAACTTGGTCAGGATTCAGCTGATACAACCATCATTTACAGGAATTATCTGCTGGAATGATTTTATAGTTAATCTGTTTTCAACAGGTTTGGGCTTTTTTACTGTTTTGGTTCTGCTTACAGTTCTGCTTGTCCTGTTGTGTTCAGCAGTACATCTTTCACATCAGAGCCCAGGCCTCCTGGCTTCAAGCTTGCTCAAAGCCCACGTTGCCCAGTGCTCAATCTCTTGCCATTCTGTTTTCTGAAAATAGCGATTCTGGTTATCTAGTGTTTTACTAAGCAATTAAGCTCATTTTTATCTCTGACATTAAAATCTATTCCCTAAAATAATAGCCAGAAGTATATCTCTGCAATCTGGGCTAAAATGAATAGTGAAAAGGACAAGAAGTATTCTGTTGTCTTTTTACATGCTGGCAAAGGCTCTTTGCACAATATCAATTAGTGCACAACATCAGCTCACTGAGGCCTCTGAATACTGCTGTAATATTAGATATGAAACAGTAAAGTATTTATGGCCTTTGGGTAGTACTGTAAGGATATAGTATCAGGATACAGCCCTTCATTTCTGCAGCCACGTCTTGAAATCATTTGCACCAGAGAGAATGTTTTGGGCAAGTGTGAGCAAGTGACGATTTTCCTAGGACCACAGGACTTGCAGTTGTAAGATTTTTGAGTCATGTGTATCATGCTACTTTTGGTACCTGTGTACCATCACCAAGTGTTTACAGCTTTGCTGACTAGGCATCTGTAATGTCAGTGTTTAGTATCTTGTAAGATCTTGAAGTGTATGTAATATTTAATTTTTAAAAATAAATGATATCACAGAATCACGGAATTGTCAGAGTTGGACGGGACCTCTAGAGATCACCTGGTCCATCTCGCCTGCTAAAACAGGATTGCCCAGAGCACATTACTCAGGACTGCATGTCAAGGGATTGATGATCCTGATTCAGAGACCCTTTTCTCTCTTTTTCTATGTAAAGATTTAGTTATTATTTGTAATTATGCATTACCTTTCGTGAAGGATTTAAGATTTCTTGTGGTTCTCTTACTGCCCTTGGTAAAAGGCCACACTGCTGCTAATAGTCACAAACTTTGTTTTTATGTGTGTTGGACCTTATCCAATAATCTTGATCATGCGCCAGGTATTTAACATTTGTACTACTGTATTGGGTTCTACTACTAAAAGGTCTTTTCACTGGCCTTCATTTTTACTCCATGCTGCTAACAATATATAAAAAGTTTAAAAGTTATGTTTAGACCTTATATATAGTAAGATTGTTATGTTTTATGGACATTTGCACAGTGGTTTTATGCTTGCTGGAACTTTCAAGTGTTTATATTTGACACTTTTACAGTATGATATAGATTGTTTTCCATGTTGTAGGTTAACCATTTCTTGCTATTTCCAGCCATTCCTGGGCTGCAGCAAAACCTACAGCTGCAGTGGAAAACATCTGTATTTGATGTATTGTCAATTCCAGTGTATTTATATGAAGTGAAGCTTTACCTGCTAATGCTTATTCTCTTCTGCTCTCCAAAGATACGTGTTTCCAAGTTTTTGAAGTGTAAATATTCTTGGAAATGGAATAAGTGTTCTAATTTTATACAAGCTGGCATTCTTCTCCATTATGTCTCGTGTGAGAACTAACAGTATTCTGGTGGTGCCTGGTTAGGTGGTATTCGGGGTTTTTTTAACTTTTTCTTCTGTAGGACCTGAAAGTAACTTATTTGACATTGGTATTTTTGTCCTCCTGTACTCAGGGAGTGATAGTAGAGTATGCCTATTGATTATGCTTATTACAGTTTCTAAGAATAATCCTATTCTACTAGTCACATGGAGAGAAGCAAGTAGTTGTGTTAACTAGCATTGTCTTCCCTGTTTATGTACTTACCATTCCAAGCAAAAAAATCCCATGGCTATGCTTCTGAAGTAAGATGCGGAGAAAATGCTAGAGCTGATGCCTCTGCCACCAGAATATTCAGTTCTCTGTCTCACTCATTAAAGGATATTTACTTATCTAACTCACTCTCTTTAGAAAATGTCAAGTAGTAGGGATGGTATTAGCAAAAGAGTCTCATGTTGAATTCTCTGTGTTACAGGAGTACAAACGCAAGCTGGCCAGAGTGTCCCAAGTACGGAAAGAACTCAGGTCACGCATCCAGAACCTGCCTGATCTCTCTCGACTTCCCAACGTCACGGGCAGCCACGTACACCTACCATTTGCAGGAGACATCTACAGTGATGATTGATTACAAGAACATCCTTCCATAACCTCTACTTTTCTGTGAAATGAGGGGTAGGTCAGACTGATTGGTACTCTTGTAGTATTATTTTTGTATATTGTTGGAGAGTGTCAGTAAAAATACTCTAATAATTTATAAAAAATGGTTTAAAAAGTTGATTTGTTTACTATTTTATTGGCGAGTGAACATAAGGGTACATTTATAAAGGTGGCATCTGTGTCTATTACATTGAAGAATGGATAATTATCTTATCTTTTGTAAAGATTTTAGTTGGGTGCCCGGTAAAAAAACATGCTAAGATTTTTCTTATGTACCCTATATTTAATGTAAGTCAACGTATAATCAGCACATACTTCTAAACCGAGACGTTTCAATTGCTAGTGAGGGAGTGAAATGTGGAAATCTCAAGCTTACGTTTGCAAGAAGGTTGATGTAATTTAATGCAAAGTTAAAAGTGATCTTACTGTCCATTATATTTAAATTACCCACTCCCAAAACAAGTCAGGTGGGTTTTTTTGAAGTAAATGTTAGCAACCAATTTTGTATTGGAAAATATAAATCGTGTTACACTGAACAGATTTTTAAATGACTCAAAATATTGCAGTATCTTAGTATAATTTAAAATTCAATGAAAGAAACTATACAATCGACCAGTTTAATTATGTTTCAAAATTGTAACGTACTTTTTACAGCTGCTTAGTTTCTAAATTGAGAGACCATTCATATGTACTCTAATCCCTTTCTGGAACATGTGTCTCCATCTAAAAAGGTTAATCCCAGAAATGTGAAGCCATTTTACAGCTTTAATTAAATTCAAAGGTCATTCTCTAAACTGTCCCAGTTGTTAAATGTCCATTATTAAAATTTGACAATGCTATGTGCCATCCATCCACGCAGCAACACGGTGATACAGCCGTTCTGTACATCTTCTACTGAGAGACCCCCGGAGGCCAACATGAGCTTCCAGCCCCCCAACTCCTCCCGCTCCAGCAAACATTTCTAGATCTTGATTGGCTTTTCTCACAGAGTAAGAGGAGACAGGTCAGCCCTGTGCATAAGTGAAACTGTGGAAAATGACTGCCAAGTGTCTGTTTTTAAAAGAAAAGTCCTTTGCAAGGCACAAATGTGGTATGTGTCTACAGGTAGCTGAATTTGTGAAAATTCTTTGTTACTGTACTATACACCAGCTTTTAAGTTCACTTTAAAACTTAAAGATACAGACAGGCATCTAACAGATTGCCAGAAAGTTTAGGCTTTTCAGTCAGTAGGAATTGGGCAAGTAAGTCAAGCAGTGATTTTAAAAATGCCTGTCTGTACCTTTGGCATTTCTATGACCTTAATAACCTGGGCTGCAAGTCTTTGAGTTGGATATATTATCAGATGATAGCATTTTGTTCATGGGTTTGCACTTTTCAGGTGTTGTTTTGCATCAAAGTTCACAGTTTACAAGTTTAACACTCCTGCTCACACAAAAGTAATTTTTTTTTTTAAAAAAAACACTATTATTCCTTTTCAGAAACCACAATTCAAAATAGTCCTGGAGTGAAATTGTTGAAGATAGTGATCTGTCACTTGTTACTGACTTCCACAAGGCTAATCGCTAGAATAGTTGTTGGATGTGAATGGAGAATAATCTTTCTCTTTAAAGTAGATACACTTTGACATAAGCACCTCAGTCCAATTATCTTTTCTCATGGAAGTTACCATGAATTAGACCTCAGTTAAGTAGGGGAAAAAACCCAAAAGATAAAAATACAGCTGTTGACATAGCATTCCATAGCATGCAATGTAGAATATTAATTTTATCAAAAATTCTGACAGATAGAAGTGCTGAAAATAATTCAGCAGAGCTCACTGTCCAAAGATTTGTAAGTTTTAAGTGGCAATTTTCCACTCCATAGGAATAAAGAGCTAACTGTAATGAATCCAGAGGATTGTGTCTTTGTCTAATATGCAAAATTAAATAGCACTCATTGACGTCTTCTTAGCATAGATTCTTGGTAAGAAAATGAGTGTTCAGTTACAATTTTTAGTGTTTTAAATATTTCTGTTGTACTATGTTAAATTCAGCTCATAAATTCATATATACATGTATGTGCATTACAGTTGCAGTTAAAGCTCAGTCTCGTTAAAGGATAGCACCACATTTGTGATAAATACTAAAACAGCTTAATCTATTAAGAATTATAAAATGAATTAAAGAACAAGAAGGATAAATAGTGAGTTCACAGTTGAATCTCATCCACCAAAAACTGAATTTGTACCCAGAGGCAACTGTAAATGCAGCAGCATGGCTTGTTTAGAGAGCATTGAAGGATCTGAGTCTTGGATACTCAGAACCATAGGGAATTAAGCTTAAATCGTCTTTTGCTACCTTATCTAAAAATAATTATAATAATCCAGTCAAATGCTGAATTTTCTTGATCTCTCAAGGGTATTGAAAAAGATAGGACACTTACTTTCACTAGATTTCTTTTTCCTATACATAACTCTTAGTAATAATGTTGCTTATCTACAGATAATGTAGAACTGATAAAAGAATGAGGAAAAATCTCAACTTCTTCTTGATGTATATAAGTTTTAATTTTGAGAGACTGCTATTTTCTGAAGATATTTTTCTTTATTTTACTGTGAAATTGTTTACTTCAAGGAATATTTCATAGCTGGGTTTTTGAAAATGATCCCTCAACATTTGTTTGGAAAAGAGGACTTGAGGATGGTAAACATCACTCTTCTAGCAATTGTCATATTTTAGTGGCTGAATGGTATGTGGTTTTTATTTATACGGGAAAGGCATCAGGTATCAACTAGTTAGAAGATTTATATTGTAACTGTAATAGTATAGCAGGAAATAACATGGTACAATACAAATGCAGCCCTGTAGTATCAAAAAGACCCCCACCTCCAAATTCTCAGGTTCCAAAGCTTAATGTAAGTACTTCTGACATCTCAGGAAGAAAAGAGGCTGGGTGGGCAAAGGAAGGGTGCCCAGGAACTGAAAGGGAGAACATGCCTGGGTGGAAATGAAAAGGAAAACAAACGTCAACTTCTGTCAAACCAGAAATAACAGTGTGACACTGGGTAGCACAATGTTTTAGCTGTCGATGGGATTATACAGTAGAAATGCTTTGGGGTGTTACCACCCTGGGACAGAAAATGCATGGGTATACCCTGCCTGTCTCTTCTAACGTGGTCTGACTCTCCTTAAACCAGAATGCCCACCCTACAAAAGGCACAATTATAAAATATCTGAACGTTTTTCATCAAATAATAAAAGCATAATAATTAGATTATTTGCTTTACTATGTTGCACTTTCATTGAGCATTCTCCGAAAAAAGCAAAGACAATCCTGCAGCTCTTTGCTGTACGAGAATGCTTACCTTGGAGGTCACTGGGACTGCTTGTATATTCTAGTGTTTGCAGGCTCAAGCTGTGTTTTTGCCGAATGTTTTGAAAGATATCAGGAATATTACCCCACTTCTGTGGTTTTAAACATAAATGTGTAGTCCTTAGTTACACAAATTACCATTCTTAGAAATTGTGTTTCATTACTCCTTTTGAAAATTAAACTACAGCCTGCATTAATATTAGCCTGTCTGTTTCACTGTTAATGTTTGTATTAATATATTAAAACACTTCAGTTAATCCCTAGCAACACAACCCAAACTACATGCTTAGTACGTGTTTTATCTGAGTAGTCTTCTGAATGTGGAACTGAGAGCTTTCATTATGATAAAATTACATTCCTGTTTTCCTGAAGTTTAGGAAGACAATGTATTAGGACTTGCACAGACTAGTACTGCTCCCACGAGTCAGTGGTAACTCAGCCTGGTACTTCAATCATGGCTCAAAACACATGCATAGGATGCAGGAGCCCCCTGCACAGGTGACCCTGGAAGACGTAGAAATGATACGTAGGTCTCTACAGAAGAGCTGGGCTTCAGGCTTTTGAAAAATAAGCAAATAGATTCATGGGTGTGGGGTTTTTTTCAGTGGAAAAAAATTAGTGAACTAGAAAACCAGCACGTCTAAAATTCGATGGTTATGCTTATAAATATTTAGGGCCAGTTCTACTCATTACTTGTGCATATAACCGCAGTGACTATTCCTACAAGAAAGCAGATTCAAATGTAGTGTCCGAAGTGGAATTTATTTTTTTTAATGAATGACCAATTTTGTCTCAGCTCCTATTTCAGTGTGTCATTTATCTTGATTAAGTAGTAAATCTCTTCCATCTTGTTACTTAGAAATCTATTTCTGATTTCATCTTTATAATATTTAAAGTATCCGACTAAGCATGGTGTTTTTGTGTGGGAATTTGCAGACGTTCAATAGCACTCGTTACTTGTTTGCAACAGAAATAGACTCATTTGTTAAAAGCTAACAAGAAAAGTTTGAAATGTAAAGATGTTTCATCATTGTGCTTTTCTGACAGAACGCGTAATCCTTGTGTAATTTATGTCCTCAGAATAACACCTCTATGTATGCTCTTTCATATTTAATAGAATAAAAAGTTGTAAAAACACCTTTGAAATCATTGTTTATTGCTCGCCTACTCAATCTCTATACTTTGCAGTCAAGCAAAATCTCTTAGTGATACCAAGGAAATAATCAATACTAATGTTGAAGTTTAGTACTCTGTATTTGTATTTTGTATAACAAAGTGACATTTTTCAGTGCGGAAGCAGTGCATCAAAAAGTCTGAGGTCCTATCTCTACAACTGTAAATTTCTTAAAAAGAAATACTGCTCCATATACTGTCAAGTCTGGCTGAAGTTTGTGTTTCTTCAGAGAGGGGGCTGGGTGTGAGGGAACCAGTTGCAATATGCCGGCTTGAGGTCCCCAGTACTCAAAAATGGGAAAACAGCTCGAACCAATGTTTCAAAATAAAACATGCTTTAGTTGCACTGGTTGTATTAAACCACATTTTGTAACGTTTTCAGTATATGGTGTGATGCTATTACTGTCAATGTTATACATACCATCACGTAAGTAGAATTTTTGTGAGCTGGGAAATAACTCACTGTCACTAAATACCTGTAGGCGGGGTGGATGTGTAACGGAGAATCTCCTTGCTATTGCTTCACAAGTCTGGGTGAAATTCTGGCCTCGCTGAAAGCAGTGAAGCCGTTTCCTCTCTCTGGAATTGTTTTACCAGCTCTTCAAACACAAGCCAGTGGCGCTGCATGGCAGCAGTTTGGCAGGGAGGCTCAGCAACAGTCTGGTGCAGCCAACGATTAAACCTCAGTGTTTCACTGAGTACAGGCATGTAATATATTGTGAAGAAAAGCATGCATCTGATGTGTGTATGTATGTATGTGTTAATATATATATATACACACCTGATATGTGTCTGTGTATGTACATACATCATATATAGATATGTATGTCTCTATCTGTATGTTTTTCAATATACTGACTCTGTGATAGACCAGTAACAGAAAAAGACTGTATTAGAGGCTTAGGAATAACATAAAAGCCCTTCAGACAGAATCCTGGTTCTGCCCTGCATTTTGAAGCAGACTTGTAAAACAAGGGATGGCACATACTGAATGGGTTTCTTTTCCTTTTATTCCATGGTAAAGTCTGATAGCTTGCAACAGTGATCCCTTATAACAACACTCCTGGACAAGTCTGACAACTCTGGTAATTACAAAGAAAAACATGTTTTTTGGAGCATGACAAGCCTGTCTAGGTCACCAAACAGCACACTGCAATTGCAGTACAGCTGGAGTGCTGAATACCTGAACGCTCAGTGCCTGCCATCCACAATACACTTTTTGGAGACGTGTGCTTCAAAGTAGCTCTCCTGTCATCCTGGGGATAGATGCTCATTAGCCTTCCCAGCACACTGGCTGTGTCCCAGGTCACATCTTTCATCCATTAGCTGTAGTTTTATTCAAAAGGAATGTGATTCGTTCTCTGAGACCGCTCGGTATTGCGTAAAAAGCACAGTAAACAGGGACAATGAGAAGATGCGCTTCAAAAGCACACTCCTCATCTAATGTATTGTTGGTGCACCTTAAAACGTAGCAGATGCCCACACTGGTTTCACATAAGCCTTACTGAAAGCACAGCAGTAGAGTACTTAATGTGTGTACTTTCAATATAGAAATTTATTGCAAAACTTGTTTTTCAAATACTTTTGTATAAGACACATTTTCCATCAACGAGACTGAAGTAGTTTTCCAGAGGACTGGACCGTGATTGCAGCAACAACAGGTGAATTAATGCCAAGTTCTACAGTGGAAAAGACGTAACTCCAAGTTCTGTATTTTGATTGAAGAATTGACAGTTAACCTGATCCTCCATGTACGTAAGAAACCAACAGCAGCAAACCTTTCAAAGTTACTGAACAAGTGTGCAGGAGATATAAAAAGGGTACGTGCCAATCTTTGAGACCGTAAGTAGAACTTGTAACAAACTGTTCTCCCCTTCCCTGGATTGCTTTCAAGTCTGTCAATTTATTCACTGGTCCTGTTTCTTAAGCCATGTTCATTCAGGCTGAATACACTTAAAGGAAGTCCTTCATCAGAATGCAAAAAAAACAAAAAAAAAAGAAAGGAGAAATACAGACCTTTAAACCCAAGAATGTAAATGTTTTTAATTGATTGATTCTCTTTCAGAGTGGAACTCTGAAGCAAGATTTGCAGCCTATACACAGTGCAGGCTACAGGTGCTACTGTCCTTTCTCACCTCTGCACCAAATTGAAAATGTAGAATCTGACAGTGGAGACCACTTTAACCTTGGCAATCATCTATTCACATCAAAACACTTTGGTGCAACGGATTCATTGCTGTCCAGGGCAAACCTAGTTTTATGGATTTAAGTCCGGGAAGGGAGCAACTGTGAGGCCTGATAAAATATAAAGACATTTAAACGGCTCTCTCTTTAATCATTTCTAAATGAGACAAGTGTGACCCATTTGGGTAGCACCAGAGCAATTGGAAAGAAGCATCCAGTATTTGTTATGGCTGTGCCACTCTCCCAGCAGGTAAGAAATCAGGGTGCTGACAGCAGTCTAGCATGGAGGTGTCTGTCAGTACTGAGAGCATCCCACATTAGCGTGCGGTTATACAAAGTTCGGCGTTATCCTGGCAGCAGTAGTGTCTGCTGCAGTCCAAAGCACAGACATCATTTGTAGGGGAAGGCAGAAGCTTAATCTGGTGATACATGGCTTTATCTCTCTTTGTATCTGAGTGCTATCTTAAAGAGTAAGTTATTCTGCAACCTTTGCATAGTTTTGTTAAGTGCTGTGCTTTACTTAGTTATCAATCCTGCCGAGAGCGACACTGCAGGATGTCACATTACATCCTTCAAAAAGTCATACCTGCAGAAAGTGCCGGTGAAAGCCTCTTTGTTTTACTCAAACATGCAAAGTGTGGACGAGATCTTTCAAATTTGATTGGGATGCATTTATATTAAAAATAGTGGTAGAAGGAGGTGGAGAAAAGCCAAATTGCTTTCAGGTTTGCCAACCACTCCGTTGGTCCTGCTGGATCCAGTATTGTCAGCTTCATCAAAGGACACATCCCAGCTTTTAATTCTTGGGCCATTACAGATTGCAGAACATGTTCAAGATTCCCAAGTGTATCAGATGGGCTATTTTATCATCTGCCTCTTGCAGGCAATCAGTCCCCTCAGAAACAGAGCTCGCTTCTAAAAACTACGGTCTATGCTTACACAGGGTACGTGCTGTTAGCTTAAATCATTGTTGATTTATTAAAACTGGAACAATACTTATTGCTGTAATCTTTATTACTTTGAAACAATGAATAACTAAAGCAACGTCAAGAAGGTTTTCAAATCTGCCTTCTGGCTTTTCTCTTTCTCTTCTAGGTTAAGCATCCGTTTTAGCTTAGAGAAGTGAAATTTGGAGCTTCTGGGAGTCTTGGAAGCAGAGCTGGTTGTTGCCTGTCCGGAAACACGTGTTCTGAAAAATCAAAAGACTCAAATGTCTTAAAGGTGAGGAATCAGAATTAACATGAACTATGGAAGTGCATATATATAATTTAAGTGAAAAATTTTGAATGTAAATAATGTATTTTCACCTGAAAGTGGCCAGAAGTATGACTTGGTTATGCAAATTTTAAGCCAGACATTTCACATTAATGACAAGACCATATTCAGGCATTTTTTGCCCAAAATTTCTTTCCTTTAGAGTATTTGATTGTAAAGGCTGGAAAGTTAAAATGGATATCCTCAGTCAGACCACTAAAAAAAATACTTAGTTATCAATTAAAAGTTTTTTACGTGACTGATCTGAAGTCAGTACATGACACCCTTTCTTAACAGGACATAATGCACTCTAGTCTTTAAACAGGAGAGAAACAGATACCTGAGAAGTGATGAGGGACTGTTCCCTTTAGATCCCAAACTACTGCAGCTCTTAGGTGTCATTTTGTTTGCAGAGTGAAGTTTTACATCTGGTGTCCTCAGGCTGGATTTAATACTCGGGGTGCCAGAATTGTGTGTCTTGGTAGTTAGAAAATCCCTGCTGTTACCATAATGTCTTGTCGTTTTGTTGCATGAGTTGCAAGTAACCAGCTGTGGAGAGAAGAAAGGAAGTATCAACCACTCCTTCAGTCTTTTTGTTTCTATAAAAAGGCTTTGTAAGAATTATTCAAACTCTCCTCCAAATACCATGATGCAAATTAAGTGTTTGCTTCAGTGAAACATGAGATTTAAAAAAACAACATATACTTTCCACCTAGTATTTTCATTCAGGTTTCTTAAGCCAAACACATCCTGTGGGTTTATCTAGAAATGGCTCCATTTCCCTAGCAACTGTTTTCAGGAATGTAATGTTGTACAGCGAGATACAGAAAACAACCCTGACAAAATGGGAAGATGGAACAGCACCCTAACTGGGCATATACAGTATCTTGAGAATACACTAGGGGTACTCATATTTTGCTAAAATACATGAGGTAAGTGTGATCTAAATTCATCAGTATATTCTGTCCCAAATTAAGTTATATTATGCGCTTTCCAGGGAGTCTTAAGATAAAATATTTGTGTTACCAAACTCTCAAAAATAGCTACCCATAACTAATAACAGCAACTCCTAGCGAACAAACAAGAGACTTTCTATTAGTGCAGAAATACCTACTACAATACACAGGATGTTCTAAGAAAGGGCACTTTCTCTTTTATCTGTACTTCTAGGCTACAGGGAACTTCCAGCAGCAGGGGATGTTGCCGAGGTGCATCAGAACAGATAATATCAGACAATCATGGAGACTGTCAGATATTCCTAATATCCCCGACTGCCATGGCAACCACTCTTGTTACAATACGTGACAGTAATACAGCCAGACAACTTTTTGAGGCACACAGTTAAAGTGACTGAAAAAAACACAGTTACATGATGTTTCTAGTTGAAAAAAACATGCTCAAAAGAACATCACAAAAATGTCTAAGCAGTTTGGAAAACACCTATACCAAACCACTCTTCATTTCAAAGGGTGTAAATTTACCTAACTTCAGATTGCTTAGAAAGAATTACATTTAAAATGCCAAAATGAAACATTTTCAGTTAAGTGTTTTGACTGTCTCTAGACGTTATTTTGTCAGCCTAACAAACTGAAAAAGGGAAAGCTCATTAATTTATACAGGTGAGGTATTGATGATTTTTTAGTTCTTCTAAATGAACTTCAGATGAGGGGAAAAAAAAACCACAACCAGCATCACATGACAAATTAGCACTCCATGGAGTATCAATGGAGGTGAACACCTTATAATGCAGGAATTGGTGGATTAAACATAGCACTGCATAACTACTTCCCATTCCTTGAATTGCATAGGCAGCAAAAAATATCTCCAAAAAATTTAAAAGCCCTGAAATAGTTCCTATGCTATGCCTTTTCGTGGCAGATGCATTCTCAAATCAAGTTCTATTTGCTAAGAAAGTTATCAGAGGCACGACCTGTCATATTGTTCTTTGGTTTAATTTTCAACCACACTCAAATTTTCATTTTCTCAAGTCTCAAGTATTAGATTACAGGGATCTACATTGCTAATTTTGAAAGCTGTCAGTTGCTGGGAGTATTTTAAATACTTATACCCAGAAATACTTAAATCATAATCCTCAGCACAAATGCAAACAGAATTGAGGAGCACATAGGTGCAGCAAGCTATAATTACATCCCAAGATTAGAATCTTACCCAGAGTTTAAACTGGACCCATTGAAAACTGAATTTTAAACTACTCATATGAATGCACAGTACATCCTACAAACCTCTCCAGTTACAGAGTAACTTTAAAACCCATCACAAGTCCATATTATTGTACACTAAATGTGATGCCAGAAGAATAAAGCAAAGATTCCAGCTTTCTGCCGCCCAACCATGATCTACAATTTGGAGTAATAGCAAAGGTGCCTTTCTGGAGTGCCTTAATTTGCCCTGACAGCTGAGAACCTCAGTGGTATCTCCTCAGTTTAATTTTATGTTACTGACTCTTTAATAATTTTTTGTTAGAAAAATTTTACTCCCCAAACCAGCAGACTCTCATCTGAGAAAATGCCAAGTGTGCCAGCAACTGCTGGGCACAATAGGGTGCTGTCTTATGTATTAAAATATCCATTGACTTAACCTGTTTTAATAGTAGTGCATGCCTTGGCAACACTAGATTAAATGTATACTATTATTCTTCAAATAATAGTAGTTAGTATAAAAAACAGTAATTAAATCTTATAAACCTGAGTAATTTTAGGAAAAAAAAATGAAGGCCCAAGAGTAACATTAACTTGTTTAAATTACCTATGTGGTTTAGTTTTGAAAGACTTCCTATAAACAGTAATATTCAGACAAATGTGAAAAATTTGGACAGAAGAAAACAGTAATCTGAGGCAGTCATAAGAGTCTACTGAAATAAATGAAGTAAAGCTTGTTAAAATGAGTAAATATATTTTTACACAAGTGATTGAACTGAAAACAATCTGATAATCTCTCAGTCACTCAAGCCCTTATTCAGAGCAGTAAATGTCAAGCTACATATCCTGTCAAACCAGCCCGACTTCAGCCAATGCCATGTTTTCTTAGGAATGTTTTGGGGTATTCTTAGCACAGGATTTCCATGCATTCTAATGGATTTTAGCATGTACACAGCGGAATTAAGGCTCTGTATCTACTAGAGTTGCCAGGTCCATTCATAGGAAAAAAGGAACAGGCAAAAATCTGCTGCCCACGCCATTTTTTGCAAAGCCAGGCAAATGATGCAGTAGCTGACAGTGAAAATGCCAGAACTTCCTGGCAGGAAGAAATTACTTACAAGAACTTAGATGTCTGCAGAGTCTACCCAGACTGATACTAAAGAGATCCCAGAAGGGGCAGAACTGTCTGGGTAGCTTCTCCAACATGTTTTTTGTGGGGTTTTGGTTGGTTGGGGTTTTTTTTTTGGAGGGGGGAGGTCAGGGACAACGACACGACTTACTGTTCTTGTCATTGTGTTCATGATGTCTCTATTGTGGAGGGTAGATTTTAAAAATTTTGACTGTGAATAGAAATTATCATGAAAGAAAGGAAGAGTTACATACTCATGAAAAAAAGAATGTGTAGGTGTCAACTCCTCTTCTAAGAGAAAAATTCTTTTTTCTGCCACTGAAAGGTTTCATGGAAATATCAGGTATTTGGCAGTTCCAAGTAAATATCCTTACCAGAACACTTCTTGATTCCCTGTACTTTTTCAAAAGCTTTGTCTGTTTCATATTAAGTTTATGGTTCTTCGCCTCTCGTTTAAGGACTTTCTCTATCTGTGGAGTAATCTTCATCTTTGGTTTGAGACGCACTCGGTAGCTGTCAGGAACCAGGAACTGGAAGCAGTAAGGACATATCCTTTCTAATCCACATCCCTTATCTACAGATTAATAAAGGTAAAAGAATATAACTTAAATGAAATCATTATGGTTTATAGGCATATATCAAAATGTCATCTTTCTATTTTAACATTATCTATTTACATGTGTTTTTATGTTTCAGATACAACTAGAACACAAGAGAAAGGTAAGCACCAGCATGCACTCAGTTGAGCACAATTCATTCTAAATTTATGCACAGCCTAAGTTTACACAATACATAACTGTACATTTTCCTTGAAAAAACGTAATTCCATATTAAAAATCTTTAACGACAGAGGCTGACAATTCTGCAAGTAGCTCCACTGCAGGCACACTCTTTTGCCAGATCAGTGACACCAAGGCTCTTTTACAGAGAGGGTCNAGGGCCGCCGTGTCCCGCCGCGGGTCGCTTACAGCAGGAACCGGGCCTGACCCGGGCAGGTGCCCGCCAGCTCCTCCGCCGCCACCTCCAGGAACCGCCGCTGCCTCCTCATGGCNCAGCATCTCAGCCTAGGATGAAGAAATGCTTTGAGATAAATGTCACAACTAATAATAAGAGACACGCGCCTGCACCTGCCTTATTGCTTCCTGCTGCCAAAGCTGGACTCCAGCATCTCTAAAACCCTGTGGACACACCTGGACCCTGCTGCCTAGCAAGTACATCATCCGTTTTCCCCAGCGGCCCCCAAGCCCACCCCGACACTGGGGAAAATGGGAGTAAAGGGGAACGCCTGCGTTCTCGGGGCCCTGATTCTGCCCTTCCGCCGCCCAGGCAGCCCCTACGCTCTGCTCTCCCACCGTAGGGGCCCGGCGGGAGCCCCCTCCTCCTCCTCCACCTCCACCTCCTCCTCCTCCGCAGCGGCCCCGGCACCACTGTCCACCTCCAGGTCCCCCTCACTCGCCTCGGGAGTTGCGGAGCGTCCACCTGCGTGGGAGAAAGGCACAGCGTCACGTCACGTCACGTCACCCGCGGCCACGCCGCGCCACCGCAGGCGCGAGGACAGGAGGCGGGGCCACCCACGTGCGTCACCAGCTATCTCCCTCCCCACCGCCCCTCGCCGCTTCACTTCCCGCCCCCG